>ML661352.1:1010906-1293655 GCA_007570785.1 Antilocapra americana | reverse complement strand
AGGTGAAAAGACAGCCTTCAGAATGGGAGAAAATAATAGCCAATGAAACAACAGACAAACAATTAATCTCAAAAATATACAAACAACTCCTGCAGCTCCATTCTAGAAAAATAAACAACCCAATTAAAAAGTGGGCCAAAGAACTTAACAGACATTTCTCCAAAGAAGATATAAAAATGGCTAACAAACACATGAAAAGATGCTCAACATCACTCATTATCAGAGAAATGCAAATCAAAACTACAATGAGGTACCACTTTACACCAGTCAGAATGGCTGCCATCCAAAAGTCTACAAGCAATAAATGCTGGAGAGGATGTGGAGAAAAGGGAACCCTCTTACACTGTTGGTGGGAATGCAAACTAGTACAGCCACTATGGAAAACAGTGTGGAGGTTCCTTAAAAAGCTGCAAATAGACCTGCCATATGACCCGGCAATCCCACTGCTGGGCATATACACCGAGGAAACCAGAATTGAAAGAGCCACGTGCACCCCAATGTTCATCGCTGCATTGTTTACAATAGCCAGGACATGGAAGCAACCTAGATGCCCATCAACTGACGAATGGATAAGAAAGCTGTGGTATATATACACAATGGAATATTACTCAGCATTAAAAAAAAATTCATTTGAAGCAATTCTACTCAGATGGACGAAACTGGAGCCCATTATCCAGAGTGAAGTAAGCCAGAAGCAAAAACAACAATACAGTATATTAACACATATATATGGAATTTAGAAAGACAGTAATGAGAACCCAACATGGGAGACAACAAAAGGAACGCAGATGTATAGAATAGACTTGTGGACTTTGTGGATGAGGGTAAGGGTGGGATGAGATGGGAGAAGGGCATTGAAGCATGTTAATTATCATATGTCTAATCAATCGCCAGCCCAGGATTGATGCTCGGGACTGGTGCAGCGAGATTTCCCGGGGGGGAGGGAGGAGGGAGGGGGGACCCGGAGGGGAAGCATATGTAAACCCATGGTGATATCATGACAATGTATGGCAAAAACAATAATAAAAAAAAAAAAGTAAAAGAAACAGGTGAAGTTTATTTTAAGAATATATTTTGTTTAATTTAGTATATTCTAAATACTGTTATGTCAACATATAGTCGATACAAAATGATGAATAAAATACAGCATGCTACTTTTGGGCTGATCTGTCAATATCTGTCATGAACTTTACACTTCCTATGTCGCACCTTTCAGAAGGCAGTGCAGAGAAAACATCAGTTGCTCAGTCATGTTCACTCTTAGTGACCCCATGGACTGTAGTTCCCCCAGGCTCCTCTGTCCATGGGATTCTCCAGGCAGGAAGACTGGAGTGGCTAGCCATTCCTTTCTCCAGGGGATCTTCCTGACCCAGGGACTGAACCCAGGTCTCTCCAGGCTCTGAGAATCTTGCCCCAGTGGTCCTGACTTCAGGTGACTTTTTAGCTCCTGAGTTGAACAGCCTAGTTCCAACTAATCTCAAGTTTTGTTTTTGCTGTGATTGTTTCTAAGTTATTTTAGTGTGTGGAGATCAACTCCAGGGATTCACTGCATACACTGACTCTCAATCTGACTAACAAACACATATTCCTTGGACCACTCACCTTCAGCTTTGAGAGGTAATATGCTCTCTGCTCTGAGTGTAATGCTTGCTGTGTACACCCCAGACATTTCCTTATCAGTGAAAAACTGATAATAAAACTGAGAATTGACACTAATATCACAAAATTGGTCTTAGATAAGTTGATTCATTTGTAAACAAGCATAAGATAGATATTTCACTGTTAGCATCTTCCCGCACGCTTCCTAGAAGATGACATGAACTGTATATAATAGGAATAATGCAGTTTGTCCGTGATTGCTCCTCGCTAATGTGACAGATGTTAATTTAATACTTCTTCCATAACTTGGTTTGCCTACATGCTTTCCCCGGGTTGAGTCACTTTCATTGCAGAGTATGTACTATATGAGAGTTTACTTGAAAAAATATGGACAAACAAGAAGCAAATGAAATGTTAGTCTTATACCAAGATATTTATAAAATATTTTGGTATATTTTCCATCTATTTTTTCTACTTCTCCATGTGTATGATAGTTCTAAAAATAAGAATTTCATTCCTGCTTATCATTCCTACATGGCTAAGGGTGGGACAGAATTTTGGGAGATGATGGATATGTTTATGGCCTTAATGGTGATAATGGTTTGAATGTTAAGTATACACTTATCGCCAAACTTATAGAGTTATATACATCAAATAGATACATCTTTTTACATGTCAATCATACATCAATGAGGTAGCTTATGTCTGTATTTTAAACTACTGAGTCAGTTGGGTGGCATCACAGATGCAATGGACATGAGTTAGAGTAGGCTCTGGGAGTTGGTGATGAACAGGGAAGCCTGGTGTGCTGCAATCCATGGGTCGCAAAGAGTTGGACATGGCTGAGCAACTGAACTGAACATGTATATATATATATATATATACATGTATATATGTAAAAAATGTGAAAGTGAAAATGTTAGTCTCTATGTTGTGTTTGATGCTTTGCCACCCTGTGGGCTGTAGCCCGCTAGGCTCCTCTGTCTGTGGGATTCTCCAGGCAAGAATACTGGGGTGGGTAGCAATTTCCTTTTCCAGGGGATCTTCCTGATCCAGGGGTCAAAGCCAGGTCTCATGCACTGCAGGCAGATTCCTTACTGTTTGAGCCACCAGGGAAGCCCCAGAATAAAACATGGCTAAATTCTGGTTACATTTGAAACATTTTTATTTATTGGGAAATTAATGAACTTTAATTCTTACAGTTTCATTTGTTTTCCAGCCTCAGGAAATACTGTATTAACAAATTATAGTTGCTAGAGAAGATTGGTCCAGTGGTTTTGATTTTTGTTTTCATTTTAATATCTGTGTGTACTATAGGGATTTTAATCCTGTGTCTGCATTTAGGTGGCTATTTACCTGTATGTGACTAGTTGGGATATGACATCCAGGAGACTAGATGGCCACATGGGGTGTGGGGCATTGTAAGAGGAGCACAGAGTTTGAGGTTGAAACTTGGTCCTGTTCTGTGCTTTCCCTTATGCAGCTGTGAAGCTTCTAGCAATTTCCTCTCCTTGCCAAAGTCTTTTTCCTTCTCTAAAATGAACATGAGAGGCCAGCCTTTCAGAGTCCTGATGATGAGTTGTGTGTATGAAGCGTTTGGTCCTAGATTGTACTCAGTCAAAAATGACCATTTTACTGCTACTAGTTGGAATGAACTTTTAATGCAGCATGGTATTCATATTTCATATTTCTAAATATAACTAGCTGTATATCTGTTGCTTCTCCTATGTCAAAGTTAGCCACCTTCAAAGAAAATCTTCAGCTGGACAGAGTACTTTACTCTGCTTATGACTGAATACACTCCTTTGCTTTTTTCAGAAGACAAATTATTGATTTATCTGGCTGTGTTGGATCTTTGCCATGGCATGTGGGATCTTCAGTCTTTGTCGTGGCATGTGGAGGTTTAGCTCCCTGACCAGGAATCGAGCCTGGGGCCCCCTGCATGGGGAGCACAGAGTCCTGCCACTAGACCAGCAGAGAAGTCTATCCTTTGCATTTTTTTAATTAAAAAATTGAATTTTAAAATGTATATTAGGCATATCCCATGTGCTTGGGTCAGATAAGCAGGACAATAAATTCCCACCACCATCCAGCTTAGAAGAGATAAAGGAATGTCATTTAGTGATTATAGTGCCAAAAGTCTACGGGAAGAATAAAGTACTCTGGACCACAGGAGGATACAGTGTGGAGATAGAATTTGACCATCAAAAGGAAGTCACAGTTACATCTGGGCTATGTCTTAGAGGTGAAATTAACTATTAAAGGAGCAGAAGATCAACAGAGGTATGAAGACAGTAGCATAAATGACCGTGTTGTACTTGGAGAATGATACTGTTAGGATGTGAAGTCTCTGGCGCCAGTGATCGTGGGTCCCCTGGGTTATAGGTGAAGGACCTGGAATGCCTGGTGAGAAGCACAGGCTTAGAGGGAGTGAGGATGATGGGCCAGAAGCATTTTTAAGTGCTGACAGTGACAAGGAGCCATAACGAGTGATCTGGAGCAGGCTACTTCACCTCCCTGAGCTTCACTCTGTCACCCATTAAATGGTTTCAAGATTAGCACCAATCTTTTAAGGACATTGTGAGGACTGAATGAGATAAAGAGATCCATCTTGCCTCTCATTACACATCTGATGACCAATGGTTATTACATACCGAACCACTCACCACTGAATCTAAACACCAATTCTTTGGTTGTGCCTTCAGCATCCTTATCCTACTAGCAATGTCTCTGCCCGTCACAGTCATGGAGCCTGAGACCAGGGACTTGAGGGTGGATGTGAGGCGTCGGTATCTTCACTGTGTCCTCAGGCCGTGTTTGCAGGTCTTCACCTTACCGACCCTTCTCTCTGTCCTGATGCCCACTCTCCTATATAGCCTGAAGTGTATCACCTCCATGCTTCCAAGGAGGAAACAGAAGAGGCACATTTTTCCAAGCCTTGAAGGTTAAACTTATCCCTGGGCAGGGCAATTCCATTTTGCCATCAGAGTTTATCTCTCCAAAAGAAAACATAGCAAATCAATATTTTCCTCTCTCACTCTCTGCCTTTCTTATTTCTAGAGTTTCACTCATGCATTTAATACACTTTGGTTTCACTGTGTGCATCTGGGAAAGGGGACTTTATACTTTGAGTTGCAAATACATATTCACATTTCCATCCTCATACTCAAAGCCACAAGTGAAGATCGCCTTCATTACCTAAGGTAGCGCATGAAATCTTATGAAACAATCAGCCACACCTTCAGTCAATACCTGTGACCTTACAGAAATCCACAGATTTTGTTTAGCCTGTTCTTCGAGAGAGTAAAAAAGGTGATGCACAAAGAAATGCATAAGGCAATACCAAGTAAAGTGAAAAGGGGTTATTTTAAATGGTCATAAATGAAGTTGTACATTTAAGACAACTTCAGAGATGAAAAAATATTTAAGATCTGATAGGGTTGTTTATCGAAGAAGGCGATGGCAACCCACTCCAGTATTCTTGCCTGGAAAATCATGGATGGAGGAGCCTGGTAGGCTGCAGTCCATGGGGTCACGAAGAGTCGGACACAACTGAAGAGACTTAGCAGCAGCAGGGTTGTTTATGACAGAGAAAAACATACAGTGAACTAAGATTCTGATGTCACAAGTGGATTCTCTCAACTTGACAAATTGCACAAACGAGAACCCTCTTTTTTAATTCTTTAAAAGTAGTAAAATATATAATTGTTCTCTGGCTCAGAGACACTGTAAGGGACTACAGACAATCCATATTGAATAGACACATACATAAAACACATATGGATGCATGCCTGCGTGCATGCGTGTTCAGTCGCTTCAGTCACGTCTGATTCTTTGTGACCCCATGGACGTAGCCTTCCAGGCTCCTCTATCCATGGGATCCTCCAGTCAAGAATACTGGTCGTGGGTTGCCATGCTCTCCTCCAGGGGATTGTCCAGACTCAGGGATGGAACTTGCATTTCCTGCATCTCCTGCTTTGCAGGCAGATTCTTTACCTACCAAGCTACCTGGGAAGTCCATAGCATGTGTATGCAAATAAGTAGCATACACATACAACCGTACCATCTTACGGTTAAAAAGGATATAACATATAAGTAGAGACTCACAGATTTTGATACTTCTTTATTTTTTATTGCTCATTAGTTTTTTAATTAAAATAAAATTTTTGATTGAAATTAGGTTAATAAACAAGTGTATTAAAATTATTAAATTAGTAATTGTTAAAACAGTACTGACAAATTCCAAGAACACATTACTTTTTCCTATGTACAAGCTCATTGACACACCCCTAAAAAACCTTAATTTTAGAGGTCTAGATTAAAGAAAACTTGAATAATCAGAGTGCCAACCACAGATCATCAGTTACTAATGACTCTTGTATTTCCGTTCTCAAAAGAGTTTTAAACTTATTTGCATGGCCACATGCCTGTACTTCTAAATACTTGAATATATGAATCATTTTCTTTACCAAAGACTATTTGATAACATGTTGAGAATTTAAGAGGCCTTTATATTTAATCCCAGATTCTAGTATACTTTGATGTTGAACTAAGAATAACTCTGGAAAAATCCCATGGTGAAATTTATAAAATATTGTAGGACATTCCTTTCAAAGATACATGATATTTAGTCCCTTACCTTAATTAATGGAAGAGTTTTCAGATTTATTAATATTCTTCTCATCCATAGCAGTTAATAGATTATCCTTTTTGGTGTAACCTACAGTGATGTAAATTTGGGAAGCAAAACAAGTCAAATCTATTTACACTCACCCAGGTTTAGGATCAAAACTGGTGATGTGTTGCAAAGACAAAATACAGATTGATGTCAGTAGCCTGTTACTTGTTAGAAGAGCTGTATTGACTTGGGGAAGGTGAATTACATCCCAGTGTCAGTGGGAGATGCCTTCAAAGTAACAGGATCAGAACATTCTTGAATGATTGTCCTAAAGGGATATATGTGTTTCACGTGTTTACCACGGTGAGCATGAAATGTCGGCCTGAGGCTTTTCAGTACGTCAGCAAAAGTACAATTATTTTTTATTAACAGTACGTTTTATTCTACTAACATTATTTTGAACATACCTGATTCAGGTACTGAATATGCAGGTTGTACACACTTGAATATTAGACTAAATAGGAATATTAAATTCCCGAGACACGCCAACTAACAAATAATTTGGGTGTGGACACTATGGTTTCCCCACTGAGCTCTCCCAGATCTGTAAACTAATCATACCAGGGGTCTTCTGCAGGATGAATGTATCGTCATTAACAATAATTAAGAAAGATAATCAGGAGGAGTGATGGTTGTGAGACTGACCACACTCTCTACATTTCTGTACTTCTCTGGGTCATGATAGTTTAGCAGCCATTAAAATGCTACTTTCTTAGTTTTAGATTCTAAAACTAGAAAGGAACGAGAAAAGGAGACCTCTCCCTACTGGGTAGTTCTGCAGTACTTATACGCTGTTATGCCCTTACAGGTTAACTCACAGGTTAACAGATAGCTTAACCTGCTTTGCATGCTTTACCTCACCTGAGATTATTCACAAAGTATAGTGAGCCCCTTCGGTATGTTCTCATCTAAGAATACTGCTTTCCATATACATGCATTTCCATTTAATATGATGAGCTCTACCTTCTCTGAGTGAGTTTTCCTTGTTCTCTGCTTTTCAATTGTTTTGTTCATTGTTTGAGCTTTTTTTTCTTGTTTCCACTAAAAAGAAAGTGATTTAAACCTCCTACTCATGTAAGAAGGTGACTCTTAGAAAAGCAAGATGATGGTGATGCTCTGTAACTGCAGCCCATGTCCTCTGCCAGTGGAGGGAATGGACATCATCTCGGACCCTGTGTGGCTTACTCAGGCTTGTAGAACTTAACGGTTGGAAGATGGATAACTCAGTGAAAAAGATGTATCAGCTGAGGCAGTATATCGCATGGCGAGTAGAAAGCCGACCATATGGTGGATTCAGCAAGAAATTGCTTGTTTGTCATTGATTATGCCTTTCTCAGAGCTGCAACAAATATCCTGGTGTGTATTATGACAGGATAAACCTGAACACTCAATGAATGGAGACATTTACAAATGATGCTCTGGCTGGGTTTGAATGCTATTTATTAGCCTTTGTCTAGCCTTTTAAATAACACTCACTGTGCTTGGACCACAGAACCCTGGCGTCTCACTCATCTGAAGGCCAGGATGATGGTGGGTGAGAAGCCTGGTGTGTCACAATGCATACAAAATAAATAGCTGAGTGTAGAGGCAAAGGACAGGAATGATGCCTACTCTGGGAGAAATAGCTCATTGTTTGTTGTCGTTCAGTTGCTAACTTGTGTCTGACTCTTTTCGGCTCCATGGACTGCAGCCCGCCACACTTCCCTGTCCTTCTCTATCTCTGGGAGTTTGCTAAAATTTAGGTCCATTGAGTCACTCATAAAAATACGCAATATTCAGACTATTTGGTCAAAGACAAAGAAACTAGGCAGCAGAGCAGACTCAAAAAGTAAAGCATATGCAAATCTGGAGAGATCTGCTTTAAGTCGGAAGATATTTCTCCACCCAGGAGGGCAAGCTTTCCTCTTCTCCCCTGCTTACTTTTTCTCCAGCTTCCATGTTACCACTTAACACACTATATATTTTTCCTGTTTATCTTGGGAGTTGTCTTTCTACCCCATAAACATTTTATCCTGGAACATTAGTGTGTGTAAGGCACTTAGTAAATGTTCATGAAATGAATTCATGAATGAGTGACTGAATAGAACATGTCATGTGCTTGAAGAAGAACAGGGCTTATTTTCATGGTTTTTCAGCACTGTTTATGAAGAGGACACATCCTCATGTAACACTTTGTTAGAGGTAGATGTCTTCTAAGAATATTCATTAGAAGGACTGATGTTGTAGCTGGAACTCCAATACTTTGGCCACCTGATGCGAAGAGCTGACTCATTTGAAAAGATCCTGATGCTGGAAAAGATTGAGGGCAGGAGGAGAAGAGGACGACAGAGGATGAGATGGTTGGATGACATCACCGACTCGATGGACATGAGTTTGAGGAAACTCCGGGAGTTGGTGATGGACAGGGAGACCTGGCGTGCTGTGGTCCATGGGGACGCAAAGAGTTGGACACGACTGAGCGACTGAGCGACTGAACTGAACTGAACTGTCCTCTAAGAAGGAAAGATACAGGGTCTTTGTGCCTCCCTCCATTTGAGAAAAGGTGGGCTGCAGCTCCCCCAGTTTTCAGAGCAGCAGATAGAGACACAAGCTTCTCTCCGGACAGGGTTCCATTTGGTGAGAAGAGGAGGCTCTTGTCCCAGACAGATGGAGGTCAGGTCTGGGGTGGAGACCCAAGTCAGCTGCTTCCAAGTGACAGCATCTCACCTGCTCCCTGTTTGACAGGTTAGGACAGCTGCTCTCTCTAATTTGGACTGACACTTGAGCCATCAGCTTCATTGCACTAGAACTGCTCACAACCATGGGTCACTCTTCTTCCTGATAGATAATTGTGATAGGCAGTCACCCTTTGATGTTGCAACTCCTGAATCAATGACCTAAATATCTCCTAAAATTACTCTCTCTCAGTTCCTCAAAGAGGGAATATATACTCACTCCCCTCCCCAAACTTTTAGGATGTGCTCCCTAACAGATTAAAAAAAAAAAAAAGAAACCAGAAACTGTAACTCCAATCATGATTCTGTGATGCTTTGGGTAGATCTAATGATTATTCAAGCAAGTGTATCATGGATGGAATGCTTGAGTGCTAGAGCAGATCTCATGACCTCATTCTCACTTGGCAAGGCTTTCACCTTCATTGATAAGAAAATTATGTCTCTTCAATGCCCCCATCTCTGATGAGAAAGACACAAACCAGTCATTCTTGAAGGAGCTTAACACTGTGGTGAGCAAGTCTTGTCTGATTCAGAAGAAGAAATGCTGCCTCCTCCTTAAAGTGAGACTTGAGGGATAATGAAAGACCTTATCACACAAAAATAAAACCTGTGAGTTCTGCCAAAGTGGCTGCAGCTTCTATTCCTAGCCGATTCTTTCTGGAAAGGCAGCAATGCCCAAGGCCGGCTGTAATTGTGACACCTGGGTGGCACCTGCTCCTGCTGGAGTATGGCAGTCGCTCCTCTCAGACGATTCAGCCGAGGAGTAACCCAAGTTCTCTGTCTGGGTTCCATCCCACTTTGGATAAGAAAATGTATAATCTGCAAAACTGGGCTCAAAGAGGAGCTAATTATTTTTTAAAGTTTTTATTGGAATATACTTGACTTAAAATGTTGTGTTAAGTTCAGGTGTACAGCAACATTAATCACTTAGATAGATGGATAGACAGATTATTTTTACGTTCTTTTCCCATATGCCTGCATGCATGCTAATTTGCTTTAGTCATGTCTGACTCTTTCTGACCCGATGGACTGTAGCCCGCCAGGCTCCTCTGTCCATGGGGTTCTACAGGCAAGAGTACTGGAGTGGGTTGCCATTTCCTCCTCCAGGGGAAGCGTCCCACCCAGGGATAGAACCCACATCTCTTAAGTCTCCTGCATTGGAAGGTGGTTTCTTTACCACTAGCACCACCTGGGAAGCTCCTTCTTTTCCCACATAGGTTGTGCTATACAGTAGGTCTTTATTAGTTATTTATTTTATATATGGTGGTATGTATGTATCAATCCCAATCTCCCAATTTCTTCCTCTTCCCTCCTGGTAACCATAAGTTTGTTGTATACATCTCTGTCTCTATTTTTGTTCTGTAAATAAGTTCATTTATATCATTTTTTAAATTTCCACTTATGAGTGATATCTTTATTTATTTTTTTCTGTCTGACTTACTTCAGTTAGTATGATAATCTTTTCACCATCCATATTCCTGCAAATGGCATTTTTTCATTATTTTTATGGCTGAGTAATATTACATTGTATACATGTACCACATCTTTACCTACTCATCTTTTGATGGACATTCAGGTCGCTCCCATGTTTTGGCTATCGTAAACAGTGTTGCAGTGAACACTGGAGTACATGTGTCTTTTCAAATTAGCTTTTTCTTCAGATATATACCTAGGAGTGGGGTTGCTGGATCATATGGTAGTTCTGTTTTTAGGTTTTTAAATTTAATAGTAGAGGAAGAACAGTGGTGTTTATGAGGTTACTGGTGGGATTTGGTGATAGAAACAAATTCTACTAATGAAAACAACCCATTTTTACAATTCTTTATTGTCTAAATAAACTTCATCTTGGTTCTTAGATAGTAATTCTGGGTGAACGGTTGAGATTTTACTGTTGTTACCATTCTACAGATGAAACTGTCATTCAGAGATGTTAGACTGATTTGATGATCCCAAGGAAGAGAGGAGCTGAGCATGTATTTATCACACTGGAAGCTGATTGAAATCCATGGAGGAAATTTTCAATTTTCTTTGTATCTTCACCAAACTCTTCATACCTAGTGTCTTACTCTACTCATAGTAGGAGTTCAAAAATTCATGTTTCTATTCATTTAAATATGTTATATGTTAGTTGCTCAGTCTTGTCCAATGTTTTGCAACTGCATGGACTGTAGACCACCACGTTCCTCTGTCCATGGGATTCTCCAGACAAAAACAGTGGAGGGGCCAGCCATTTTCTTTGGAGAATATTAATTCCTTGAAAATACATTAAAACAACATCAGTCTTCTGCAGCTATCATAGTAAAGGCATACATTTTATATTTTCTGTTTTTCCTTTCTTTCTTCTTGTATTCCTAGCACCTAAGAAATGCATATTTCATTTAAATAAGTGAATAAATAGTCAAATAAGCACAAGAAACCATGAATATGATCTGAATGTGAAGGCAGTCTTGAAGGAATACTATTTACCACAGCAGTAAATAGTATCTAACAGCTTTCAAGCAAAACTTGAAAACTATGACAGCTATATGTTCATATTTAATACTTATTAAAGCTTACATCCTGATTACTAATTTATTTTGAACAAAATTGCATTGTATTTCTACTTTTTATAAATTAAAACAGAATAAAATACATTAGGCTACAATAACATTATTTAAGAAAAAGTCTAATTTTCTTCCCAGACTAAGAAAAAAAGTGATTTTTGTCTAGGAGACAAAGATTATGAAGAAAATGAGATATCTATGATATTTGTATGCATAGTAAATAAAAGCTTTATTGATTACAAGTTATCTATAATGTTAAATCTGATTTTAAGTGCATAAATTTGAGTGAAAATTTGGTGTGGAGTTTTTATGCCTTTCTAAAGACTTTATTTACAAAAACAGGTTCTTCTTGCCATAAAAAGAAAGTTATTGGTGTATTTGCTTAATTTAGCAGTAATTCATTATGGAAGGCTGGTTTTCAAGATTACCATACGCCTTTAAATATGTCTTATTTTTTTTGAAATGATTGAAGGAAAGTTTCTTTTTTTTCCAATTTACATTTGAATTCTATATACTGAATCATTAAGATTATATTCAATAATCTGACTCCAACTTTGATGTCTAAGAATATTAAGAAAATGTATTTTCAGAAAGATGTGTCCTACCTTTTTTAAATTATGATAGTTAATAAGGAAATTCTACAAGAGTTTGGTGAACAAGAATCCATATTCATATACAAATTAACATAATGATTATTTGTCAAATGTGACTGAGAAACCTATTACATGTAATAATGCCTGACACAGATATTTGGGTTAAAAACTGAGAAGAATAATATTGTCTGAAGTGCTCAAGTCAAAAGTGGTGTGTTTTTGCTGCTGTCAACTATGCGTGTTCATATTAGTGTTTTTTTAATATTTTGAATCACTGAGCCAGATACTCTGGATATAGATAATCAATTTATATATTATTACCACAAAGAACATCTATACAGATGCTCCCTTCTGAATAGTGAGTCCCTGTATACAGTCCCTCCCTCATAAAGAGCATTTGTGTGTCACAGAAGAGGCACAGATCTAACTGAGAAGCTGTGCTTGGCGTAGTTCAGAACTGAACTGAATTGTTTTGAGGAGAGACAACCTGAAATGCAGATCTTCCTCAACTTAAGATAGGGTTGTGTGTTCGTCGCTCAGCTGTGTTTAACTCTGGGACCCCACGGACTGTAGCCCCCCAGGCTCCTCTGTCCATGAAATTCTCCAGGCAGGAACACTGGAGTGGGCTGCCATTTCCTCCTCCAGGGGATCTTCCTGACCCAGGGTCTCCTGCATTGCAGGCAGTTGCTTTACCATCTGAGCCACCAGGGTTGCATCCTGATAAACAGTGGGTTATATTCTGATAAACCCATTGTAAATTGAAAGTACCTTAAGTAAAATCTACATTCAATGTGCCTGCTCACCTGGCATGGATCAACATGGCTTCTGTCATCATGCTCAGAGCTTACATCCACCTACAGCTGGGCAAAACCATCTAACACAGAGTCTGTTTTAAAATAGTGTGTTCTGTCATTTGTTGACCGCTGTCCTGAATGTGGAAAAGAGTGCAGCTTTCTGGGTCCTGAATGGTCATGAGTGTGTTGTTTGTTCACGCTGGTGATCTTGGGGCTGACTGGGAGCTGTGTCTGCCACCGCCCAGCATCACTGGCCCAGGAAAAGGTCACAATTCAGAATTCCAAGTATGGTTTCTGGGTACTGCTTTCACACCATCATAAAATGGAAAACTCTTTAGGTTTGAAATGTTGTAAATCGGGACCATCTATACGGTGAAATGGTAGTAAAATTTAAGTGGGAGTAAATTATTTGTAGTAAAGCAAACAAGAAAAACTAAGGAGATAATGTTTAAGTAGAGAAGCAAGTAGAAAGCATGGGGCATGCTTTCTGAGTGGGGGCCAGCTAGGTGCCCCTGCAGATCTTCCCCATGACCCACAGCCTGTACCTGGTCTGAAGTGTTCTGTACAGAAGTCAAGGAGACTGCCTTCCTTCAGGGTCTTCCCAAAGTGGGCATCTAGTTGCTGGGTTGTTGTTCAGTCTCTTTTTGTTGGACACAAAAATCAGCATCCAACTCTTTACAGAACGTCATGGACTGCAGTATGCCATGGACTGCAGCATGCCAGGCTTACTGCAGCATGCCAGGCTTCCCTGTCCTTCACTATTTCCTGGAGTTTGCTCAGACTTATGTCCACTGAGTCAGTGAAACCATCCTGAGACCTGTAGCTATTTCATTCAATCACCGTGCAAGCCCCATCAGCAAAATGGGTCTTGATGGTCAATGCTGGTGGATGGAGGCCCCAAAGCCTTGCACTAGATCATGTGTTTTCCAGCACATCCTTCTGTGAAATCAGTCTGTAAGGATGGAAAGAGGGAAAACAGCCTGTGATTTAGGGACCTCTCACCAGCTGTAGGGAGAAGCAAACAGTGTTTGAGAGGAGAGAACACACACAGAGGTGGACAGAGAGGTTTGCGGCCCTGCAGCTTTTTCTTGGAGAGAAAGTAGCTACTTGAGGCATCAAAGAACATCCACCGCATTTCATTTGTGCGTAGTATGTGACTCTTGAAGGTCTTTGCCAGAGTCCAGAAAAAAATCCATTCATATATCAAGAAGTGGTTAGGGCAAGGGAAAGCTTCAATTCATATTAAGTAAACTCACAAATGACTAACGTATAAATCAGTATGACAATTTCTAAAATTCTAATAGCATATCCCACATCCTTGGGAGTGGCCCAATGATCAGTTCATCTTTGTAGTTAATCATAATTGGGTCTGGTACGTCAGTTGTGAGTTCCTGATGCTTCCATTATGAATGGATCAGCACTCTTTACTCTGCCATTGTTAAGGCACACACACCCCTTCTTGCTGCAGGGATATCATTTTCTTGTTTCATGATTATAATTTTCATTTCTGTGATTCTTTTGTTTGTTTACTTTTGATCCTTGTTGTTTAGTTGTCAGCATTGTGATAGAAATGAATTGACATAAGGATTTTTTTTATTGGAATTTGAGTCTTGGTCAAATTCCACACATACTTTTTAAAGTATTGTATATATTTCTTCTGGGGCTGACCTGGTGACTCAGTAGTAAAGAATCCTCCTGCCGATGCAGGAGATGTGGGTTCAATCCCTGGGTCAGGAAGATTCCCTGGAAGAGGAAATGACAACCTACTTTAGAATTCTTGACTGGGAAATCCCATGGACAGAGGAATCTGGTAGGCTACAGTCCATGGGGTCACTAAGAGTCAGATACACTTAGCAACTAAACAATAACAGCAATATCTTTCTTCTATCAGAGTGTGATCTGTATTATGAGTTCAATTATTATTATTATTATTTTTGGCATATTTACTCTCAGATATTCATATTAGCTTTAGACTTTAGAGATACCATATACTAAATCACAAGTTTCTGTTAATGTAATAATTAATGCAATAAAAGACTGAATGATCAGAAAATGGGTGTGTATCTCCAACATGGGGAAGCTTGTGCTTGATAAAATGAGTCAGTCTTTCTCCTGTAGTTCTAGAGAATGTAATTTCTGGTATAATTTATAAATTTTATAATTTATTTTCAGATTTACTTATGTAGTTCTGGTAGACACATATCCCTTTATAAAAAGCAAAACAAATTAGGATAATTGAAATTTTTTGCATCAAAATGTTCTACAGGAACATTTTCAACAATTCACATACTTTGGTATTGGTAAGATGCCCTTTAACGGGTCATACAAGTGTTTTTCTTTCTGGCACATGCCATTTCTCAGTTGAAAGTTTGCTAAAATTAACCTGATTATTAACACTAAGGCATATTCCATTTAAATATTATATTGGTTTTACGTTGATTCTTACAATAGTAGAAAAATTAACGTAAGAATTTCAACTTGCAAATAATTGAATAAAACAAACAATTTATATATATATATATATATATATGGATTCAAAACACACTCAAGATTCTCTTTATATATATATATATGACTAAAAGTGAATATTAAATATATCATCTTTTTTATTGCTGTTTTTTTAATTGAAGTATGACTGATTTACAATGTGTTTAGTTCAGATGTCCATCTATCTCTATAATCTTTTTTCAGATTCTTTCCCATTTTAGGAATATAGGTAATAATCTATAATGGTGATCACTTTTTACTATAGGTTATTACCTATATATTACACAGTAGGTCCTTGTTTATCTAAATGCTTTTCATCTTAATCATGAGAAGCAGGACAGACTGCCTTAGGAACAGTAGACATTTATTCCTCACAGTTCTGGAGGCTGGGGAGTCCAGGCTCGAGGCACCCCCAGATTAGCTATGTGCTGAGAGCTCACTTTGGCTCATAGACCCTTTCGTCTGCCTGTGTCCTCACAGGGTGGAGCGGAGAGAGCTCTCTGGGGTATATCTCACAAGGGAACTAATCCCATTCATACGGGCCCCATCCTCATGGACTGATTACCTCCTAAGGCCATGCCTCCTGACACCATGGCTCTGGGGCTTAGGTTTAAACATGTGAATTTTGGGGGAACATAGACATTCAGACCTAAGCACAACCTTATGTTCATTATAACCCAAGTGGTGACAGAGCTGTGCTGTTCACCTTGAGGTGGATGTTGATCACTGAGGACTATTAAGAAGCATATCTAATCCTGTAGGTGGGGGTGATAGTGCTGAGATTCTGAATTTCTAGCAGGTTACTAACTGATGCATAAGATATGAGACCCTGCTGAGTAGCAAAGACACAGAAGATGTGATTTACTAAATGAGTCTATTTCCCTAAGTAACTTAGTATGTGTCCTTCTCATACTGTTCCTTGAAGCTCTTTCCATCTGGTGCTCAGGACAAATGCTATGATTTAAAACTTTAAATGCATTCTTTTTTTTATTTAAGGCATGTTTGTTTACATGCTAGTTTGATCACACTGACAAAGCCTTTTAACATATATTTTGTATCTACGATAGATATAAAATATTACATATATTTTAACATATTCTCATTTAAGAATAACAGATCCCTTTTATATCCTGCTAATTGATTTTTAAAGTAATTTTGTGGCACAAGTGATCATTTGTTTACAACAAAATATCAAAATAGAATAGCATGGAAATAGTACAGTCTGAGAGAGAAATTCCACACTTTTTAAATGCAATAGTGAATATCAGTATGAGAGCATGATTTAATGAAATTTAACAATGATGCTTATCTCTCAGCCTCATTAATGGAAGATTAATGAATTATGTGTACACCACTAGTGCCTTCTTATTAAGCATTGCCTTATGACAATTAAATAAAGCCTAGTGCTTTAGAAGAAAAACTGTATCCACAGCAGGATAGTAAGGTGTCTCTGGGAAAACGAGGAGACAATAGGGTGAGATCTGACAGGAACACAGTGTCTTCATTCCTTAAACCATAAGTATCAATGACAACACTGTTTAACCTACACAGCTGGTTACTGGGTTCTATGAAATTATTTTATGTATTTTTATGAATCATTATTTAAAATTCTAATAATGATAAATAGGGTTTACTTAATACATATTAAGATTTTTATTATGTGTGTTTCAAAGTTTATATTTAGATGCTCAACATCACTCATTATCAGAGAAATGCAAATCAAAACCACAATGAGGTACCACTTTACACCAGTCAGAATGGCTGCAATCCAAAAATCTACAAGCAATAAATGCTGGAGAGGATGTGGAGAAAAGGGAACCCTCTTACACTGTTGGTGGGAATGCAAACTAGTCCAGCCACTATGGAAAACAGTGTGGGGATTCCTTAAAAAGCTGGAAATAGAACTGCCATATGACCCAGCAATCCCACTGCTGGACATACACACCGAGGAAAGCAGAATTGAAAGAGACATGTGTTCATCACAGCACTGTTTACAATAGCCAGGACATGGAAGCAACTTAGATGTCCATCAACAGATGAATGGATAAGAAAGCTGTGGTATATGTACACAATGGAATATTACTCAGCCATTAAGAAGAATACATTTGAGTCAGTTCTACTGAGGTGGATGAAACGAGCCTATTATCCAGAGTGAAGTAAAAGAGGAAAAACAACAATACAGTTTACTAATGCATATATATGGAATTTAGAAAGATGGTAACGGTAACCCTGTATGTGAGACAGCAAAAGAGATGCAGATGTATAGAACATACATAGTTTTTTGCACTCTATGGGAGAGGGCAAGGGTGGGATGAAAAAAAAAAGTAAAATAAAGTGAGGAGCTTTAGCTATCTGAAACAAACCAGAAAAGCCTGGTTTGCAGGGGGGAAGGCATTTAAAGCTCCTCTAGGGCAGGGCCCCCCAGGCCCCCAGTGCAGGGCCCACACCTGTGCCTTGAACACACATCGAGAGGAGAGGTGCGATTCTTGACTGGACTCTGGATCCCTCTTTGAACAGCAGGAGTGCTCTTCATATGCACGGCAGCGATATCTCCCCTACCTTCCGTCGTTTGCTGTGTGTTCTGCTGAGACGATAATTTAATGAAACCATCCAAGTATCTTTTTCCTGAAATACTCCTGCACATGTTTGGAGACGGAAAGCACATCTTGCTCGTCCACCACCCCGCCTTCCTCTGAACTCCTTCCACGGCACCTGAGTCTCAGGGCTTCTCTCAGCGCTGCAGAGACAGAATAACCAGCGTGCGGCCCAGTGAGGCTGCTAATTCCCCACTCTATTCCCGTTTCTACAATAAAGCCTTGGATGCAAATAGCTTCTTCTGATAGCTGCATCCCAACATTGGTTCGTATGAACTTTTGTTTCATTTTCTAATTAAAAACCCTACATCTTTTGCCAACTGAGGTTGAAGCTATCTTGTGCGTGTATACTGGTTTAGTTGATATGAGTCATGTTCTTCTTTGAGGGCAAAGCTGTAAACTGAACTACAGAAACACTTGCTCTTCTTCTGAACTTGAGTCTATTGCCTTAACTTAGTAAAAAATCGGCAGCAGAGATTCAGGTATTTCCTCCTAAGCACATGTGTAATCCCTTTTTTTTATACTTCTATAAAAAAGCTGTCATCCTGGCAAGAAAATGTCATTGAAATTTGGTTCTCCCACCAATAAAACAATGCTTATATCTCAATAATACAATACATTGAGTCATTCAAGGCTAAAATCCACTTAGATTTTCACTCACATAAAATAAATCAGCACCCTGTACTTTAAAATATGCAATATGATTTAAAGAGAAGAAATTCAGTTCTTGAGTGGTTTCTTTGATTTTGGTGGATAAAATTAATTGTTTTTGTTAAAATATCCAAGAACAATTAAATAGTATAAGGCCTATAACTCTAAGAAAACCAATAGAGTTCCTTCCTTGAGTTTGGAGAACAAGGAACAATTATATATTTGAACCATCTTTCTCACAACCTAAAACATACAGTTAATGTTCTATTTCTGAGTATTTGAAATAGCTTGTGGTGTTTTACTTAAATATGACAGGAAGTGGAGTTTTGAAGGCTTTTGACAATCCAACTGTCTTCTTCCTGAACTTGAGGTCTAGATTTGTCCTGTGTTTCTAATGGATGAAATATATGGTTAGTCTTCTCAGAGGTGGATTTGCCATCAAATTTCAGGCCCCTCCTTTTCAGTGCCCCATTTCTAATGTGTATTCATCGTGTCAAATATTCTTGGAAATGTTAGATATTAAAAGTGCAAATGGTTAAGACCACTGTCTCTTTCCACTTTGACCTCTACCACCATTCATCTCATGGTGAATGGCCCAAGGGCATTTTGAGGTCACGCTAAGGAGAAGTTCAACTGGAGGTATATTAACTTGTCTTCAGTGAGAAATATTTATGGGATTCCCAGGTATACGGTGCGTAATTAAGATTCTGATAGTTGTCCCATTTAGAAGTGGCTTTTAGGAGTGCTGGTACTCAGTGGTATAAGATGAACGAACAGAGACGAAAGTGTATCATGGTGTGACTAGGTCCCCGGGTACCCGGCACCTGTAGTGCGTGAGCGGAGGAAAAATAAGGACTGATGTGTGCAGATCCAGAATCTGGTCTTTGGGAAATGGTTCTGATCATAAGACTTGCAAAGTGATAAGTGGAAGGCGAAGTTCTTGTTGACACCAACCTACATTGTCAGAAATGGGCTTGATTATTCACGGGTCTTCCCTGTAGCTCAGGCGGTAAAGATTCTGCTTGCAATGCAGGAGACCTATCTTCAATCACTGGGTTGGGAAGATCCCCTGGAGAAGGAAATGGCAATCTACTCCAGTATTCTTGCCTGGAGAATCCCATGGGTAGAGAAGCTTGGTGGGCTTCATGGGGTCGCAAAGAGTCAGACAGGACTGAGCGACTAACTCTAACTATATATTGTGTATCCTGGCTTGGAGTGAAACATTTTTTCCTATTTGTTAATAGGAAATTTGTTAATAGGAAATAGGAAATAGCTCTCCAATATGAATCAAGGTGAAAGTGACAAACTCAAATTTAATCTTTAATTTGAGAAAATGATTTAGAACAATTTATTAAAATAAATAAGAATTTCTTGTTATGGGTGTTTGAGAGGTTCCACTTGTCTCATCTTTAAAATTAAATATATTTATTACATACAGAAAAATCAGATATAATAAGCATGATAAAGATTAATGTTGAAATTTATGTTGGCACAGTGCAGCAAATATTAATAAAAAAGTTAAATCAGACCAACTCAGTTACTTCTTAAGATAAAAAGATATATATATATATTTTTTTAATTTTTTTTATTTTACAATGACATGATATCCCCATGGGTTTACATATGCTCCCCTCCAGAACCCCCCTCCCTCCTCCCTCCCTCCTCCCTCCCCCCAGGAAATCTCGATGCACCAGCCCTGAGCATCAATCCTAGGCTGGCGATTAATTAGACATATGATAATTAACATGTTTCAATGCCATTCTCCCATATCATCCCACCCTTACCCTCATCCACAGAGTCCATGAGTCTGTTCTATACATCTGCGTTCCTTTTGCTGTCTCGCATGCTGGGTTCTCGTTACCGTCTTTCTAAATTACATATATATGCGTTAATATACTGTATTGTTGTTTTTCCTTCTGGCTTACTTCACTCTGGATAATGGGCTCCAGTTCCGTCCACCTGAGTAGAACTGATTCAAATGAATTTTTTTTTAATGCTGAGTAATATTCCATTGTGTATATGTACCACAGCTTTCGTATCCATTCATCAGTTGATGGGCATCTAGGTTGCTTCCATGTCCTGGCTATTGTAAACAATGCAGCGATGAACATTGGGGTACACATGGCTCTTTCAATTCTGGATTCCTCGGTGTGTATGCCCAGCAGTGGGGTTGCTGGGTCATATGGCAGGTCTATTTGCAGTTTTTTTTTTTTATTGTTTTTGCCATACATTGTCATGATATCACCATGGGTTTACATATGCTTCCCCTCCGGAACCCCCCTCCCTCCTCCCTCCCCCCAGGAAATCTCGCTGCACCAGCCCCGAGCATCAATCCTGGGCTGGCGATTGATTAGACACATGACAATTAACATGCTTCAATGCCCTTCTCCCATATCATCCCACCCTTACCCTCATCCACAAAGTCCACGAGTCTATTCTATACATCTGCGTTCCTTTTGCTGTCTCGCATGTTGGGCTCTCGTTACCGTCTTTCTAAATTCCATATATACGCGTTAATATACTGTATTGTTGTTTTTGCTTCTGGCTTACTTCACTCTGGATAATGGGCTCCAGTTTTGTCCATCTGAGTAGAATTGCTTCAAATGAATTTTTTTTAATGCTGAGTAATATTCCATTGTGTATATGTACCACAGCTTTCGTATCCATTCGTCAGTTGATGGGCATCTAGGTTGCTTCCATGTCTTGGCTATTGTAAACAATGCAGCGATGAACATTGGGGTACACGTGGCTCTTTCAATTCTGGTTTCCTCGGTGTATATGCCCAGCAGTGGGATTGCTGGGTCATATGGCAGGTCTATTTGCAGCTTTTTAAGGAACCTCCACACTGTTTTCCATAGTGGCTAGACTAGTTTGCATTCCCACCAACAGTGTAAGAGGGTTAGAAATGAAAACGGAGAGATCACAACAGAAAACACAGAAATACAAAGGATCATAAGAGACTATTATCAGCAACTATATGCAAATAAACTGGACAATTTGGATGAAATGGACAAATTCCTAGAAAAGTATAACTTTCCAAGATTAAACCAGGAAGAGATAGATAATATTAATAGACCCATCACAAGCACAGAAATTGAAACCATAATCAGAAATCTTCCAAAAAACAAAAGCCCAGGACCAGATGGCTTCACAGCTGAATTCTACCAAAAATTTAGAGAAGAGCTAACACCTATTCTACTCAAACTCTTCCAGAAAATTGCAGACGAAGGTAAACTTCCAAACTCATTCTATGAGGCCACCATCACCCTAATTCCAAAACCCGGCAAAGATGCCACAAAAAAAGAAAACTACAGGCCAATATCACTGATGAACTTAGATGCAAAAATCCTCAACAAAATTCTAGCAAATAGAATCCAACAACACATCAAAAAGATCATACATCATGATCAAGTAGGCTTTATCCCAGGGATGCAAGGATTCTTCAATATTCGCAAATCAATCAATGTAATACACCACATTAACAAATTGAAAAATAAAAATCACATGATTATCTCAATAGATGCAGAGAAAGCCTATTTGCAGTTTTTTAAGGAACCTCCACACTGTTTTCCATAGTGGCTGTACTAGTTTGCATTCCCACCAACAGTGTAAGAGAGTTCCCTTTTCTCCACATCCTCTCCAGCATTTATTACTTGTAGATTTTTGGATTGCAGCCATTCTGACTGGTGTAAAGTGGTACCTCATTGTGGTTTTGATTTGCATTTCTCTGATAATGAGTGATGTTGAGCATCTTTTCATGTGTTTGTTAGCCATTTTTATGTCTTCTTTGGAGAAAATATATATTTTGAATAGAATTATTAGGCTTTGTATTGTTTGATAAGCCAATTAGTGAAGAAGAGGAAATTAAATATTTGGAAAAATATTTACACTTGTTGATTTAACTAAACATAATCACATTAATAATAATAACATAAGACAAAATATACCACAAAAATCTAGCTATTAACCAAAATGTGGTTAATAAGTATCAATGCAAAGAGCATTTATTATTGATCATTTCACATAAAAGTTTGAAGAGTTCTAAAGACTTACTGATCATGAATGGAAACAGTCTGTTAGAAATCTTCCCAAATTTGACAATACAAAAAATGACATGACTTTAACAATAACTGGTTTTGAACATAGATCAAACTCTCTATTAACAATGATATTTTTTAATTCAATTTGCCATGGTTGGGCGGTGAGGGTGGTTAAGTGATCTATTTTGTTGACAAAAGGAATTATTTCGAACAATGAGATTTAAATTTCTCTGAATTGTTTTTAAGTCTGTACTTGGTGGGATGCAGAGCTTCGTGTACCTTTTTCTGTTTTCACACAGAATTTGCCTCAAGTCGGCATGTGACCTGAGCTCTCTCTTCACCGTTATCAACTCCTGTGCTTATATCTTTCCCCAAATCACACAACTGAGAAAGTCTGTGCTATCATTAGATCACGTCAATGTCAGGCTGTCAATTCAAAACCAAAATGTCAAATTTTAATTCCTCACTTTTTCCTAAAACCAGTTTTGCTGTCAATCTCTTAGTCATAGAGGATTAACATCTTTTTTAGGGGGAGTAATATCTGATTTCTCCCTCCATATCTACTTCAGGCAGTCCATCACAACTGATAATTTCTAATAGAGACTCATTTTGACTTCTCATGCTGAGTTAGTTCAAGTTCTTAAACTACACGTTAGATCCTCCAGAGCCCAGTTAACCAGTGTATTCATGTATCCCTTCCAGCTGGTCTCTTTGTTTTTCTTGCTATTCCATTTTCTGTGAAATTATTTAATTATCAAATGTGTGTAGAACACTCAATGTGTCAAGTCTGAAACTGGTGTGACAAGGAAGGCACGACACATCTGTGCTTTCAGAGCGCACAGCGTTTTCGAGGGAAATAGTGGCCCTCCTGTCGATGCTGTAGGTTAAATGTGAGCATCAGGACAACTGGGCAACCACGAGAGGATGAAAACCACGATGCAGTCCTGTGACTCAGGGCTGGACCACGGAGACAGCAGGAAGCATCTGCTGAGCACTCCTGGGCAGGCTCTGCCCGAAGCCTTTGTTACATCTACCACAGGACCTGCTTTCTCCACCCCTTAGGAGCTATGTGACCTTGGACAAAGAACCCTGAACTTGAAATTCTAATCTACAGTGTGGGCGTGTGTGCATACTTAGTCATTTCAGTTGTGCCCCACTGTTTGCAACCCCATGGACTGCAGCCCA
Organism: Antilocapra americana; assembly: GCA_007570785.1. Taxonomy (NCBI): domain Eukaryota; kingdom Metazoa; phylum Chordata; class Mammalia; order Artiodactyla; family Antilocapridae; genus Antilocapra; species Antilocapra americana. The sequence goes on along the minus strand of ML661352.1, from coordinate 1,269,777 downwards.
CCAGGCTCCTCTGTCCATGGAATTTCCTAGGCAAGAATACTGGAGTGGATTGCCATTTCTTTCTCCAGGGGAGTCTTCCCCATCCGGGGATTGAACCTGCATCTCTTATGTCTCCTGCAGTGGCAGGCAAGTTTTTTTTTTAAAAAAAAAAAACCACTGGAGCCACCTGGGGAGCCCCATCTACAGAATAGGGAGACCAAGGAATAGAGTGAGGCAGAGATGTTAAAGAGCTTGCCCATGTGCATAAAAATATTAGAGCCATATGCATATGCAGAACCAGCTTCCAGAGTCGGTGCTATTCTGTTGAGGCCAGGCACATTTTTCCCCATAAAACTTTCCTGTGATCATGCGCTTTACCTCCTCAAATTCACTAATTATTTTCCCTGAGAATTACGTCTGTCTACAGTCACAGTACAGGGTTCACAAGCCTACTTCTGAGCCTTCTAGCTGGAGTTTCCTGATTCCTGATGTCTTTCTGCAGCTCTTGTGGCTGATTCACTCATGACTAAAGCTCTGACTTCTGACATCTTAGGTTTTCTCATCTTTCCCCACCTGAGGGACCTGCGCATTCTCTCTCTTCAGACGGATGCCTTCCACCATTTCTAAACCAGTGCTCTGCTCATCCTAAAAGCTTTCCTGGGTCACTGTGATCATGGTGACCCCTTCATCACCTGAATATCTCTAAGAGAGATTACCCATATCTTCCTGGATGCAAATCATAGTATACTCAGAACCAAAGAGGAAAAAAATAGGTGTGAAAAGGTTTATATATTTTGCTTTCCTTCCTTTGTTTTTCACAGCCTTTTAAAATTTGACATCGCTCAGTCCCATTGGCACAGAGATGTGAGTGGGGCCAGGAGTTCAGAACTGAAAACTCAGGCCAACAGGCTGTGTTATAGAAAAACACCTGACAGCTGATGAGAAGCAAAGTTTTCCAACAGCAAATGGATCTCCCAGAAAGCTGATGTGGAGTAATAAAAACGTCTACAGATAACCTGAGTGCCACCAGCCACTCTGTAATTTTAGAAAATCAAGTTACGACATCCATTCAGGAAAATGTTAAGTGGGATAATAGGTTTATGCCCGAAAATGTGGCTGTTTCTTACCTGTTCATCATTAAATACTGAATAAAGCAGAAGTTCAGTGGTGAGCCCTGGAATCAGAAAGACCTGGGTTATAGCTCTGGCACCACCCAGGAGCTATGTGACCTTGGACACAGCTCTGAAGCTGACATCTGCAGCTACAGAATGGGGAGGCCTGCAGTACCCCTCCTAGGGCCCCGTGAGCAGGAGAGAAGCCATGAGGTGTTTGACCCAGTGCCTGGCACAGGGCGGGTCACAGGACAGGCCACTGCTGTCTGTCTTGTCCTTGTCACTACTGCATCTTTGCCGTTAGTGTTATATCAATACTTAAGATCCGTTCACCTCTTTTCTTGGCAACATGTGGAGTCTGAGGGTAGAGACATTTAAAATTTTATCTTGCTTTATTTTTTCAGTTTTTAAATTTTTAATTGAAATATGATTGAGCTACAATGTTGTGTTAGCTTCAGGTGTACAACAAAGCGATTCAGTTATAGATGTATATATGTACATCTCTCTATATGTGTATGCATGCACTGCTGCTATTTAGTCGCTCAGTCGTGTCCAACTCTAGTGACTCCATGGACTGTAGCCTTCCAGGCTCCTCTCTCCATGGGATTTGCCAGAAAAGATTACTGGAGTGAATTGGAGTTGCCATTTCCTTTGTACAGATATGTTTATATATATATATATGTATATTTAAAAATTATTTTCCATTATACGTTATTATAAGATATTAAGTACAGTTCCCTGTCCCTGTTGGTTTTATAATCATTTTATATGTAGTAGTATGTATATTTTAATCTCAAACTCCTAATTTCACTCTCCCAAACTCCCTCCGCCCCCCCTCCCTGACTTTCCCCTTTGGTAACCGTAAGTTTGTTTTCTGTGTCTTTGAAAATAGACATTTTTAAAAGAGGCAACATTCTCCTGCCCTTTGCTAAGTTGGATTAAAGCACTGCAGAAAGTTTGACATGTCTAAGAAAATCTATCTTGCAACAAAACCTGCAGGTCTGCCTAATATGTACTCTTTCTCATGGAAGAGAGGAGTTTATTGGGAGCTGATAAATTGACGATGGAAAGACAATTGCCCTGGCAACACAGAATCTAGGCTGCGTCCTGGCTCGGTAACTCACTGGCTGGCATTTGAGAAGCAATTTAAAAAGTCAATTGGATGAGATTGCTAGGCCTTCGCATTTTTCAGTGCTATGATGTCTGAAGGGTCCTCTGTCACTCGGCGGCAGCAATAAAAGTTCATACAGGGAGGGGGCTGTCCCTCACACTGAAGAGCAGCCTCCGCCTCTCGGGCAAGCCAAGGGCATGCAGGCCAGCTCCCAAGATCCCTTTGCTCAGCCCTGTGCAAACTTTGCTCCTGCCCTCTTCCAAATTTTAATGAGGAACAATTTGCTATTCTGAACCAACTCATTCTCCATCAGTCTTGATGTGGTTGCAAATATCCTGAGCATTCCTCAAAACTATTTGGCATTCATCCAAGTGGAAGTTTCCGCACAATCTCAGGGCGAAACTTGTAGTTTCTAAAGCCAGACCTCTTAGGCGAGCAAAATGCTGGGGCTGCTGGTCACCCATATAGACAGACTCACAGCATTCACTGAAGGAGAGGTTAGCCTTGGAACCAGAACTGGAAATATCCAGGTCTTTGAGAGAGGTCTTAGAAATCAGGGTGGGGGTGGCACTAGCGAAGTTCATTAAATGAGCAACTACTGTCTTCTCTGCCCTAACTTTACTTGTCTTTTTTAGGACAATCCACTCATCTAAACTATGTAAACACTGAGAATCATTTTATATATATATATATTATATATATATATATATATATAATATATATAATCATTAAATGTATGTAGTATATATATTTAAAAGTTATGAATATATAAGTCCCCATAAAATTAATTGTATTATGTTAGATAAAGATATATTTTCATGCCCAGCCTTTATTTACACTTCTCTTCCAAAATACCTCCCCAAATCTTTAATATTTCTTATTTTATAGAAATAAAATGGCATTAGGGTTATTTAACTACACACAAAAATCTTCCAGCCAGAAAACCTGGATCCATTTGTATCTTTTCATCTCTTCCTTTCACTAAAAATAAACACAAGAAAAACTGCATGCATTAAAACACTCACAGTAAGTTGCAGATTTCTGTATAATAAGCTATACTGTGAAAATCACATCTATAAGAAATAATTTGCTTTTCTAGTGCTTCTCAATTTACCACATTTTCTGAAAAAGATTTAATAAATTCCTCTAAAGATAGAAAAGCAAAACATATCCTTGTAGTATGCATGGGGACTTTTCAGGTAAATATATTTTAAAGTCGCAATATAAACACTTATTTGTATTTAGATTTGTTTAAAGATGTGTGAACTTAAAATAATTTTTTTAATAAACTGAAAATATTGATACTGATTACTAACATAGACCAAAAAAAGAAATCTCAGCTTCTACAGACCTGTGAAAACATTCTTCAAAATAGTATCATAAGGAGGATTCATCACGTTGGTAATATTTACTAGACCTGTGTCAGAACCTAAACGGCAACTTCAGAAGCCTTGTGCTAATTCCTGAAAAACCTTTCCTCCTTTTCTTTTTCCTCCAAAATTTCAAAAACCTACCTAGATGAGTTTCACAAATCACTCTGAGATTCAGTCTCATTTCTGAAACAGAAATGAAGAGACATCTCTGAAATGGTCAGAGACCATGGTAAACCAAGAAAGTTTTTATGATACAGTGTTAACAGCAAAAATGTTGCAGTGGTGTCTGTTTTATCTTTATATTGTTTCTTTTCATGCATGGTTGCATACTTACTTCATTTAGCCATAGATGGGGTAGAGAGCCAATGAACAGAATGTTTGTCTACTGCATTAAAAATGCAATGTGAAATATCGGATAGAAATACTAGAGAGAGCTATGTTTCAGCCACAGGTAAATTATTTAATCCCTTAACTTTTGCAGCTTCACCTGTATAAATGGGGGATTGACTGCGTATCTTCTTAGTCCACTGAGATGTTCCAGTCACATGATAGACCCTAGTAGGTGTCCAGAAGACCATATGGTTGATATCTAGCAGATGCTGACTTCCTCTCTTCTCTCCTCTCTTCCTTCCCTTCCCTCCAGAAAATGGCTAGCCTAGAGGGCAGGGAAGGATTTACCACGATCTGCTGTATGTATGGCTGCCTAGGAGGCACTAGTGGTAAAGAACCTAGAGTTTGTTCACCTTTTTGAATGACTCTGTCTTAGAATATAATGATCAAATCTTTTTTAAAAAAACAATTATTGGAGTATAGTTGCTTTACAGTGTTGCTAGTTCATGCTGTACAGCAAAGTGAATCAACTATGTACATATATATATATATATATATATATGTATACACACACACACACACACACACACACACACACACACACAGATGCCCTCTTTTTTGGATTTCCTTCTCCCATTTTGTTTACCACAGAGTATTGAGTAGAACTCCCTGCACTCTTCGTAGGTTCTCATTAGTTAACTATTTTATGCATAATAGTGTATATATGTACACGTGTGTGCATGCTAAGTTGCTTCAGTCGCGTCTGACTCTTTTGCAACCCCATGAACTGTAGCCTGCCTGGGTCCTCTGTCCGTGGGATTCTCCAGGCAAGAATACTGGAGTAGGGTGCCAAGACCTCCTCCAGGGGACCTTCCCAACCCAGGGATCAAACCTGTGTCTCTTGCCTCCTGCATTGGTAGGCAGGTTCTTTACCCCTAGCGCCACCTAGGAAGCCGGTATATATGTATAATGATCAGATTTTTTTTTTTTTGCTTTTTCAAGCACTGTTACTGGGGAGGTGCTGAAGGAATGAATGACTGCCTTCTCTTCTGCTTTGCCTTAAAATCTACAGTTTGGATACCAGCCTCAGCCTGTTTCTAACTATTTTGTCTGTCTGTTTGGGGCATGATTTATTTTATTTTTCAAAGACACACAATAAACATTGGGAGAGGAGAAGAGTATACGCAGAGGCTGGAGTACAGAGGCATCTTCTCCCCTCTGTGGTGGTCTCCACCCTTGTCACCCCGGGTGGCTACCTGTCTCCGGGTGTGGCATGTTTTAGGGCCCCTGTGAACACTGCAAAATGAATGAGCGTGGTCATCAACCAGACTGAAAAGAAGTTCCAAACACATTAACTGCCTGGAGTTACTAAATCCTGGGGGATGTGAACACAATTAGAACTGTTAAATGGCTGCTCAGTTTTTATCATGCTGAGGGCTAAAAATGACAGAAACTGCAAGGGAAGCTGATCGCTGAGTGCAAGGACACAGCCAGGCGATGCCGCCTAGACGTGACTATAATCAGTGCCCAAGGAGCTCAATTTGCTGTCCCCGGCATCCCAGGGTGCTCAGAAGGCTGGGTGGTCCTGGCAGGTTGCTTTCCATTAGTACAAATAAAATGCAACAGCTTCGCAGGACTTGAATTTGGCAAAGTTATTCAAACATTAATAGATCTTAAAAAGGAAGGGCTTGTAAATACTTGCCATTGTGCATTGGGAGGCCAAGGGAGGGCTTGGCGTTTCCACACACAGAGTGGGGATCTCAGGGAAAACCATCAGAAATTGGCACATTAACCCTTAAGTTGTTTTGATTTAACATGAAGGTTTTAAGTTTTACTGGAGGTGTTTTGCTAGAGTAGAAAGCATCCTATCTGTGGAGTCTGATAAATCTGAGTTCTGTCCTGTCTTCTATTACTTCACACTTTTGCCCTCTGGGTCTGGGGCTAATGATTAGAAGTCTCTGAATCTCAGAGTGTGTGAGATGAAGATTTGTTACTGTTCAGTTGCTCAGTCATGTCCAACGCTTTGCAACCCCATGGATTTCAGCATACTAGGCTTCCCTGTCCTTGACCATCTCCTGGTGTGTGTTAGTCACTCAGCCACTTCCAACATTTTATGACACCATGAACTGTGTGTAGCCCATCAGACTCCTCTGTCCATGGAGTTTTCTAGGCAAGAATACTGGAGTGATTTGCCATTCCTTCTCCAGGAGATCTTCCACACCCAGGAATAGAATGTGGGTCTCCTACATTGCAGGCAGATTTTTTTACCATCTGAGCCACCAGGGAAGCCCCAACTATCTCCTCAAACTTGCTCAAACTCACATCCATTGAGTCAATTATAGCATCCAACCATCTCTTCATCTCCTTCTCCTCCCGCCATCAGTCTCTCCCAGCATCAGGGTCTTTTCCAGTAACTCAGCTTTTCACATCAGGTGGCCAAAGTATTGGAGCTTCATTCAGCTTTAGCATCAGTCCTTCCAATGAACACTCAGGGTTGATTTCCTTTCGGCTTAACTGGTTTGATCTCCTTGCAGTCCAAGGGACTATCAAGAATCTTCTCCAACACCACAGTTTGAAAGCGTCAATTCTTCAGCATTCTGCCTTCTTTATAGTCCAACTCTTACAGCCACACATGACTACTGGAAAAACCACAGGTTTGACTACACAGACCTTTGTTGGCAAAGTAGTGTCTCTGCTTTTTTAAAAAATAAATTATTATTATTTTACTTTACATTATTGTGTTGGTTTTGCCATACATTGACATGAATCCGCCATGGGTATACATATGTTCCCCTTCCATAACCCCCTTCCCTCCGGGTCATCCCAGTGCACCAGCCCTGATCACCCTGTATCATGCATCAAACCTGGGTTGGTGATTCATTTCACATATGATAGTTTACATGTTTCCATTCTCTTCTCCCATATCATCCCACCCTCGTCCTCTCCCACAGAGTCCAAAAGACTGTTGCTATACATCTGCCTCTCTTTTGCTGTCTCGCATACAGGGTTATCATTACCATCTTTCTAGATTCCATATATATGCGTTAGTATACTGTATTGTTGTTTTTCCTTCTGGCTTACTTCACTCTGTATAGTAGGCTCCAGTTTCATCCACCTCATTAGAACTGAATCGAACACATTCTTTTTAATGGCTGAGTAATATTCCATCGTGTATATGTACCACAGCTTCTTTATCCATTTGTCTGCTGATGGACATCTAGGTTGCTCCCATGTCCTGGCTATTGTAAACAGTGCAGCGATGAACATTGGGGTACACGTGTCTCTTTCAATTCTGGTTTCCTTGGTGTGTATGCCCAGCAGTGGGATTGCTGGGTGTCTCTGCTTTTTAATATTCTGTCAAGGTTTGTCATAGCTTTTCTTCCAAGGAGCAAGCGTGTTTTAATTTCAGGGCTGCAGTAGCCATTTGTAGTGATTTTGGAGACCAAGAAAATAAAGTCTTTCACTGTTTCCCCATCTATTTGCCATCAAAGATGCCATGTAGTTAGTTTGTTGAATGCTGAGTTTTAAACCAGCTTTTTCACTCTCTTCTTTCACCTTCATCAAGAGAATCTTTAGTTCCTCTTCACTTTCTGCCATAAGGGTGGTGTCATCTGCATATCTGAGATTATTGATATTTCTCCCTGCAGTCTTGATTCTAGCTTGTGCTTCATCCACCCCAACATTTTGAATCATGTACTCTGCATATAAGTTAAATAAGCAGGGTGACAATATTCCACCTTGATGTACTCCTTTCCCAATTTGGAACCAGTCTGTTGTTCCATGTCCGGTTCTAACTGTTGCTTCTTGACCTGCATACAGGTTTCTCAGGAGGCATGTCAGGTGGTCTGGTATTCCCATCTCTTTCAGAATTTTCCACAGTTTGTTATGATCCACACAGACAAAGGCTTTAGTGTAGTCAATGAAGCAGAAGTAGATGTTTTTCTGGAATTCTCTGCTTTTCTTATGATCTGACAGATGTTGGCAATTTGATCTCTGGTTCCTCTGCCTTTTCTAAGTTCAGTTTGAACATCTGGAAGTTCTCAGTTCATGTACTGTTGCAGCCTGGCTTGGAGCGTTTTGAGCATTACTTTGCTAGCATGTGAGATAAGTGCAATTGTGCAGTAGTTTGAACATTCTTTGGCATTGCCTTTCTTTGGGATTGGAATGAAAACTGACCTTTTCCAATCCTGTGGCCACTGAGATGAGGATAAGAATGTGGGATTGCTGTAAGGGTTGGTGAAAGAGAAGTCACACTTCAAATGTGTAGTTGGCATGCAATGATGTTTTCCTCCCTTCTCACATTTTCCCTTCTTCTTTTCACCTTCCTCTGAGTTGTTAGTATTATAATAACTATTGTTGTTGTTCAGTTGCTCAGTCATGTCCAACTCTCTGCGACCCCAGCGACTGCAGCATGCCAGGTTTCCCTGTCCTTCACTATCTCTTGTAGTTTGCTCAAGCTCATGTCCATTGAGTTGCTGATGCCATCCAACCATCTCATCCTCTGCTGCCCCTTTCTCCTCTTGCTCCCAATCATTCCCAGCATCAGACACCATTTTCTTTTATTTTTTTAATTGAAGAAAAATTTAGGAAAACCTTAGTACAAGATATGGTTACAGCTCATTTTCCTCTCAGGAAAACCCCTCCAAATACATAGAGCACCCAAAGATGCCTTTCTCATTCCTCAATAGCAGCAGAGCAGCCACTGCAGGTGAGGTCCCAGGGGCTGGTAAGTTCCCTGAGAGCAGAACTGGATTGGTTTTTGTTCACTGTTTCACTCTACATGACTGCCGAAATGTTTAATTAAACTGTATTGAATGCATTACTAAACAAAAGAGTCAATAGATAAATGTCATGATATGATATAAAGGATATTTGCTTCTTTCAAAGGCAAGCTATCTAAAGTGAATTTGTAAAGTTTAGAAATGATGAAAATACACTGTGCTATGAAAAAAAAAATTCACACAAGGGACAACAGGCAGAGGAATGTGGGTATAGGAATCCTTTTCCAGTCCTTGACTCTGTCCTATGGTGAGAGGAGGAAGGGAGAGGAGCCTGATGCTGGCCCTAGTCCAACATAAGTGAGATGCCCTGGGCCTTGCTTGTGGGGAGACCAAGTAGGGAAGGACTTGTAATAACTTCAAAGCTAAGGCAGAAATTGCACTTAATTTTTAGCTGTATTTAGTAAGCTCTAGCCCTACTCTAAGCCTTCAAATGCTTTCTGCTGAAACCAAATAGAAAACCTGAGTGAACAAGAACTCATTACAGCAGGTGAAGACCATGCATGAGTCACCACAGTGGTAGAGCCATCATATTCTTCCATTAAAGTCTTGGGCCCAGGATTTTAAACTAAGAAATCAGATGTCAAAGCTTTCCCAAATTAGTGAAATCTAATCATGACTACAAGTGGGAACATGAGCCCTGCTTCCCTCAGAGATGCCTGAAATCAAAGCTAAGTCATCTCAGAAAGGCTTGGGGGTATTCATTTCCATCTCTGCTCTTCCTTCTTTAGATGGAGAGTTTGGGGCAGAAATGATGAAAATCAGCAGTGCCTCAACTACTCACTTCCTTTATTCTTAATTCCGATTTTCTTTGAGTGACTCCATCTAACAAGTAGTTCTTATTCTCAAGTTTATAATTTATTTTCAATAAGATTTTACATTCCAAGGCCTTTCTCTATAGCTTCAATATTTCTACTGGACCTAATTTGTCTTGCGACTAATGAAATGTCTCCAAAATTATTCTGAGTTTGCTCCAAGTAAAATTCCCTTCTTCTGTCTCTCTTTTGTTAGCCCTTTCTTCTTCACTGTGGCTATTCTCAGTGTTCTGGGAATCTATCCAAGTACTTTCATATACTTTGAAATGAGGAGAATAAAAGAGATGATAAAGACATTGTCTGATCTTTCTCTATTCTCTGGTCATCTGAGAGTAGTTACAACATGAATGTGGTAGCAACCATGTTCGTAAGCATATGGTTCAGAATCTGGATATTACATTTGCTCATCATGTGTTCACCCTGTAATATGTGGCTCCAATGCAACATAAGAAAATACTGAATATTGAACTCTTGCTTACATTCCAGAGGTCAATAGCATGTTAAAAGTTCTTTGGGAAGATTAGTACTTGAGTATCTTCATTTTCACTGGAATTACTTGGAAAAATTTTAATTCCATTAGCTGTTTTATATATATATATATATATATATATATATATATATATATATATATATTCTGTGTATAAATTAGTCATGAAACACTTTTAAGATCTTTTCAGAAGCACATTTGTGAGCACAACTTTTAAAAAGCCATTGATATTCTAAAATCACCGGTTAATCATCTGTGTTAACATATATATGCATGCAAAGTTTACATTCCCTTTTCTCATGGACTTGAGGATTAAGATATTTGATTTTTTTTCTCTATCCCTAGCATTAACAAAATTTGCCTAATGGATCATTCTCAACAGTGTAATGTCATGTTGCATAATTTTTATTCCATCTTAAAAAATCCCTTAGACTCACAATCTCCCTTTAACTACTGCCTGTTTCCCTGCTCTCTTCTGCTATATTTCTCTTAGAATGTGTCAATATTTGCTTCCCCCCCTTTTGAAATTCCCTTTCATTCTCTTCCCACCCCACTCTTTTTTCATAATACATTTGAAATTTAATAATGAAAATATTGTCATTTATGATACCAATACGAAGAGTGTAATGGATACCCATTGAATGTGAGCTATACTGTTTTCTCCTTTTTTAAATCAGCATGCAGTTATCTTATGATGTTGTGTTAGTTTCTGCTGTACAAGGAAACAAACCAGACCTATGAGTTCATATATCCCTTCCCTCTTGGACCTCCCTTGCACCCCACCATCATTTTTTTTTTATTTGTTTTCTGAGTCCCCTGGTTCTACCTCATAAGCCACTCCAAGTTTCCTGTGCTGGCTCTTTCACTCCTTCCTTCCAAACGCTGGAATGATTTAGTTGCGAGTGTTCACCTCTTCTCTATCTATCATCACTTCATAGGTGATGTTCACCTAGTTCCATCCTTACACTGACAAATTCTATACGTTGTCTCGAGTCTGCCTCCCCTTGGCAATCTAGCTGCCCATTTGAACCTCCATGCGGGAAGGTCAGTCATGTATAGTACTTATCTCAAACTCAACATGCTCCATGCCAAATCCCTGCATTCTACCTGACAGGATATTCCCTCTTCCTCTATTAATCTCAATAAATGCCACCTCTTTGCTCTCAGGTCGTTTGAACTAAACTAGTCAGATTTTTTTTAGTAGCCAGCAGACATCCTGTTAATGTGGAAACCTCAGCTGAGCACCTATGTAAATAATCTCACAAATAGAACTAGGCAAACCACCTGTACTGAAGTATCTTCTTTAAGTAGCATTAGCTAGTGAAGATGTTCTAAAATAGTTGTGTCTTTGAACGGTGACTTGAAGTTGGGAGCACCTATGTTATATGGTGGACTCAATAAACTGGGTAAAGAGCTGCTCTAAGATAGAAATTGAGAGTCATTCATTCATTCATTCAGTTACTAATTATTTTCTGAGTTCTTACTATAGGCTGCTTCTGTCCTGTGTACTGTTAATTCAGTTGGTGATAAAATGGCTTCTGCCCCTGCATTGAGTTGGTTAAGCTATTTCTATAACATCAAAGTGCAAAACGAAGCATCAAGTGCTGATGTAGAAGCCACAGCAAGTTATCCAGAAGGTCTAGCTAAGACAGCTAATGAAACTGGCTACACTAAACAACAGATCAGTGCAGATGAAGCAGCCTTCTATTGGAAGAAGAATGCTACCTAGGAATTTTATAGCTGAGGGAAGATATCAGTGCCTGGCTTCATGGGTCCAAAGGAGAGGCTGGCATTCTTGTTAGGAGCTAATGCAGCTGGTGACCTGGAGTTAAATCCAGTGCTCATTTACTGTTCCCAAAATCCTAGGACACTCTAGAATTATGCTAAATCTACTCTGCCTGTGCTCTATAAATGAAACAACAGAGCCCAGCATGATAACACATCTGTTTACAACATGCTTTACTGAATATTTTAAGCCCACTGTTAAGATCTACTGCTTAGAAAAAAAAAAGATTCCCTTTGAAATATTATTGCTTATTGACAGTATACCTGGTTGCCCAAGAACTCTGATGGAGATGTACACTGAGATGAATGTTGCTGTCATGACTGCTAACATAACATCCATTTTGCAGTCCGTGGGTGGAGTAATTTTGACTTTCAAATCTTATTATTTAAGAAATGCATTTTGTAAGGCTATGGCTTCCATAGATAACGATTCCTTTGATGGATCTAAGCCAAGTAAACTGAAAATCTTCTGGAAAGGATTCACTATTATAGATGCCATTAGAAATTCATGATTCATGGGAAGATGTGATGTCAAAGTGTCAACATTGATAGGGGTTTGGAAGAGGTTAATTCCAATCCTTATGGATGATTTTGAGGGGTTCAACACTTCAGTGAAGGAAATAACTGCAGATGTGGGAGAAGTAGCAAGAGAACTGGAATTCGAAGTCAGGCCTGAAGATGTGACTGAATTGCTGAAATGTCATGATAAAAATTAAATGAATGAGGAGTTTCCTTATGGATGAGCAAAGAAAGTGGCTTCTTGAGATGAAAAAAAAAATATGCTTGATAAAGATGCTGTGAACATTGTTGAAATGGCAGCAAAGAATTTAGAATGTTACATAAACTAGGCTGATAAAGTAGTGGCAGAGTTTGAGAAGATTGACTCTAATTTTTAAAGAAGTTCTACTGTGGGTAAATGCTACCAGATAGCATTACAGGCTACAGAGAAATCATTCATGAGAGAAAGAGTCAATCCGTGGGGAAAACTTTATTGTTGTCTTATTTTTAAAACTTGCTACAGCCACCGTGACTTTTAGCAACCACCACTCTGATCAGTCAGCAGCCATCAACACCGAGACGAGACACTCCCCTGGCAAAAATATTAACTTGCTGAAAGCTCAGCATTTTTGGCACAAAGAAAATATTTCAATTAAGCTGTATGCATTATTTTTCAGGCAAAACACTGCTGCTGCGGCAACAGTATAATACATACAAAACTTCTGTATATACTGTGGTAGTGGTTGGTGGTGGTGGTGGTTTAATCCCTAAGTCGTGTCTGACTCTTTGAGGCCCCATGGACTGTAGCCTTCCAGGCTGCTCTGTCCATGGGATTTCCCAGGCAAGAATATTAGAGTGGGTCGTTGTTTCCTTCTCAAGGGATCTTCCCCACTCAGGGATCAAACCCAGGTCTCCTGCTTTGCAGGCGGTCTCTTTACTAACTGAGCCACCAGGGAAGCCCTAGTGTACTGGGAAACCAAAAATATCTGCGAGATGCACCGTGTTGCAATATCTGTTTCAATGCAGTGATCTGGAATGAGCCTGCAGTATCACTGTGGTCTGCCAGTATTAACCTGTTGTTATCCCAGCATGCCTCATAGGGTCTCATTTTCCATGTCAGTTATCTCCTCAATACATGTCTTTCTTCTAAAGACATCTGTACATTTCCCAGAAGAAACTCATTAAAAAGTGATTAGTTCCAGGTCTTCATATGTCCACTAATAACTTGAAACTCAACAGTATCACAGGGTGTCTCATTCACTGGCATCTCCAGATCAACCCTAGTGCTGTCCTGATTCTTAATAAACAGCAGGACTGATGAAAGACAATGTGCTCACACTCCATCCTGTGCTAAAAGGAAAGTTCCAGAAGGAGGAGGAAGAAGCAAATTAGAAAAGCTGAGGCATGGTGACAGCAGAGCAGTGGAGAAGATGCTGAAGCTCCTGGAAGTAGGTCCCAGTTTCTGCTCCAGGTGGAAGTTGATGAGATGCCCCAGAAGTATCACCTGTCGGAGATGGAAATAAACCTGCCCTCTAGCTTCCCTGGTGGCTCCGTTGGGAAAGAATCCGCCTGCAAGGCTGTTCGATCCCTGTGTTGGGAAGACCCCCTGGAGAAGGGAAAGGCTTCGCACTCCAGTGTTCTGGCCTGGAGACTTCCAAAGACTGGATAGTCCATGGGGTCGCAAAGAGTTGGACACAACTGAGCGACTTCCACTAGCCAGAATCAGTTAGATTCTTTTTAAGGTCTTGTCCATTGGGGTCTCACTTGAAAAGAGAAGCAAAGACTGAAGAGGGCTTAAGGAACACAGAGCCCTGGAGATTGAGAATGCGCTCTGTGCTGCAGCCTGGGGGCAGAGTGCTCTATTTTTAGTTAAAAGAGAAAGCTTTTGGTCCTAATAACCATCTTCAAGAAATAGGGAAAGCTATTTTTTTTTTTTAAGGACACACAAGCCACTTAGTCTCTTTCTCTGCAAAGGATCAAAGAAGCGGGAAAAATCAGCAGACCCACAAAAGAGCTCTTCTTGAATCCGACAGGAGTGATGAAGCTACTGCTGGAAACGTCAGCATTCCTGCAGAACACCTTCAGCGTTTATCCGCCCGGAGGCAAATGGCCGGTGCAGAAGACGGGCTGGTTGTCTGCCGTATATTCTCATCTTGGTTCTTCCCGTGTATCACGGAGGCACTCTGCTTTGTGAGCCAGTTTGTCAGCGCCTTGAACGGGTGCTGACCTGAGGCGGCGTCACCGGCTCCCGTGCCAGAAATGTCTGTTGCAAGGAAGATCCAGCAACTTGTCAGTGATGTCAGAGTTTATGCTCTATCATCGTTACTTCTCAGTAAAAGATGCTGCCCATCGTTTTAGTCTACTGTGTGTGTGTGTGCCCAGTTGTGTCTGATGCTTTGTGACCCCATGCACTGTAGCCTGCCAGGCTCCTCTGTCCATGGAATTTTCCAGGCAATACTGGAATGGGTTGCCATTTCCTATATTCCATTTAGTCTACTAGCAGATGTTATGAACCCAGTTCTACAACCAGAATGTAAAGACTGTTGGGATGGAGGTAGGACTGGGAACCCTTTTAGCAACATCTTTAAAATTACACTCAGTTCCAGTCAGCTACCTAGAATAAAATGCAATGCAAAAGTCTATACAATAACTCAGATTTTTTTTCTTCAAATGTTAAATAATGCAGGGCAAATTGTTGCTTTAATATTTTGGATAAATGGAGACTTTTTTTCTTGGATGCCAAAAGCAAGGTTGGAATTTCTATGTGATTATGAAGCTTGAAAGGCCCATCTGCATCCATTTCAGTAGGTTTATTCAGAAAAGTTGAAATCTCAGAAGTACATTAAGTTGCTGCCGAACTTTCAGGGTTTTGGTTCATTAGCTATTGCTAGGAGCATACTGAAAAGGAGAACCATAGAACGGAAATCTCTGCTCACAGTGTGCCCCTATAAACTCACATTGCTATGTTTTTATGGTCTTTTTTTTAAATGGAGAGCCTAACAATAAATAAATCTATTTATTTATATCTATCTATATGATAGTTTCATGCCCAAAGCATCAACAACACCACCATCATTATTAGTATTTGTTTCTGCTGGATTTTCTATAACTTGATTCTGGCAATTCTAATAGGAAGAAATGGCAAAAAGGGAACTTAAATAAATGAATCTTGGTCACTCAAGGAACTGTGCAGTAAAAACTTACTCATGACACTAAGCAGCTTGTAACAATTCTTAGAATTAAACTTTGGTATTATTTCTTTGGTTATTGCTTTCATTCTTTTTGGTTGTGATGCTAGCTTTGTCAAATGAAGAGCAGTTTGCAGATATACATTAGTTTTGAGAAGTCAGAATCACAAGTAGTCAAACCCATAGCTTTCCTTTTTTATGCTTAAAATAACAAATGCAGATACTTAAAACATATGTTCTTTCATCCAAAAATTTATAGGCTTAAGTTGTAGACTCTAATCATTTCAATAGCAGTTATCATCGTATTTTTTAATCTGCACAATTAATTTTCCATTATATCGTAATGGAGTTTTAACAAAAATGTAAACTATTGTCTAATTTTGAAGTTACATATTCAATCTTTATACAAATTGTAATGTGTTTGTAATTGAACATGTGAACTTGATTCATACTGCAAGACTGATTATACACTGTATCTTAACTTTTAAAATGTGCTAACAACGTGAAAATTGATTATTAATTTTATCCACAACTTGTTTTACAATAGTGTTCAATAATAACTAAAAATACAATTTAAGTCTTTGTGTGAAACATATTTACTTATAGATTGCATGAATATTATATTTGCATCTCATGTTTATATATTCAAAATCTATTTTACTTCAAAGTATACCTAATGTGGTATAAGAAAAGTAAAACACATTATTACACTTTAATGAACATTATTAGCTTTTAAAATACTTAGCAGTTGTCTTGATCTTTGTTATAACTATGCTACCACATCATTTGGATAGGCTTTTAAAAATGACTTACATGTAAGTATTCACATTTCAACCTGAAATTCCTGTTCTTACAACTGCAAGATCAAATATTTTGCTGTAAGATAATGATAATTATCAACAAAACATGAAATGTTTCTGAAGCATGCATGTTTTCTTTTATTTTTCCCAAGATGGAGTCTCAGTTAAGTGCAAATAGATTTTTTTTTTTTTACCATCTTCAGAGCTACAAAAATGATTCACTGATTCCTGTTTAATAGACCTGACATGATAGTATATAGTGTAGAAAGAATGACCTTCAGATTCTCTCAGACAACAGAATTCAGTGTACTTCCCTAGGCAAATACTGGAAGCTTTCCTTCAGATACATGTATGTATGTGAGCTAGTCTCTTAGTCATGTCCTACTCTTTGCGACCCCAGGGACTGAACCCACCAGGTGCCTCTGTCCATGGAATTCTCCAGGCAAGAATACTGGAGTGGGTAGCCATTCCCTTCTCCAGGGGGTTTGCCCAACCCAGGGATTAAATCCAGGTCTCCCACATTACAGGCAGGTTCTTTACCATCTGAGCCACCAGGGAAGCCCTAGATAAGTGTATAAACAGAAATAATCTCATTACCCATGCAATTTTGCCCTGGGAAGGGAAGAAACAGCCTTGCAATGTCAACAGAGTGGTGGATACTGTGTTTATTCTTTTATTTTTTTTTTTTAATACTAAGGCATGTTTTGTATTCAGGTTCTAGATTCTTATGAAAAAGTGAGAAAATGAAAAATGTTGGTCACTCACTAGTGTCCAGGTCTTTGCAACTCCATCAATTGTAGCCTACCAGGATGCTCTGTCCATGGGATTCTCCAGGCAAGTATCCTGGAGTGGGTTGCCTTTCCCTTCTCCAGGGGATGTTCATGACTCAGGGATTGAACCCTCATCTCCTGCATTGACAGGTGGATTCTTTACCATCTAAGCCACCAGGGAAGCCCATAGATTCTTGTAGGAATTATCAATTTTTTTATGATTGTTGAATACATATTCTTGTTGGGCATTTTAATCAGAATTACAAAAATAGGTAAAAATGAACAAGGTTTTTGCCCATTAGCTAAGCAAACCACTTAATCAATCATTATTTGTTTTTATATATTCTTTTTCTCATAAACTTTATGATATTAAGTATTTATTTTTAGACTTAATATGTCCCATTCATTAAGGGCATAGATTCTGCAAATACAAAATAGATGGCCTGCAAAGTAGTCACTTTTTGTGACTTGGATACTATTTCACAGACTGCCCTGCTCCTTGGTATTAAATGTTTTCAGAAATGGTGACAAGCTTTCTTGAGTTTAGCCAGTCTCCCCCTTTAGAAGAGACCTCTCCCAGCTCTGGCTCTCAATCCTGTTATCCTAGATATTGTAATTGGATTAGCCCCAGTTCACCAGCGAGAATGAGGTTCAGGCATGGCATGAAAATTGCCTGAAATGTCTTTAAAAGTAGCTATCTACATAATACTCTATTACTCTCCTGTGGGTTTCCCATGAGGCAATAGAATGGATTCTGTTTCCACTAATGCACTCAAATAGGTTTTAATGGTGTTAAGGATACGAGTCAGATATTGAAGCGCTAGATAGAAAGCTGACCTCTGCACATTGTTGAAAGTAGATCGATATTCTGTTAGGTACTCCCAGACTACATCTTTCTCGAAATGCTAAAAGTAAAGAGAAATAATCCTTTAGCCCTCTAACCTCACAGCCCACTGTGTTTAGATCTGAAAAAATCAGCTAGGTATACAAAATGAGAAATAGCAGGTCATTGTGTTTAACAAAGGACATTTCCTTTGCTGAGATTTCTAAAGTGGTGCCTTGCTAGTTGTCTTTATGAACTGACTAAGAGGTTGAAGAAGATAAGTGTTCCTGAAATATCCAAATAGATAAGTTCAAGCTCATGTCATTTTCCTGACTGAGGGCTATCAACTTGCTGTTGTTGTTCTGTGAAAATGAGCCAATTCGTCATATTCAAATAAAATATTTTTTCCATCACTAATAGCAATGAGATGTGGAGATTATCCTGTTTGGTCTTATACACCATGTGGTCCAGGATTCTTTCAGAAAGGAGGACATCTATCCCACCCCATTCAGAATGTAAGCCTTAAGACTCAGTGATAACCACCTAACGGAAGACAGTATAGTGCGTGTGTGCTCAGTCATGCCCAACTCTTGAGACCCCATGGACTGTAGCCCACCAGACTCCTCTATCCATTGGATTTTCCAGGCAGATTTTTCAGGTGATCTTCCCAACTCAGTGATCGAACTCACGTCTCTTGCATCTCCTGCATTGGGAGGCAGGTTCTTTACCACCGTACCACTCAGTCACTCTGGACTGCAGAATAAAATACATCTTTCCTGCATCTAAAGGAGATGGCATAAGTTTTAACTCAGTCCAGAAGTGTACAGCATTGTTCAGTTGCTCACTTTTGTCAGACTTTTCGGGGCCCCATGGACTGAAGCACACCAGGCTTCCCTGTCCTCCAGCATCTCCTGTACTTAGTGCAAATTTTTGTCCATTTAGTCGGTGATGCCATCCAAACCTCTTGTCCTCTGTCATCCCCTTTTCCTCATGCCCTCACTCTTTCAGAGTATCAGGGTCTTTCCCAATGAGCTGGCTTTTTGCATCAGGTGGCCAAAGTATTGGAGCTTCAGCTTAAGCATCAGTCCTTCCAATGAATATTCAGGGTTGATTTTCTTTAAGATTGACTAGTTTGATCTCCTTGAAGTCCAAGGGGCTCTCAAGAGTCTTTTCAAATACCACAGTTCAAAAGCATTGATTCTTCCTGCACTCAGTCTTCTTTATGGTCTAACTCTGACATCTGTACAGGACTACTGGAAAATCCATAGCTTTGACTGTATGACCTTTGTCAGCAAAGTGATGTCTTTGCCTTTTATTGTGTTATCTAGGTTTGCTATAACTTTTCTTTTAAAGAATAAGCATCTTTTAATTTCACGGCTGTGGCATTAGGAGTATCAATTATGTTTGGCTACTTTGCTTTAGATGAAATTAAAATTTGTACATATATAAAGTATATTATACCATCTTCTTCTCTTCAAAATAACTTGTATCTTTCAAAATGGTTCAACATTGATGGGAATCCCAAGTCAGAGACATATTTGTTTCCGTTGGACAGTGCTTGATTCCTGTAATATCCCTACCCCTCCCTAAGTCGAATAAGAATGGGATGTTTCTGTTAAACCACCTAGACTTTTTATTGCATTAACAATGAAAACAGAACTTTCCTGATGGCTCAGTGGTAAAAACTCTGCCTGCCAATGCAGGTGACATGGGTTCAGTCCCTGGTCCGAGAAGATACCGCATGTGTCAGAGCAGCTAAGCCCGTGTGCCACAACTACTGAGCCTGTGCTCTAAAACCTGTTTCCCACAACAAGGAGAGCCTCCACAATGAGAAGCCTGCTCACCTCACCTGGAGAGTGTCCCCCACTTGCCACAACTAGAGAAAAGCCCACACAGCAATGAAGACCCAGCATAGTCAAAAATAAATAAAACAAACCAACCCCCAGATAAAAAATAAATGAAACCACATTTATTTCTTGAGTCTACAGGTAGAACAGGACACCAGGCAGCGGGGTACAAGGGTAAGGAAATCTCGATCCCAGTACCGAAGATGTTCATGGGGCCAACGACCTAGATTTCAACACTAAAGCTTGGTGAGATTTGTACTGCAAGAGTTTTGGTCTTGACCTGTCAGTTTTCAGTCTTTGTCTTGCTCCCACATTTAACCCCGTGTTCATCTTGAGCATTTAATATACCATGGTTTTAGAGGTGAGCCTATAAACCCAAGGATTAGCTCTATAAGTCAGTTCAGTTCAAATAAAAATAGTCCTCCTGGTGAGTGGCAAGGGCAGGCTTCAGAGATGGTGACTCATGGGTTTGTGGAAATTCAGATATTCAGTTAAGGTCACTGAATGGGTTACTGCCATGAATGACCCTGAAACGTTGGTTTTCTGTTTGCACTAAGCATTCATCTGCCATGTCATAACTCACCTTGTTAATTTTTACTGGGATTCTAAGTCACAAAATATTGGCCACAATATTCTGTCAAAAACCTTTAGTTTTTAAATATGCCAATCAAGGTAATTATTTTAATACAGTACTGTAAATGAGAAGTAACAGCTCCTAGTTTTCTATTTAATTGTGTTTCTTCTATTTTCTTTAAGACACTGTATTGCATATTATTCTGGTAAGATAGATTTCGTTTTGAGAAGAAATGATCCCACAGGTCTTCTTTCTATGAAATTTGTGAAAGCTCTTTAGATTTTCCAAAAATACTCCATTCTTTTCACATATTAATTACTAAAACACAGCAAGGGGTCAGTTTTCCCTTTTAAATATATATGTGGGTACCTGGCTTTGCGAACCGAAAATATGGAAATCCACAACCATAACCTAAAAGGTGGTATTTCATACTTTGAAGAGTGTTTCATTTTGTAACAAGGCTCACCGCAGGACTCCTTTCTTTAAAAGGTTTAATGATCTATAAGTAAGCACTTAGATTCAATAAGAAAGGCTTATTATTTTTCAGGTAAAATATGGAAGGGAAAATTTAAGTGGAGGTGTTAGTTGCTATCAATAATTGGTAAAATCAGTCAAACTGGAGTTGAATGTATATATGTGAGATGTCTATAGGGCGTCTTTCTCAGTGTTTTATACTACATTAATGAGATAAAATTTTATTTACAAAAATGAAAGGCAACAGTTCAAGGTCTCCAAGGGAAATAGCAATCTATCTTTTCAAGATCACAGATGCATATTGGGAATGCAATGCTGTAAGTAAGTTAAAGCTCTTTTGCTTTTACTGAAATTCATAAATCAAATTACTTTCATCTGGGAGTACAACATAGATGGAAATTTAGTTTTTGAATAAAATAGGAAAAGGAGCCAAGTTTTTATTTACCTTATCCATCTGAAAGCATGCTCATGCCAGAGTCCTATAATATTTTGGAAATGTTTCACTGATTCTTGAAAATCTTTCAGGAATTTGATCTTTAAAGCAGATTTTTCTTTTAAAGACAGGTGTACTTGCAAACAGTTGAAGAGAATAAAAGATTCTGTTTCAGGAATAATGAAGCAATAAATGTCAGAACCTAATAAGAATACAGTAATGCAATGAAAAATCATAGAGGAGAGAGAGAAAAAGAGCAAGAGAGAGAGAGATCAGACTGTCACTATTCCTTATTAAAATTTGTTTGTTTGTTTGTTTGTTTTATCATGGAGGTAACATGCACAGAATACAAGAGATAGAATTTTAAATTGTTTGTTGTTTAAAATCTCCTTTCTTCTTAAATTACACAGATGTTTCTCCCAGGTTTGTTCATCTGTCAGATCTTCTTTGAGCATAAACAATTTTTCTTTTTAAATATTCTAACTCTTCCTTTTTTCCCATAAATTATAACACAGTATACATTTCTTCTCTACTATTTTATCCTCATAATGTGTCTCAAATGTACTTTAAATATCAGTGTAGTGAACCTCCTCATTCTTTTACAAAGTTGTGTTGTTTCCAAAAATAGGTTTATTCATTCATTTATGTCTGTCAGGAATATTTTAAAATTTTCCTAAATTTGGTCATGGAAATTTCTTGTTTAGTTTATCCCCTCCCATCTTAAGTTTTTGTTGTATTAGTAAACAGATGCTGTTCTATGAAATTTTCTAACCTTTTTAATGTGAAAGCTAATAATTCCTTTATAGTAATTTAACTCCTGTTATCTTATTAAATGTTTTCATACTTTGTATTAGAGTTTTTTATTTGAATTTTTGGCATGCAATCAAATTTTAAGCAAATAGTTATACATGTTTATCTTCCTCTCTTTTATGGTTTATAAATTTTATTTATAATTGGCTTGGCTAGTAATTCCTGTAAGATATTAAGTCATGCTGTAGCAATCCTTATGTGGTTTCTAATTTTTGAAGCAATTATTAAGCATGTGATTAAATAGAGAAGTGAGATTTCTTTTATCATGTTAAATATAAATTTAGGAATATTCAGATTAATTTTAGGAAAAATGTTTATGGGATTTTCATAATATAAGAAGCAAACATAGACTTCTTTCCTGAATTCACTCGATTTTATAAACTTGACTTTGCTTTTCCACCCTTCACTTTATAGTATGTTGCATGAATACTTTAGCAAGCTTCATTATTATTAACAAAAAAAGTGTTGTGTGTCTGTGGACCTCCTAGGCTCTCACTCCACACTAGATTTCTGGTGTGGAGTGGGACTTGGAATGGCCCAACCGTCTTCCAGGTTTTATGGGTCTTCACCATTTGAAGACTCTTTTCTCACTCATGGATACTGTTTCCAGGTAGTGTGGCTTCTCAGTCAGTTCTTGGGATCTCCTATCTTCTTGTGAATCAAAGGAAGTTCTCTAATAGGTTCCTTCACCATCACTGAAACCCAACTATTTTGCCCCTGAGCCTCCTGGATATGCCTGTGTGCGTACGTTTTGCTCACACCTTAGACTTGCCCCTTCTGGAAGCTCTCTCTGCACTGGGCTCTTCTCCTCAGTTCCTCATCTGGGACTTCAAAATATCTCATTTTAAACACATTTTCCCCATTAAGATGGTATTTCCATGTTTGTATGAAAATTTCACTTTAAAGGAGAGAGGGAAGGGATGAGATTTTTTCCTTATTGATTATTTTAGTGATATTTAGGAATAAATAGGAAAAAGAAATCTGTCCCTGACAGCCATGTTCATATACCAGAAGTCCAAGTTTATGTCTTTTTTCTCCTTAATAATATGATTATTCCATGTGGTTCTGACAAGCCATCTTCCCTTTCCACACTGTTGTTTAGTCACTCAGTCATATCCGACTCTTTCGTGACCTCATGGACTGCAGTCCACCAGGCTTCTCTGCCCATGGGATTTGCCAGACAAGAATACTGGAGTAGATAGCCATTCCCTTCTCCACTTTCAACATTAGTGAATCTGAATATTTGGCAGAGGATGGGATGTTTAGGAATTCAACGAATCTTTGAAGAAAGGACAAAATGCATTTAAGTAGTGTATAAGTGGGCTACTAGCAGCAGTTGCAGCTCATATTATTGGTTATTATGTGCTGAGGACTTTGAGTTCATATTTCCTGCAAGGACTTGTTGAAGTTGACCCTAAGAAGGTTAAGGGAAACACCATGTGAGGAAAAGAATCCCAAAGTAATGAGGGGTGTTGTCTTATTCGGTTCAGGCTGTTGTTAACAGAAATACCATAGAATAGGTGGCTTATAATCAACATAACCATCTCATTGTTCTGGGAGCTAATAAGTCCAAGATTAAAGTCTGACAGTTGTGGAATGAAAGTTTTCTTCCTGGTTCATGGACTCTGTCTTCTCTCTGTGTCTTCACATTAAAGAAGGGGCAAAAGAACTGTCTGGGGTCTCCTTTATGAAGGCACTAACTCCTTCTGTGAGGGCTCCACCCTCATGACCCAATCACCTGCCAGTGACCCCACCTCCTGACACTGTCACTTGAGGGATCAGGATTCAACAGGATGGAGTTTGGAAGCAAGACCTACAAGCATTCAATCTGCTGCAAGGGGTGCTGTCACATTTGTGAAAAAGGAATGAAAGACATGAGAAGCACAAAATAAGGTCAGAAGAGCAGAGAAGATTGGGTAGATTTGCTGTTTACATGGAGTGGTCCAATAAAGGGAAATTCATTCTGGCTTCATGAAATGGCACCCCAGAGCTGCGACCAGCTCCTGACAGGAGCAGGGGTGAGAGAGAGAGGGATGTTTATGTGGAATCAGAGGTGGACAGCTCTAATGCTCACTCTCAGCTATTTATTATAAACTTTTCAAAATTGTTATAAATAATTACAGGCTTGCTAAATTGGTACTTAAAGAAGATTTTTTCTTTTTTTCCCTAATTCTAAGAACCATTGACCTGATCCATCTAAAGGATTTGTCTTTGTTTTCTTTTTTTGGTTTGTTTTTATTCAAGTGAGACTCAATTATGTAAGAGGTATACCATTCAGTGGAAAAAATTATAGAAAAATGACAAGTAGTCCCTTATAAAAAGCTAAATAAAAGAACTTTTGAAAGAAAAGTTACAGAGTGAATATTAACCTCTGTGTCAACTTTAGACATTAATTCTTTTAATGCTAAGGAATACTAAATATTGGTATAATTAAGTAACTTCTAGCCCTCAGTTATATTGTTTTACTAAGTGATAAATATGTTTTGCATAGATCTATTTATAGTATATTTTACATATTTGTTGTCTTAAATGTGCTGGCATAATAATTCTGTAAATCCACACTGGAACTTTGGTTATTTCATGATTGTATCATTCATTTTTTTAAACCACAATCAACTGAAAGAAACTATTTTCTATGGATATTTTTTAATTGGAAACATAATACTAATTTAAATTACCTTTCAAAATGTCTGCATTTTTACATATTATTTTTCCTCTCAAATAGTGCTAATTTTAAATGTTCTTATTTAATTTCCTAGACTATATTGATCTGACCAAAACCATCAAAGTTTTCACTGCCAACTATATAATGTTCATAATTTTAAAAATAATATATATACATAAAACACACATATTTGTCATATATATCATATTGTATATGTGTTTCATGTGTACATTTTCCAAACTTCTGTTTTTTAATTTTAATTGGTATTTACATTACTGCCATTTTTATATCATTAAACTCTTGACTAAAACATTGAGTAAAGAGAAGACAAAAATATTAAGTTTCATTGATCAATTGAACATTATGCTGGGTATTTAGTGATACGTGATTACATTTAATCACAGATAAATATGAAAAATAGAGTTTACTTATTTTTTAATATAGCTCATGTTGTCTTCCATCTATATGTATAACTTCTTAAACATGATAAAATAATAATTATATCCACATTTTTAAATATATTAAACAATTTATATATCCTTTATTCCAATGACTAATCACTTAAAATTAAAATAATGTGCTTTTTTTTTTCCCTCTTAAAAAAGTCACCACTCATTGTCAGATGCCTTCCCTCCTAGTTTACTCTGGGTGCAGAGGGAGATCAGTTCAGTTCATTCACCCAGTCATGTCTGACTCTGCAACGCCATGGACTGCAGCATGCCAGGATACTCTGTGCATCACCAATCCCTGGAGCTTCTCAAACTCACGTCCTTTGAGTCAGTGATGCCATCCAACCATCTAATCCTCTGTCAAACACTTCTCCTGCCTTCAATTTTTCCCATCATCAGGGTCTTTTTCAATGAGTCAGCTCTTCACATCAGATGGTCAAAGTGTTAGAGCTTCAGCTTGAGCATCAATCCTTCCAATGCGTATTCAGGACTGATTTGCTCTCCTTGCAGTCCAAGGGACTCTCAAGAGTTTTCTCCAGCACCATAGTTTAAAGCACCAGTTCTTCAGCGCTCAGCTTTCTTTATGGTCCAACTCTCACATCCATACATGACTAGTGGAAAAACCATCGCTTTGATTATATGGACCTTTGTCAGCGAAACAATGTCTCTGCTTTTTAATATGCTATCTAGATTGGTCATAACTCTTCTTCCAAGGAGCAAGCGTCTTTTAATTTCATGGCTGCAGTTACCATGTGCAGTGATTTTGGAGCCCCCCAAAAAGTCTGTCACTGTTTCCACTGTTGCCCATCTATTTGCCATGAAGTGATGGGACCAGCTACAGAGGGAGATGCATGCTGGCTTACTGTGTTTCTTGGAGTGAGGATGGTGTGAAGATGTCAAGATTCTTGGGACACTGTCTTTTCTAGACCAGCCCTCATCTGCTTAATAGTTTTCTGCTCTGGGGGATCATATGGATTAAAAAAAAAAAAACCTGTGACTTCTGGTATAGTTTATCTCAAAACTCAGGGCTCTCCCTGATAAACACTCACCCAAGTCTGTGCTCCCCACAACGGTTTCTCTGCTGGCCCCTCTATTTGCTTGTAGGCTTTTTTACTCCAGTCTCTGCCTGCTCTTGGAGTCTCTGGTGAGATTTAAGCAGGGGAGTCCATGTCTGATTTACATTTTAGAAGAAAGATTTGCAGGATGACTTTAGCTGTTGTGTCAAGAAAAGTCTCTATAGGAACAAGGGCAAACACAAGGGCACCGCTTAGGAAGCTGCTCCTATATTCTTGATTGCTTCACCAGGGAGCAGGTTAGATTGTTTCTTTTGAAGGTAGAATGAAGAGAATTTGCTGACAAAGTGGATATGGGTAAAAGGAACAGAGTGGCTGAGATGGCTGATACCATGGTGGTGGAAATGAATACCCAGAAGGATAGGTAAGAGATATCTGGAGGAAAACAGTGACTTTGAAAAGAAAAATGCATAAATAAAATAGGAGGTCATTTGTGTACTTGTTAAGTTTGCAATGCCCATGAAGCATCTACATGGAAACACAGAATAACTCTTGGCTCTATGAGCCTCCAATTAAAGGGAGCAGTCTAGGCTGGGAAATAAATCTGGGGTTCATCATTTCATATGTTGTATTTAAAGCCATAAAACCAGTGAAATTGTCAAGAAAATATGAATAAATAGGAAAGAGAGGGTAACAAAAGCATCGTTTTAAATTTTTATGTGTTCGGTTTCTAGCATTGCTTTCCAATTAGTCATTACTGTGAGATTTTGTAAGTTATTTTGTGTAAACGAAGCACAAACAGTGTCAAGTCAGCTTTAATTAGCTCATCATTTTTGTCACGACTAACAGAGTTTAGCTGCTAAACACAACTGCATGAAAACATTTAGATGTATATCATATTTTCTTTTTTTTTCTATAAACTGATAAAGTCACTAAAACATATTGTAGTATATTTGTCATATTAGCTTTTGTAACTGAATGCAAATGATTTGAAGATTGGTGACTTTAGATCACTTAGCTAGACTCATTCCATTAATAGCTCCCTGGATAATGTAAGAATTAAGCTTGAAAATTTTAATTTATTTTGGTTAGTTTTTAAATTTTTTATTAAAATTTTATGTTTAAATTTTATGGGATGAAATTATACAAAGGTGTGTATGAACTCACCTAAGTGCTTTGACTTAAAATTTCATACTTCTCTTGTTTTGATTGATTTTTTTCACTTTTATTGTGTGGACATCCTATTTTCTTACATATGGAAAGTGAAAAGTGAAAGTGAAAGTCACTTAGTCCTGTCCGACTCTTTGCGACCCCGTGGACTGACTACACAGTCCTTGGAATTCTCCAGGCCAGAATGCTGGAGTGGGTAGCCTCTCCCTTCTCCAGGGTATTTTCCTAACCCAGGAATCAAGCCGGGGTCTCCTGCACTGGAGGCAGATTCTCTACCAGCTCTTACTCATGGAAGTTCATATGTATAGTACTTAATTGCTTGCTTGCTTCCTCTCCCCCATCCTCAGACTTTAGCAATGTAAGAATGATCTAGACTTTCTTTTCAAAGATCCTTTTAATACAAAAATTAATCAAACATTGGTTGGCTACCCAAGTTACAGTAGGATGATTCTGCTTTGTTTCTGAAAACCACAGTCTCCACTGCACGAGAATCTGAGTCGCATTTGAGTCCACTGAGGAACAGAGACTTCGGCAAGAGTCAGAGTCAAGAGTGACTCACTCAAGGGTCCACTTGAAGCTTCTTTTCATCTCCCCTTTGTCCTTTGAACAGTTTCTAGGATATGCTGGGGACAGGCACACTCCATGTGAGATTTGAGACATTTCAAAACATTTCCTTATCCATTTGGTTAGTCTTGTAATGAATGCCAAGGAAGGTCTTGAAGAGAAAAGAGGCGACCTACCTTCATTTGGGATGCACATATATACTTTTTCCTGTATCTCAGGGTGTAATGAGATGACATCGCATCCCTTCACCGTGATGGACACAACTTGATGGGTTGCTGTAGAATAGAGAGTGTCTTTAACAACCAACTTTCCAAACCCTACCTGCACCTGTGCATTTGGCTTCTGGTCTACCACAGACTATCACAGAAAGGGGACAGAGAAAGCGTGGAGAGGAGAACAAATACCTAACAGTATGGTTTTCAAACTCTGCGTCTCAGGACTCTGGATGCTTTGCAGTTGCCTCAGGAACCTGTTGGAGCTTTAGGGAGTAGGGGATGAGAGGGAGGAGAGAGTTAAGGCCCCTGGCCTTGACCTTTGTTTTATCAAGAGAAGTTTCACTTTTTAATATTTTTATGTGAGAATTTTATACATCATTTCATTTTTTTTAAGCATGACTGAAAAATAGAAAGGTGGGACGTCATTGCAGATGGTTCTTTCCAGCTCTCCTTTCTCTCCACACCAGCTTGGTCTAACCTCTCCTGCACAACCATTCCTTCTGTACTTTGAGTAATTGGCTAATAAATCTGAAACTAATTTGGTCTAAAGTGTTAATGGCTGATAATGATTTAATGTGTTTCCCCACCCAGGGAATGCATTTGCATTTTAATAGAGGTCTTCCTGGCAATTTTCTTAACGCAAATGAATGACTTTAATGGAGGGTATTTGAGGTGCAGTGGGGACCAATTTTTGGAAGAGGAACTTTCTCAGTATCCCTGTAATCACACCATGCCATCCAGGCAGCTGGATATCACCACCACTAATGCTTCCTAGCTCATCCTTGTAGGAAATTTTATGGTTTGTATGAGCCTCCTATGCAGGTCAAGCACAAGTTTTGAGAACTGTGTTCTCTCATAAATCTATACTGATGTTTCCTAATATATGTCAAGATTAGACCTCTCTGAAGTAAAAACTTTAGACATTATAGTCATAAATGTACCTCAACCAGGTACAAAAAAATTTTAAAAAGTCAAGTCAACAGTCCCAAGAGAAAGAAGGAAACAAAGTATACTTAGTATCCCCAGTTAACAGAGAAAAAGGAAACTATAATCCTTATTATCCATTTGTGAACTGTTTACTCATTACTGAATAGAAAAAAGTCTGCACATCTTCTCATCAGAAGTAAATGACTATCGTTTTATGTTAGTATTCCAAAACCTCTTTACTTTTCATTCACTCATCTTCTTCATTCACACCAGGTAAATGTCGCTGCACCCAACTGGACACTTCTGCTTTGATACGGGACAAAAAAAGAGCAGTTCAAAGTTAAAACTGAATTTATTTTTCCCTTTTGTTAGTCGAGGAAAAACTGACATATAATATTCAGTTTTAGAAGTAAAAGATAATGAGTCCATATGGGCATATATTGTAAAATGGCCACTGTAAGAAGTCTGGTTGATATTTGTTACCACATACATTGCAGATTTTTTTTTTTTTTTATGATGAGAACTTTTAAGACCGAGTCTCCTAGCAACTTTCAGATATTCGATACAGTGTTGTTAACTATAGTCACCTTGTTATAACCCTATGACTTATTTTATGCCTAGACGTTTGTAACTTTTACAATCTTCACCCATTTTGCCCCCTTTTCACCCCCTGTCTCTGGCAACCAATAATTGCCAAGTTCTCCTGTCTGTGAGCTTTGTTTGTTCAAATTCCACACATAAGTGAGATCATGTAGTATTTGTCTATTTCTTTAGCATAAGGCACTCAAAGTCCATCCACATTGTCTCAAATAGCAAGATTTCATACTTTTTTGTGGTTGAGTAACATTCCATTGTGTATGTGTGTATAATATTTTCATTGATCACAGAACGTAGGTTGTTTCCACATCTTATTGAGTGTGAATAATGCTACTGAGGAGAAGGGCATGTGTATCTTACCCAGGGAATGTTTTTGTTTTCTTGAATTAAGAACCTAAAAGTGGTATTGCTGGATCACATGGCAATTCTATTTTTAATATTCTGAGGAAACTCCGTGCTGTTTCCACAGTGGCTGCACCAATACGTACATTCCCAGCAAGCAGTGCATGAGGGTTCTCTTTTCTCCACATCCTCACCAGCATTTGTTATTTGTCGTCTTTCTGATGATAGTCATTTTGATGTGTGAGGTGATATCCCATTGTAACTTTGATTTGCATTTCCCTCATAATTAGTAATGCTGAGTATACATGTCATGTACCTGTTGACTACCTGTATCTTCTTCAGACAAAAATACTTATTTGGATTCTCCATCTACTTTTTAGTCAGATTAGTGAGGTTTTTTTTTTTTTTTTTTATAAAATCTTATACATTTTTAATGTATTTTGGATATTAACCCCTTATCATAATATATAGTTTGCAAATCTTTTCTGCCATTCAGTAGACCACCTTTCTGTTTTGTCAATGGTTTTCTCTGCTGTGCAGAAGCTTTCTAGTTAGCTGTGGTCCTACTTATCTTGGTGCCTTGTCTTTAGGTGGTTTTTTTTTTTAATGTTTCTAACTTGGGGATTATTAGACAATTTCCACTTGTGTCACATGCTATTTGAAGGCTTTGCAATATTTGAAAAAGGGAATTGGGAATGCCCAATAGAAAATGACCTAGCCCATGCTCAAGTGCACTCATGCCCAGTGGCACCCTCAGCCAA
The DNA here is from genome assembly GCA_007570785.1 of Antilocapra americana. NCBI lineage: Eukaryota > Metazoa > Chordata > Mammalia > Artiodactyla > Antilocapridae > Antilocapra > Antilocapra americana. Next base: position 1,239,087 of record ML661352.1, on the reverse strand, counting down.
GTGAAAATAATGGTTTCATCCTGAAAATCATGAGCAGAGGTCAAGGACCAGTGGGTTCACAGATAGTCGAGCCCACATAAATGAAATAGAGGCGGCTCAGTGATCTAAGGCCCCAGCTCCAGTGATGGACAGCCTCATAGAATCTCAAAGGGGTCAGTCATTTCCTCTTCACAGCTCTTAACAGGCGTCTCATAGGGTTTCTCATGTGTAAATGTCCTCTGTAACACTTTCGCTAAGTCACATTTTTTTTTCCTTTTTGTATGGTTATTTTTTAATTTAAATGTATTTATTTTTAATTGGAGGATAATTGCTTTAAAATATTGAGTTGGTTTCTGCCATATATCAACATGAATCAGCCAGGTCACATATTTTAAATCACTGACTCCAGAGGAAGAATTACCTCCCATGGGATGAACATGCCAAGTGCCTGAGTCCAGAGTTTTCCCACAGTAGGCACTTAACAAAGCAACTTTTTATTTTTAGCACTGTAATCTTGTCAATAATAATTGCCATCATGGAACCAAAATTCATTGGTCAGGGTGCTTTCTTAGATGTTTCAATCCTGTCCTCGAAGGGGAAGGTGGGGAAACTTTTGAAGAGAATTCCAAAAGAATTCTTCTGAAGTTGCTTTTAGGCTCAAAGTCTTTATTGGAGTTTAAAAAAAGATGGAGGGATAAGAAAAAAGAAAGAAGAAAAACCCTCTACCTACCACAGTCCTAGAAGTATTAATGGCCTTTCCTATTGTGACAATATTTTCTGTTAAGTGGTATTTCAAATTTAGTACCAATTTTTTTTTTTTTCATTTTCCTCTGTCCTTTGTTGAAAAACCATCAAATTTTTCTATTATACCTTTTTCAGGATAGTTGTTCCAAAAATAGTTTCTCTGGAAGTCAATTTTGCTTTACAAAAATAAAAGGCACTGTTCATACCTTTGTTTGAAAATGTAGGTGATAGGAAAGAACCTGTTATCTAAGATAACTGACACTAAAACAAGGCCACTTAATTGCCTGATGATCTGAGCCAGATTCCTTGATTATAGCTGAAACAAAGGTTTATTTTGCCCTTCAATTTGAAGGCTAAACAGAAAATGACTCAAATGAATGGTGTTTTCTAAGTCTAATTATTCTGGAAATCCCATTTGGTAGCACCATTTGCAAAAAGACCATTTTTGCAAAAACTGTTCAGAGTTTCATACATTTTGCAAAGACTTTTCTTATAAGCATTTGTTATTAATACATAGATAAAATTGGCTTCTGAAACCTCATATCATCCTTTTTTTTTCAATTTTCTTCACATCAGTGGTTTGCTAACCCACGTGCCTGAGACAAATCCATCCATCACTGACATCACTCAAGTGTACATACATCCAGCACACATTTGGTGACCTCAGTACCTAGTATGCCCCCTCAAAACATGAACATGGGCTGTTGTCTAGCTATAAACTATTTTTAGTCATTTTATATGCAACTGTTTCGTCACCTCGAATTTACCCTGGTCACTTACTACCTGTACTTTTGAATTTCTCCTTTAGTCTCTATACCTCTTAACCTACCTTTTAAAAATATATTCTATCTTATTATCTTCCTGGGCTGTGTTTTGCTCTCTCTTCTCAAATCTTCCAAATCACTATTTTTCAAGTCAGCTTGGTTGCCTAATCAAAATACTTAGTGATGTCTTTATTTAGTTAACTCTGTGTTTAGCACTAACACTTCTAAAATGACCTGGTGTTTTCTCTGAAGGTCCCATTTCTTCTTACAGTTTCCAGTCTTTTATGGCTTAGGTCATCTGAAGTGTATACTTATTCTGAATTTCTATTTAGATGTTGTTGCTGTTGTTATGTCTATCTGTGTTCAGTTTGGGGCCTGTGTGAACACCATCTTCATTTCCCATCTGCTGTCTCTCCTGCTGGAGGTTTCTCTTGTGGAGGATCAGGATTCACCCATTGGGACCTCGCACACATAGGGCTCCAGGCTGTGCATTTCCTGTGTCCCTTAGGCCGTGAACTACCTCTGGAGGAGGTAGGACACTTCTCTTCACGGGGCATCCACTGGTTCCTGGCCAGTTTTCCTACCTACGTCTGGCCTGTGGCCCCTGCAATCAGATGCTACTGGGTGCTTTTGATCCTGTTTCTCACACCTCCTTGGCAGCACCGTGGGGCTCCCATCTCTCCTGTGAATGCTCGTGTTCATCTGTACTCGGGGAAGGCTGGAATGTCCTTGCCACTAGTTCCCTCGTCCCATGGGCGATGTCCTGGTTCCTGTTTGGAAGCTGGGGCTGCTCTAAGGGACTTGACAATTTATGGAAAGACCTTGACTCTGATTGGCTGCATCCATTTGGGTCTACAGCCCAGACTCCTCTCCCACAGGAGCCTCTGATCTTGATGCTAGATTTTCAATCCTTCCCTTAAAAAGGGAAGCTGTTATTTTATTTTTATTTTTACCCTTGTCGCTGTCATAACTTCCTGGTTGTTCTTCTAATTTGCTTTCCCCAGAACTGCTTTTGTGATCTCCATAAATCTCACATCTGATCATGTTAAGTAGCTGAATAAGACCTGTTGATGACATTCCTCAAAAATCAAAAGAAAAGTTTTTGGCAATTCAGTTCCTGTCACTCTAACCCCAACCTCTGCCAAGCTTTAGCTGAACAGATTACTCATCGCTTCATGAAATTAGAAGCTTTCATGACTTTCCTTTATGTTGATACTTTCATTGGGCTGCCTTTTCTGTTTAAAAGGCTTTTCTCCACATGGTCGGTGCAGTTGATTGTGTTTATTTCAATTACAACTCACTGCATTATCTTCCCCTGAGTCTTCCTGGTGCTTCTGAACCAAGACTCCTCTCTGTGTCTCTTCTCTTGTTTTCAGATGCTCCGGTCTCTATCCGCTTCTGCCAGTGCAGTGACGAGGGATAATTTATCTTTATTTCTTCACTCTTAACATGCTGTTGTGTTGTTTTTTATGGACCAGAGGCTTAGTAAATATTTAAAGTGATTTGAATGTGGCATAAGGTGACCTAATGGATGTTGACTTAAACATTATTTGTTTACAGTTCAGTCCATTTAGTATGGAATGCAAGAATTTAAAAGGTCACAACATGGAAAAGGATTTGATTTACTTCTTATTGTTCCTTGATAGAGAATAAAAAAAGGGAAACATTTATCTCAAGTATATTGTGGAGCTTTCAAACTGTTATCACTGTTCAGATGATACCCAGACATGTGTTGCCTTCTCCCTTAGGGGTCCCCTAAGCACTACGCAGAGGTTTATTAAAGGGATTTATGTGTTGAGCAGGAAATGCCACCCTGGACCTAACCAGGATGATGTCCCAAGAATGGAATCAGAGAATGCTTATGTAATGTAAGTGCACCCAAGTGATCCTGATGCAACTCATCTATCAAAAAAGACTCCCACAAGACTAGGCATTCTTTAATTTAAATATAATTAAACATCCTCATTTTTAATTATATTTTGAATTACTAGTTTTAATGGACTAATTTATAATTTCATGGATAGAGTTATCTGAAAAATTGATCAGAAGCATTTCTTATTCCTAGAGTTCTGAAGTCAGTTGATTATACTCAGCACAACATTACTTAGGTTGGGACTTGATGTGCTTTCTCTCTTAAGGACATATATTTTCTAAGTGACCAGAGCAAAAGTAAAGAGTCTGTTGGCTTTTTACTACAATCCAACAATAATATTTTTAACCAAAACCTGCTGGATATCTCTCTGTGTTCCATCCTCACATGGTGCTAGAATTTGGTCCACTGGGTCTGTCTTTAGAATATGGTACCTATGCCCTGTCAGCTTCTCAAACCCAAAATCAGCTATTGTATCTTCTGTGCCTTTGAGCCAATAACCTGAACCCCAGGGAGAAGTGATTAGAAGAAGTGATTCTTCGTCAAGAAAAATCATTCATGATAGTAGTTGGGAAATTTTGGAAAGCAAAACAAGAAGATTTTTGTGAATAAAAATGCTTTAAAATATGATGTTATAATAATTTTAAATTATTGACATGAGTGTTAGTTTCTGGGTTTAAGATACTATGTTAGATGCTGGTTATTTGAAAAGATGCTTGGTTGTTGCTCATTATTTTACCTGGAGAGATGATGTATGCAGGGTTGGAATTACCAGTTCAAGACAACACCAGAGACATTGGAAATAGAGCAGAGCATTGCAACATATAGAGTCTTTGGTTGAGTTCTAAAAAATGGAGCAGGTCTAGTGGAATATCCAGACTTGTATTTGTGATGTCAAAATGGTTTCATTAACAGAATAGATTAATGTGGCAGGTGTTGAGGAACTACTCAGAAAGAATGTGAGGTATACTCGGAAATAGATAGGAGAGCCAGAACCTAGAATGTAGAACCATATATTATTTTTAGTAAGCCTTTGTGTGCGTTAGTCACTTGGTCATATCTGAGTGTTTGTGACCCCATGGACTGTAGCCAGGGAGGCTCCTCTGTACATGGAATTTCCCAGGCAAGAATACTGGAATGGGTTGCCATTTCCTCCTCCAGGGTATCTTCCCAACCCAGGGATCAAATCTGAGTCTTCTGAATTACAGGAAAATTGTTTACCATCTAATTCTTCATTAAGATAAAATTAAATAATTTTCTTTACTACTTGGACTGCTCAGAGATGTCCCTATGCTACATGGTGTCAAGTCTGATTGACATAGAGAGTCATATGACCATCTCCCCAACTTAGAGCTACCCCTTTTTCCACAATACATCCACATCCAGAACTTTCAGAGGATACTCCACTAAGTAAATAAAACAAACTTTGTAAAATTGTGTTTTCTTTAAATGACCAGTAGGAAATAAGGATGACTAAAGAAGAAATGTACAGAGTTAGAAAATTTAGAATTGATCAATGTAGTGACGTCAAGTTAGCAGTGTTCTATAATTAAGAGCAGTCAGGGTGTCTATAGAATGGCACTGAAACATTAAATTAGAAAAAAAGAAGTACTACAAAAATTCAACTTTCTAAAATTGAATTTCATTCAAGCGCATGTGTTTTGAAATCCCAGTCTGTCCCAAACCCCAAATTGCAAATAAATAAGTGAAAAAAGGATACTGCTTGATTACAATAAGTGCTAAAATCCAGTCCCAAAAAAGATTTGTGTATGTAGTTGCAATGTGTGAAATATGTGGAACATGGAAGGCATATTCAGAAATGTGTTAATTCATTCAATAATGAATTGTCCACTTACTGAATACAGTAAACACTAGGTGTTGAATTGACTATTAAAAATTTGTAGAACTTTCTCTCTTCCAGATATGCCTGGAGGAAACACAAAGATTACATGTAGGAAGTATTTATTTATTTATTTTATTAGCATTTTTATTGAGATGCAGTTGATGTTCACTATTATATAAGTTGCAGATATATAACATATTAATTCACCAAAGACAGGTGATAGTCCATTTATAGTTATTATAAAGTATTGGCTGTATTCCTGTGTTATGCAATCTTTCTGTGTAATTTATTTTATACAGACTAACTCCTACCTTTTTAAGCCCCTAAACCTGTATTGCCCCTCCCCTATTTCTTCCCCCTACTGGTAACCACTTGTTTGTTCTCTGTATCTGTGAGTCTGGTTTTTTGTTTTGTTTTTGTTTTATTATATTCACTGTGGGTTTTTTTGTATTTTTTACATTGCACGTATAAGTGATATCATGTGGCATTTGTCTTTCTCTGACTTACTTCACTCAGTATAATACTTTCCAAATCCATCCCATGTTGTTGAAAATGGCAAAATTTCATTCTTTTTTCTTGGAGGAATAGTGAGAAGTGCTTAAATGACCTTGTGAAACTCTTACCAACAAATTGAATTTGAGATGAGTGGGTAGGTTATAAATGTTCTGTGGGTTCTGGAAGAAGATACTAGAGATTAGGGCTTGATGGTCCAGTCAAATGATCAAATCTCTTCTTCACCTAATAGTGCCTTGTGTTTGTATTCACGGAATTTGGCTAAAGCCACTCTGAGTTGTGTGTGTGTGTGTGTGTGTGTGTGTGTGTTTATTATGGCCATGAGAAATCCAAGTCAACTGCTATTGGTCTTTAGGATTTTCTTGTCTTGAACTACCTAGAAATTACTAGTCTGAAAGGACTGAAATCTTCCCTGAATATAAAAAATGTATTGTTGCTGTGTGATTATACTCCACTCCTAATTACTTTCTTAGTTAATTTTTAAAGGATATACAGTTTAATAACCATAATGAAGTATATGTATTAAGTAGTTAACGATTTTTCATATTTTGTTGTAAGATAGGATATTCATGCAGAATCAAAATAATGAATTATAGGTGAATGAAAATAGTTTTGGTAATGTCATTACTTCTCCTGTCAATCAAGGAGTGAGGAGTGTGGATCCTTCAAGAAGGGGGTATGGAAAAAGATGTATTTGAAAAAATTTGACAGATGATTCTGATGCACACACCATGCACTATAATTTCCACATCCTTCACCACTGTATCAACAATTAAGACTCACTGACTTTCATCATGTAGACAAGAGCATCAGACACAGTTGTGCAAAGAAAATTTGAACGTCTTTCTATGGATGTATACACTTTTATTTTTCCTGCCAGATTTTTGCCTATAATTCAAATGTAATATGACATATCACTCAAATGCAAACTATAAGTGGTATACAGTAATTCACATAATAATTAAATGTGACAATTAGAAATTGAAATTATCACCAAGTTTCCCCCCAGAATTTCACATAATTTTCTTCTCTAGGGAAATATATTTTTAAAAGCCTATTTTGAGCTCCTCAGGGTAAATTTCTCATTTTACAATATTTTTAAAGAAAAAAACTATACAATCTATGATAAAAATGCATAGTCAGCTTGCAAGGTACTATCAAATGACAATGATACATCTGTTTTAATACTATCATCAGTAAAGTACTAAAGAAAAGAGGATGTGATGAATTCCTAAGTTATTATTCAGCCTGCTCCCTATCATTTTTTTTTTCCTGGCAATTATGGTCTTTCTTTCATTGCTTGGAATAAACAAGAAATGCTACATTAAAGACTTTTTCATGGTTAGTGAAAAGAACATGGTTGTATTAGTGGCTATTAAAGATGTTTCTCAGAAACCCTTATTTGTGATTCTCAATTTCTCATTGACTACTAATGAGGTTCATTTTGCAGTGGACATTATGTTCTCATACAAAATCTATCACATGACTCATAGTTATGAATGTCTTGTGATTTTTATAGTGGTAAATATTTTTATTTTCCATGTTATTAAAAATATTTTGAGCAAATGAGACTATTTGGATTGCTTTAATCTGGTCTGCAAGATGTCATCTCCCTCAAGGTTATTTTAGCAAGATGATTCACTCAAGCTTTTGTTAGAAAGTGGTTCTTGAAATGGTTAGTTCTAATAGAATGTAACTAACGTCAGATTCATAATCCAGTCAGACATCCTGGAGGCCTTCCAGATCTGGGGAACAGTGCTACCTATTGATTCTTGATGGACTTTTATGGGGTTCTTCATCCAGAGGCTTCCCTGATAGCTCAGTTGGTAAGGAATCTGCCTGCAATGCAGGAGACCCCGGTTTGATTCCTGGGTCCAGAAGATCTGCTAGAGAAGGGATAGGCTACCCACTCCAGTTTTCTCGGGCTTCCCTGGTGGCTCGGCTGGTAAAGAATCTGCTGGTAATGTGGGAGACCTGAGTTCGATCTCTGGGTTGGGAAGATCCCCTGGAGAAGGGAAAGGCTACCCACTCCAGTATTCTGGCCTGGAGAATTCCATGGACTGTACAGTCCATGGGGTTGCAAAGAATCCGACATGGCTGAGCAACTGTCACTTTCATCCAGAGGAGAACCTGAGATTATACTTCTTCTTTTTTGTATTTCATTTTTATTTTGGGCTGGGCTGGGTCTTCACTGCCTTTGTGTGGTTTTTCTCTAGTTGCATCCAGTGAGGGCTACTCTTCTTTGCAGCTCTCGGGCTTCTCATTGCAGTGGCTTCTCTTGTTGAGGAGCACAGGCTCTGGGTCGTGGGGGCTTCAGCAGTTGCCGCTCGCTGGCTGTAATGTGCAGGCTCAGTAGTCATGACACTTGAGTTTAGTTGCTCTACGAATGTGGACTCTTCCGGGACCAGGGATTGGACTGAAGTCCTGCATTGGTAGGTGGATTCTTATCCACTGTGTCACCAGGGAAGTCCTTAACCCAAATTTTTCTAAAACTTGTTTCAAGAAGCTATTGTTAAGAAGTTGTTGTCGCTAAGTCAGGTCCAACTCTTTGTGACCCCATGGACTGCAGCTCACAAAGGTCCTCTGTTCTTCAGTATCTCCTGGGGTTTGCTCACATTCAACCTGTCATTGATTCACAGCTCCTGTCTCACGGACACCTCATGGTTGTTCCTGGGGTCCCAGTTTACTAAACACACCCCTCACACATACCATATACACACACTGCACAACACATAAGACCAACAGGAAACACACAACAAACACCATACACACACACATATACACACCTCACAAAAGCAAAATCCTCAAATTATCACCTGTTTGCAACTATTACATACATGCAAATCCAAAGTTTAGGGGAAGACATAAGGTAATCTGTAAAAGTCTGTACCTTCCTCAAAAAATTTTCCTAAGAACTCTGGGGTAAGCATGGCCTAGAAAAACTATACCATTTCACATTTTATTAACACTTTCATGTATGAACTTACTGTTTCATCACAGAAACCTTTTAAAGAACATTTAAATAATACTGAACACATCTCTTCAAGCTGGAAGTTAATTTTAGATTCTGATGAAGAATCAGATATTATGTGAATGTAGTTAAGTAAGTGTAAGTCATGGAATTTGTGGTATATCGTGCAGTGCTCTCTTTAAAAAATAAAAAAATATTGGTGCAATCACTATGGAAAATGGCATGAGGGTTCCCACAGAACTAAAAAGAGGATTATCAAGTGATCTGGCAATCTCACTTCTGGGCAAATTATACAAAACATAATTCAAAAATATTCATGCACCCTGTCCATAGCAGCACTGTTTACAATAGCCAAGACATGGGAACAACCTAAATGTCCATTGAGAGAGGAATGGATAAAGATGTGGTACATATGTGCAATGGAATACTACTCAGCCATAAAAAAGAATTAAATAATGCCATTTTCAGAAACATGGCTGGACTTAGAGATTATCACACTAAATGGAATAAGTCAGGAAGAGACACATACCATATGATATCATTTATATGTGGAATCTGAAATATGACATGAACTTATCTACAAAAGAAATAGACTCACAGACAGAGAACAGACTTGGAATTGTCAGGTTGCGGGGAGGAATGGAGTGGGAGATTTGGGTTAATAGATGCAAATTATTACGTATAGAATGGATAAAAATCAAGGTCCTCCTCTATAGCACAGAAAACTATATTCAATGAACTGTGATAAAACATACTGGAAATAACATGAAAAATATATATATATATATATATATATACACACACACATATAACTGAATCACTTTGTCATACAGTGGAAATTAACACAATATTGTAAAGCCATACTTTAATAAAATAAAATTCTTAAAAAGACAACAAAGCCATATAGTCAAACCAAAAATGTTCCTAGATTTAGCATGTGGTTTGTATTCAATATATTTGGGAAAGTATTCTTAATATTTTGATCAAACCATTTCAATTTCATAATCTTGTTTCTTCTATATGCATATTAAATAGTCACTACAAATCATAGATGGTAATGAATACTTAGATATAAACATCACTATCTGCCTTGACAGGACCAAGATTTTAAATGTTGATTGGCTATATAAATTATTCTTAAGCTAAGAATGTTCTTTTACTTCTTATATAACAAGTTGCAAATATTAAGCCATTTACTAATTACAGAATTAAGACTGAGTGTGTTTGCTGCTGTGCAATGTAACTGTGTTTGCCTTTCATTAGTTTCTTATATCAAATGACTCGTGCTTCCCTTTTGTACTTTAAGCTGTTCAGTAATTCACATATTTCAGAACCCCCTTGTCCAGTAATTAAAACTGTCCAGGGAAATCATGTCATCAGACTCTAATATCTGTCCCTGTTAAAATGCCTGAACTTATTGGCTGAGCCCTCGTCAGTGGTCACGTGGATGCCTTAACTGTTCTGGGCAACAATCCCCACTGGAGAGGACAGTGAGGGACCCAGCAGTCCATCTGAAGCCAGAGGAAAGCATCATCAGAAACCACTGTGCCATGTTTCAGGCCTCCGGACTCACTTGTATTAGCAAACACAAGCACACTAAGGCAAACTAGTTTGCCCTAGCTAAAGAAGCGAGGGGGGTGGTGGTGGGGATTAAAGCATAAATATTTGCCAGAGCACGACCCCAGGCAGCATTCCTGTTGTCACTCAGTACACTTACTAAGGACCTTTTTGTGTGAGTTTGTTTTCTAGGTTCAAAGGATAAACAAAAATCTTTTTCTTATTCTTTTAACTTACAATGTCCAAGCTAAGTTTATAACTCTATTAATGCTAGCATTTTGTGATGTTTTATGGAATGAAATTTGATCATTCTGGATGATCATAGGTTCTTCTATTAAATCACTCATTCAGTTATTCAGCAATCATGTGTAAAATGATCGATAAGATTAAAGAGAACACCCACCCCACCAAAAAAATAAAAATAAAAGAGAAAATAAAAGAATAGCATAGAGCTGATGTTCCTACAGAGTTAGTTAGTGGAGAACAAGGTAAAACAGCTTAAAAAGCTGGAATTGTTGAAGCCAATTCAGTTGTAACAGACCACCCCCCCACCGAAAATTCCATTACCTCAAACCTTGTGTTCACATAAACATCACCATCTCTGTGTTGCACTGTGTCAAAGATATGAAATCCCCTGGCTTGCTTCTCCCTCTTTCCTTCCTTTCCACCCCTTGTTGAACTTGATCTTGCCATCAGGTGAGAGCATTTCTTGCTCATCTGTTGCCTCCAGCCCTAAGCACAGCCTCTAGCATTTCATTTCTCTGAAACTTGCTCTAAGACTTGCTAAATGAGTGAATGAGAGGAGCTTGAAATGACAAGCTTGCAGTGTTTAAATGGGGACAGTCTTGGGCAAAGCAGGACAACTGGTAGCCTATTGTCTGCTGCAGCTTCCTTGACCCTGTACTCTGCCATAGGAACTCTGTTCATGCTCTTCCCGCTGTTGACACACTCTTCCTGGCCTTTTTCATCTGGCTGTCCCCTATTACACTCAGAATTGCTTCATTTTATTTTTCTCTTATCAGTTCTCTCAATTCTCAAGACAACCATGTGCTCCAAGGGACAGTTTTCAATAATTGGAAATTTCACCAGAGAAAGTGCCTAGGACTTGTATTTGGGATGTAGAACCTGAGATTCTTTCATTTTGTTTCTAATCCTTTTTCCTTTTGTATGTTCTTTTGTTGTTGATGTTCAGTCCCTAAGTCATGTCTGACTCCTTGTGACCCCATGGATTCAAGCACACTAGGCTTCCCTGTCCTTCACTGTCTCCTGGAATTTACTCAGATTCATGTCCTTGGAGTTGGATATGCTATCTAACTATCTTATCCTCTGTTGCTTCCTTCTCCCCCTGCCCTCAATCTTTCCCAGCACTGGGATCTTTTCAAATGAATCAGCTCTTTGCATCAGGTGGCCACAGTATTGGAGCTTCAGCTTCAGCATCAGTTCTTCCAGTGAATATTCGGGATTGATTTCCCTTGAGATTGACTGGTTTGATCTCCTTGTAGTCCAAGGGACTCTCTAGAGTCTTCTCCAGCAGCACAATTCAAAGGCATTAATTCTTCTGTGCTCAGCCTTCTTTATGGTCCAACTCTCACATCCATACATGACTACTGGAAAAACCATAGCTTTGACTATAGTGACCTTTGTTAGCAAAGTGATGTCTTTGCTTTTTAATATGCTGTCTAGATCTTTCATGGTTTTCCTTCCAAGGAGCAAGCATCTTTTAATGTCATGGCTGTGGTCACTATCCACAGTGATTTTGGAGCCCAGGAAAATAAAATCTGTCACTCTCTCCACTTCTCCCCCTTCTATTTGCTTGTGGGACTGGATGCCATGATCTTAATCTTTTGAGTGTTGAGTTTTAAGCAAACTTTTCACTCTCCTCTTTCACTCTCTTCAAAAGGCTCTTCATTTCCTCTTCACTTTCTCCCATTAGAGTGGTATCATCTGCATATCGGAAGTTGTTGATATTTTTTCCCAGCAATCTTCTTAATGAGTATCTCAAAATGACACTCTTTCTTTCATTCCTCAGAACAGACAAGATATTCTACATTGAAGAATTTTTAGTCATTAGCTCAAGAAATATGGTTCTATTAATGGTTATTAAGCATATTTCTTGGAAGCCCTAGATTTGTGATTCTGAATTTGTGGTTGGCCTGTCATGAGGCTCACTTGATGATGGGCAATCTATCCTTGCACTGACTCTACCATAGGTCAGGAAGCAAGTTGAACAGTGATTCAGGGATTCATCACATCCTCTCTTCTGTTYGGTATTTTAGTTAGTGACAGTATTAAATTAAGTTATTCATGAGTTTATGCCTCCTAAAGTTATATGTTGGGCTTCCCAGGTGATGCTAGAGGTAAAGAACCCACCTGCCAATGCAAGAGACACAGGAGACTCAAGAGACTCAGGTTTGGTCCCTTGGTTGGGAAGATCCCCTGGAGGAGGGGATGCAACCCACTCCAGTATTCTTGTTTGGAGAATCCCATGGACAGAGAAGTCTGACAGGTAACAGTCTGCAAAGTGATTTAGCATACATGCACACAACATATATGGTAAAACTTGCCTTTTGGGAGCTGCTTCCTGGAGGACTTGGTTGAGGTCAATCAGCATGATTCCCCCTGAAGGTCCAGATTTGAGGCTACTGGTTTCTGGGAAGAGAAATAATGAAGGTGAGGGACGTTGAGGCCATGGACTTGAAGGCATGTGGAGTATGTATGGCGGGTGTGTGCCCAGGTGGCCGGGATCCAGCTGAGTGTGGCTGAACCCGGATGGACATCTGGCCAGAAAGGTAGACTTAGCAATGTGGCATAAGTGGAGAGCTGAAGTTTGTGTGCCACAAACTGATCATAGCAGGCACAAAACAGTTTATGTTTTCTGCCAACTCATAGGATCATGTTTGAAAAATGTGAAAACATTGGCTGGTTTCAAACCTCTTCAATTTTATCCGTTGTGATTAGATTTTAACATCAATGTAAAGGTCAAAGTTGTTAAAATTCCAGTTCCAAGCTCCATAACCACGCAATCCAGATAGTGTGCCTGGACCTTAATAAAATCGAGTTGGAAATAAGCAAAGTTGAAAAGGGCAACAGACCTGCCTTCTACTCTGTTAACGCAGATTTGACAGGCATAGATGGACTGCAAGGAAGAAAGAACTTTTGCCACAGTTCCTGGAAGAAGTGTGGCCGTTTCCCAGGATAATGGAACAAATGGAATTTATTTTATAGAACCCTTGTCAGAACAGAAGGTTAGGAAGGAGGGTGAAATCTAAATGACCTTTACATGTGGAGAGCCCCATCGATGATCAAATTGTCAGGAAGGATGTTATCAAGATGAATATAATTACTCAACATGTTGCAGAAATGTGATTTCTTTGGAAATAGATGTCTATCGGGGTGAGTCAACTGAGTGACTGGGAAATAACAGCCTGTGGTCAAGGTTATCGGGGAAGAAAATTAAACTGAGGCTTAGCACTGAAATTCAGACTATCCGCCTATTCATTCTGCTGACAAGCTGGCTTTCCAGTTCAATTCTGCTTAGCAGTTCATCCCTATGAGTTTGTTGCTGATTTGCAGTTTCTTTTGGTAAAGTTCTTTGATTCCTTACCAATCTTCACTCTTAAGTTAAAATGCCATGTGCTATTTTATTCTATCACAGAGATGGAAACAAGTTCATTAAAAAAAAAAAAAAAGATTCAGATGTAACTTTAAAGATGCCTGTTTCAAAGCAAAATATAGCAAGACTTTCAAGATGACAGATCCCTAAGAAAAAGCTACAATATAAATTATGCAATTTATAAAGTCAAATTGCAAGTGCCAAGACAAAATCTCATGTTAACAACTATATTCACATGATTTAAGAAAAACATAATTTGTTAATAGATAATTCTTTGGTTTAGAAGTTACTCTGTTTCTATAATTTAATGTCATAAAAAACATAAAAATTTCCAAGGCATGTAACACAAAAATTCTTATTTATTATTCAGTACAAATTTAAAAAATTAAATTTCTGATATCTTTTACACTTTTGCAAAACCTCTGTCCGCCCATTTTTTCTATTATAATATTATATTAGTTTCAAATGTACAGCATAGTGATTCAGTATTTTTATAGATTGTTGTTTAGTTGCCAAGTTGTATGTGACTCTTAACAACCTATGGACTGTAGCATGCCTGGCTTTCCTGTCCCTTGCCACCTCCTGGAGTTTGTCCTAGTTCGTGTCTTTTGAATTGGTGATGCCATCCAGCCATCTTATCCTCTGTCACCCCCTCTCTTCCTGCCCTCAATCCTTCCTAGCATCAGGGTCTTTTCCAATGAGTCAGCTCTTCGCATCAGGTGGCCAAAATATTGGAGCTTCAGCTTTAGCCTCAGTCCTTCCAAAGAGTATTCAGGGGTTGATTACTTTAGGATTGACTGGTTTGATCTCCTTGCTTTTCAAGAGACTCTCAAGAGTCTTCTCCAGCCCCACACTTTGGAAACATCAATTCTTTGGGGCGTTGCCTTCTTTATTGTCCAGCTCTCATATCCATACATGACTAGATTAGACCAGTTGACATTATTGTGCAATAATGGCTGTTTCCCTGTGCTGTACAATATATTCTGTCACTTATTTATTTTATATGGACCTTCCCTGTAGCTCAGATGGTAAAGAATCCGCTTGCAATGCAGGAGACCTGGGTTGGATCCCCTGGTTGGGAAGATCCCCTGGAGAAGGAAATGGCAATCCACTCTAGTATTCTTGCCTGGAGAATCCCATGCATGGATAGAGGAGCTTGGCAGACTACAGTTCTTGGGGTTGCAAAGAGTAGAACACAACTGAGCAACTAACACTGTTTATTTTATACATAATAGTCGTAATCCTATAATCCAATCTTACCCCTCCTTCCTTCCTTTTCTTCACTGGTAACCACTAGTATATTCTCTATATCTGCAAATATGTTTTTTTTTAATTCATTCATTTCCATTTTTTTAGACTCCACATATCAGTAATAACATAGAATATTTGTCTTTGTCTGGCTTATTTTATTAAGTGTAATACAGTCTAAGTCCATCCACCATGTTGAAAATGGCAGAATTTCATTCCGTTTTGTGGCTGAATAATATTCCATTGTATATTTGTGTGTTTCTCTGTGTGTATATACACATATAAATATATATCACAACTTCTTAATCTATTTATGTAAATGGACATTTAGGATGCTTCTCTACTTTGGCAGTTGTCAATAATATTGCAGTGAACATTGGAGTACATCTATCTTTTTGATATAGTGCTTTCGTTTTCCTGGGATGTGTACCTAGGAATGAAATTGCTGGATCATATGGTAATTCTGTTTTTAATTTTTTTTTTATTGTAACAAATTCAAGAAAGACTTTTTACTTTACAATATTGTATTGGTTTTGCCATACATTGACATGAATCTGCCATGGGTATACATGTGTTCTCCTGCCAGAAACCCCCTCCCACCTCCCTCCTGATTCCATCCCTCTGGGTCATCCTGGTGCACCAGCCCTGAGCGCCCTGTATCATGCATCAAACCTGGGCTGGCGATTTGTTTCACATATGATAATTTACATGTTTCAATGCCATTCTCCCATATCATCCCGCCCTCGCCCTCTCCCATAGAGTCCAAAAGACTGTTTTATACATCTGCGTCTTTTTTGCTGCCTCACATACAGGGTTATCATTACCATCTTTCTAAATTCTATGTATATGTGTTAGTATACTGTATTGGTGTTTTTCCTTCTGCCTTACTTCACTCTATATAATAGGCTCCAGTTTCATCTACTTCATTAGAACTGATTAAAATATATTCTTTTTAATGGCTGAGTAATATTCCATTGTGTATATGTACCACAGCTTCCTTATCCATTCATCTGTTGATGGACATCTAGGTTGCTTCCATGTCCTGGCTATTGTAAACAGTGCAGCGATGAACATTGGGGTACACGTGTTTCTTTCATTTCTGGTTCCCTCGGTGTGTATGCCTAGCAGTGGGATTGCTGGGTCATATGGCAGTTCTAGTTGCAGTTTTTAAAGGAATATCTACACTGTTCTCCATAGTGGCTGTACTAGTCTGCATTCCCACCAACAGTGTAAGAGGGTTCCCTTTTCTCCACATCCTCTCCAGCATTTATTGCTTGTAGACTTTTGGATGGCAGCTATTCTGACTGGTGTGAAATGGTACCTCATTGTGGTTTTGATTTGTATTTCTCTGATAAAGAGTGATGTTGAGCATCTTTTGATGTGTTTATTAGTCATTTGTATGTCTTCTTTGGAGAAATGTCTGTTTAGTTCTTTGACCCACTTTTTGATTGGGTCGTTGGATACTACATAATGATCAAAAGATCAGTCCAAGAAGAAGATATAACAATTATAAATATATATGCACCCAACATAGGAGCACCACAATATGTAAGGCAAATGCTAGCAAATATGAAAGGAGAAATTAACAATAACACTATAATAGTGGGATACTTTAATACCCTACTCACACTGATGGATGGATCAACTAAACAGAAAATTAACAAGGAAACACAAACTTTATATGATACAATAGACCAGTTAGACCTAATTGATATATATAGGACATTTCACCCCAAAACAATGAATTTCACCTTTTTCTCAAGCACACATGGAACTTTCTCCAGAATAGATCACATCCTGGGCCATAAATCTAGCCTTGATGAATTCAAAGAAATTGAAATCATTCCAAGCTTTTTCTGACCACAATGCAGTAAGATTAGATGTCAATTACAGGTGAAAAACTATTAAAAATTCCAACATATGGAGGCTGAACAACACGCTGCTGAATAACCAACAAATCACAGAAGAAATCAAAAAAGAAATCAAAACATGTTTTTAATTTTTTATCCCAATTGGCTACACTCATTTACATTCCCATTAACAGTGCAAGAGGGAGGGCTCCCTTTTCTCAAAATTCTCTCCAACATTGGTAGTTGTGGGCTTTTTGATGGTAACTATTGTTTGTTCATTTGATCACTTGGAACTCTGATTATACTAGGAGTGGATCTGGCTCAGAGAATGTGGGAAACATTTAAAATTTTCTGTGCCTTTTACTTAAATTAGGCCACTGGATTGCTGTGTCACTTCCTTCAGGTGGAGACCTGGGGCCTCTCAGTGTGACTTGTATTTGTCATGTTCTTGTTGGACTAGAAATGTTGGCAACCTGAAAGTGGTTCAGAGTTAAGAGGAAAAAAAACTGTACTCTCCTGTTGAATAGATAGTGAGAGCCATCTTAAATTGTGAGAATTGTGGCAAGTGTTTTGGGGGCAAATGAAGTTATTTGAAATAGAACAATTTACCCTGGAGGGCTTTCCAAAACCTCTCTGTGGAAGATTAACTGTGTGTCAGTCCTGTTCTATTCTCTAAACTCATTATTTAAAAAAAAAAATTGCTTTAAAATTTCCCCCTGTTTTAATGTGGTAAAATGCCCACTTCTTGATAGAGAAAGGTGATGACAACTTGAAGCCTGCCCTTGAAGAGAGGTTTGCCTTTTTGTCTATTGAGTGATTTTAATCACTCATATAAATATACTAGAACTTTAGTCATTAAAGTACCATAAAAGGCACCATTGGGTTCCAGAGATGGATATCACTGGGAGTCAGCCTTGAACCCTTGATGGGTTAATAGTAGGAAGACGTCTGGTACAAGAGTAACTATAGCCAGAGATGGACTGTGTACAGCTCCATGGGGTCAGGAGGCAAAGCAGAGGCATTTGGCAGAAAAAAGATCCCGTACTTTGCTGCCTTAGACATCCTGTTTTCAGACACTTCTTCTATTGTCTGCATGATAAAGAATCTTACTAAATGTTTTCTTTAGCTTTTAAAATATATATTGTGCCATGAATAGTTATAATAAAGCATATGGCACTTTAAAAATTGTCCAATAACTTGCCCAAGAAGTATCTTAGAAAGAAAATTTTTTTCATCCAATGAAAAAAGTCAAGAACTTTTTTCAAGAGTCAAGAACCTTGGGCAGACATGTAGAGTCCTCCCATTTCTGTGTGAATATTGGAAGACCATAGCGCTGGAGAGAGAGAGTGAATGGAGCTTCAGTGTAATCAATTAAGTATTAATTGAAAATAATTTAAGTTAAAGTATTAATTTAAAAGTATTTCACTAAACATGTTCTGTTGGACCTTTATACCCAGTAAACCATGTTTTCTAGTGTCTTATGAAGTATAGAGACAAGTTAACACACAATATGGCTCTTCAAATTTGAAAAAAAAAATAATAAAAGTGAAAATTTACTCAGGAAAGTGGGTGTTACTGGCATCAAATCTTAAATTAGCAATGCCCAAATTTATCTCTCAGTATATCCTAAACTGAGAAACTAGTAAATTCTCTTTCTTACCAATGCTATCATGAGTATATTATGTGCAAAATCACCCAATAGATAGAACTGAAAATATACAGATACTAAAATTCCTGGTTTTAGAGCTTCTTAGGTTTGCTCATCCCAGGAATCACAAGATCAATAAATTATCTATTGGGATGAGAACAAGTTTATCAATACCAAGTGTTTGCCACTTGAATATTGCTTGCTGTTGGACAACTGAGTCCCATGACTTACTGCTGTAGTTGATATCAGAGTTAGAAAATGGTTTTGTTTTCTTGAAAAATCAGAAAGGGTATGTTTTAAAAGGCAGCCACTGTTGTGCTGCCAGACACTGATATAAGTCAAAGAATGTACAGCAAACTTTAGTTTCCCTGTCTAAGCCCCTTATAAACAGACCACTTATGACGCTGAACAAGAACTAATCCCACAAGAGACAGAGTTCTGGGTCTTGGGTTCTCCTCCCAGCTCTGTAATCAACTCACTGTGAGCTAATAAGGGGATATTTATCAAGCGTTGCATAGGTCTCACAAGAGAAGAACCATGTAAATAGGAAGCTTTGTTATGAGTTAAAGATCTCCCACCCCCGTAGGCTTTGGAGTCAACGTGACTATTCAGGGGAATAGGATGCAGGGTAAGTTCACATTTTGGCTAACGCTTAGCTGGAGACCATTTAATTAAGAACCATTTTGGAGGATTTTCCTTGGTATTTTAATGAAATTCAATTCATTGTGCTTATTATCCCAGTGCCTGTTCACATCCCAGCTGGCAGCTGGGAACACAGGTGACTTCCCCTCCTTGGTGTGGCCTTGTAGGTGGCACATCATTAACGCAGGCTCAGCATCTCAGCCGATCATCCGATGCACATACAGCTTTTCAGCTTCAGTCTGTTGACCTTTAGTCAAATTCCAAAATTGCTAATTCTCATTGAGATGGATGCATGAAGCCAGACCGATATGCATCTTGTAATTTCTACCTGTGGTTGAGAATTAAATGTAAAAAGGACTATTTAAAATGAAAGAATCTAGACTCTTCTGTTGCAGTGAGAGCAGACTTCTAGAGTCAGGAAACATGGGGAGATTTGTACAGTCCTCCAGTTAATATATGAATATAGGAAGGCCATAGAACTGGAGAATGAGTGAATGGAACCTCCGTGTAATCAATTAAGTATCTTATTATGGTGGCTCATTGTTGTGAAAAGCACACCAGATGAAACCAAGCAGAAGTGAAAAAAACTGTTGTAGTTGTTCAGTTGCTCAGTCATGTCTGACACTTTGCAACCTCATGGACTGTGCCACACCAGGCTTCCCTGTGCTTCATCATCATCACCCAGAACTTGCTCAAACTCATGTCCATTGAGTCGGTGATGCCATCCAACCATCTTGTCCTCCATCATCCCCTTTTCCTCCTGCCTTCAAACTTTCCCATCATCAGGGTCTTTTCCAGTGAGTTTCTTCACATCAGGTGGCCAAATGATTGGAGCTTCAGCTTCAGCATCAGTCCTTCCAATGAATATTCAGGACTGATTTCCTTTAGGGTTAACTGGCTTGATCTCCTTGCAGTCCAAAGGAGTTCTCTCTTCCAACACCTCATTTCAAAAGCATCAATTCTTCGGTACAGACTTCTTTATGGTCGAACTCTCACATCCGTACATGACTACTGGAAAAACCATAGCTTTGACTCTATGGACCTTTGTCAGCATTTCACATGATGTACTCTGCATATAAGTTAAATAAGCAGGGTGACAATATACAAACTTGACATACTCCTTTCCCAGTTTGGAACCAGTCCATTGTTCATGTCCAATTCTGACTGTTGCTTCTTGACCTCCATACAGGTTTCTCAGGATGCAAGTAAAATGGTCTGGTATTCCCATCTCTTTAAGAATTTTCCAGTTTGTTGTGATCCACACATTCAAAGGCTTTAGCATGCTCAATGAAGCAGAAGTAGGCATTTTGCTGGAATGCTCTTGTTTTTTCTATGATCCAGTGGATGTTGGCACTTTGATATCTGGTTCCTCTACCTTTTCTAAATCCAGCTTGAATATCTAGAAGTTCTTGGTTCATGTACTGTTGAAGCCTAGCTTAGAGAATTTTGAGCGTTACTATGCTAGTGTGTAAGATGAGTGCAGTAGTGGGGCAGTTTGAACATTCTTTGGCATTGCCTTTCTTTGGGATAGGAATGAAAACTGACCTTCTCCTGTCCTGTGGCCACTGCTGAGTTTTCCAAATTTGTTAGCATATTGAGTGCAGCACTTTCACAGCATCATCTTTTAGGATTTGAAATAGCTAGCAGGAATGCCATCACCAGTTGTGTTCATAGTTATACTTCCTAAGGCCCTCTTGACTTTAGAATCCAGTATATATGGCTCTAAGTGAGTGATCACACCATCGTGGTTTTCTGGGTCATTAAGACCTTTTTTTTTTTTTGGTATAATTATTCAGTGTATTCTTGCCACCTCTTCTTCATATCGTCTGCTTCTGTTAGGTCCATACCGTTTCTGTCCTTTATTATGCCCATCTTTGCACTGGAGAAGGCAATGACAAACCACTTCAGCATTCTTTCCTTGAGGGCCCCATGAACCATATGAAAAGGCAAAAAGATGGGAGACTGAAGATGTGAACTCCCCAGGTTGGAAGGTGCCCGATATGCTGCTATAAAAGTGTGGAGAAATAGCTCCAGATGGAATGAAGAGGCTAAGACAGCAGAAACAGTGCCCAGCTGTGGATGTGTCTGGTGGTGAAAGTAAAGTCCAGTTCTGTAAAAAAAAAAAAAAAAGAAAAGAAATAAAGAAAGAAAGAAAGAAAAGAAACTTGGAACGTTAGGTACATGAATCAAGGTAAATTGGAAATGGTCGAACAGGAGGTGGCAAGAATGAATATCAACATTTTAGGAATCAGTGAAATGAAATGGATGGAAATGGATGAATTTCATTCAGATGATCATTATATCTACTACTGTGGGCAACAATCCCTTTGAAGAAACGTAGTACCCCTTATAGTCAGCAAAAGAGTCTGAAATGCAGTGCTTGGATGCAATCTCAAAAATGACAGAATAATTTGGGTTCACTTCCAAGACAAAACATTCGGTATCAGAGTAATCCAAGTTTGTGCCCCAACTGCTAATACCAAAGAAGCTGAAGTTGAATGGTTATGTGAAGATGCACAAGAACTTCTAGAAGTAACACCAAAAAATGTGTCCTTCTGATCATAGGAGACTGGAATGCAAAAGCAGGAAGTCAAGAGACATCTGGAGTAACAGGCAAATTTGGCTTTGGAGTACAGAATGAAGCAGGGCAAAGGCTGGCAGAGTTTTTCCAAGAGAGCTCACTAGTCATAGCAAACACCCTCTTCCAACAACACAAGAGACAACTGTACACATGGACATCATCAGATTGTCAACACCAGAATCAGATTGGTAATATTTTTTGCAGCTGAAGATGGAGAAGCTCTATACAGTCAGCAAAAACAAGACCGGGAGCTGACTGTGGCTCAGATCATGAACTCCTTATCACAAAATTCAGACTTAAACTGAAGAAAGTAGGGAAAATCACTAGACCATTTAGTTATTACTGAGATCAAATCCCTTATGATTATACAATGGAAGTGACAAAGAGATTCAAGGGATTAGATCTGATAGAGTGCCTGAAGAAAAGGAGGTGGTGATCAAATCCATCTCCAAGAAAAAGAAATGCTAAAAGGCAAAATGGTTGTCTGAGGAGGCCTTACAAATAGCTGAGAAGAGAAGAGAAGCAAAAGGCAACGGAGAAAAGAAGATATATCGCTCTGAATGCAGTTCTATTTCCAGTCTTTTAAGGAATCTCCACACTGTTTTCCATAGTGGCTGTACTAGTTTGCATTCCCACCAACAGTGTAAGAGGGTTCCCTTTTCTCCACAGCCTCTCCAGCATTTATTG
This sequence comes from Antilocapra americana, assembly GCA_007570785.1. NCBI lineage: Eukaryota > Metazoa > Chordata > Mammalia > Artiodactyla > Antilocapridae > Antilocapra > Antilocapra americana. The sequence continues at coordinate 1,216,577 of ML661352.1, read as the reverse complement.
CTTGTAGACTTTTAGATGGCAGCCATTCTGACTGGTGTGAAATGGTACCTCATTGTGGTTTTGATTTGCATTTCTCTGATAATGAGTGATGTTGAACATCTTTTCATGTGTTTGTTAGCCACTTTTATGTCTTCTTTGGAGAAATGTCAGAGCTCCAAAGAATAGCAAGCAAGGACAATAAAACCTACCTAAGTGACCAATGCAAAAGAAATGATGGGGAGAAGCAGAATTAAATGTTCAGGATGTGAAACACTTCTATCCTATTTCATGCCATGTCTGTACTCATCCAAGCTGACATCCTACAACAAGGCCTGGGGAGAAATATGGTGTGTGTGTGTGTGTGTGTGTGTGTGTGTGTGTACTAAGGACATTTGTTGGGAAAGGGGGATGAAAGAGCCATAAACTGCAGAAAAACCCAAAGTAGAAAGTAGAGATGATTTTTGCAACATGATTATCTTGATAGATCAAAACTAGAGAGGCCCCCTTTTAAGCCTACACTGATTTAGCATTGAGTAGTTCAGTTCAGTTCAGTTGTGACCCCATGAACCACAGCACCTCAGGCCTCCTGGTCCATCACCAACTCCTGGAGTCCACCCAAACCCATGTCCATAGAGTCGGTGATGCCATCCAGCCATCTCATCCTCTGTCTTCCCCTTCTCCTCCTGTTAGGGAAAGCACACTGATTGAAACCGCCCACCCTGGCCAGGCACCATGGTAACCATTTGCATGAGTTGTTTTATGACAGGAGATCCTGATAAGGAATACGGAACTAATAAGACACCACCAACCAGACGAGTTCGGGAAAGGTCTACAGGAGACAGGAAGTATGTCCGTCCACTTCCCAGAATTCCTCTCGCTAGCATCCATCTTGCCTGAGCTATGCGTGCGCCACCAGGAAAGACTGAATTAGAATGATTGGCCAAAGACCACCTGGAAACTAATCCCATCACCATAAAACCCAAGACTGTGAGCCACGCGGCAGAGCAGTTTTCCTGGGTTCCCTTACCCTGCTGCTCTCCACCCGGGTGCCCTTCCCAATAAAATCTCTTGCTTTGTCAGCACATGTCTCCTCGGACAATTCTTTTCCGAGTGTTAGACAAGAGCCCATTCTGGGGCCCTTCAGGGGAGCCTCCCGCTTCCTACAACACTCCTTCCCCCAATCCTTCCCAGCATCAGGGTCTTTTCCAATGAGTCAACTCTTCGCATGAGGTAGCCAAAGTATTGGAGTTTCAGCTTCAACATCAGTCCTTCCAATGAACACCCAGGACTGATCTCCTTTAGGATGGACTTGGATCTCCTTGCAGTCCGAGGGATTCTCAAGAGTCTTCTCCAACACCACAGTTCAAAAGCATTGATTCTTTGGGGCTCAGCCTTTTTCACTGTCCAACTCTCACATCCATGCAGGACTACTGGAAAAGCCAGTAGCCTTGACTAGACGAACCTTTGTTGGAAAAGTAATGTCTCTGCTTTTCAATATGCTATCCAGGTTGGTCATAACTTGCCAGGGTCCAGCCCCAGCAGGTCCGGGGGTCTTGAAGGATGAGTGGCATCAGTGAAGTATTGAGCTGAGTCAATGTGTTGATGGAGCAGTCTCTCTCATTTATTGTTGTTGGTTTACAGTTTTTATACCCAAGAAACACACCCATTACATCACATATAAGCAGAAAGGTTACAGTTTTCTCTTAACAGGTGCAGCTGTGTAGAGCCTTGAGGGAAGGGCTAAGCTTGAAACTTTTTATTCTAGTAACCTCAACCACTACCTGTCTCATTCTGTTCTGACACTCTTATGAGGAAAGAGGAAAGAGGACAATGAGACAGCCTAACAGCACTGCTTTAGCAATAAAAACCCTATTAACCTTATATAACTACAATAATGAATTCCTATGTCTACACTATCCTAAAGCAATCAATGTCTCCAACTATGCTGGCCACATTTATGAGCATTCCTAAGTCCCATTCCCTTGGTCTCTTCAAGGAAGGGAGCCTCCTTCGTGGAGTGGTCGGGGGAGTGGGAGGTGGAAAGGTGACCCAAGTAGGAGCCCTTCTGGTGGTGGCCTTGCCATGACCCCCAGAGAACTCTTGGTAAACACTCCAGTAAGGAGTAGGAGGTGTAGTAATCTATTTAAATGTCTCTTCTTCTTTCTTTGTCCTTGGGGAAGGGAATCCACCTTCCCTGATCCTCTGAGGGAAATAAGGTCTGAGGGAATTATCTCAGGATGAATTCTTTCTAAATGGGACTGACCTACTGAGATGAGCTAAAACATAAATAGATGAGCATAAACAGAACTTCCTAAGAAAAATACCAGGAGGGGCCTTGCCCTGATAAAGGCTTTGCAGTTTCCTTCTTAGTCTCCTGATCTTGTCATCTGAGCAAGGGGGCATCCTGATGGCTCCGGGCAATAACTTTCCTTCCAAGGAGTAGGTGTCTTTTGATTTCATGACTGCAATCACCATCTGCAGTGATTTTGGAGCCCCCAAAAATAAAGTCTGTCACTGTTTCCACTGTTTCCCCATCTATTTCCCATGAAGTGATGGGACCAGATGCCATGGTCTTAGTTTTCTTAACGTTGAGCCTTAGGCCAACTTTTTCACTCTCCTCTTTCACTTTCAGCAAGAGGCTTTTTAGTTCCTCTTCACTTTCTGCCATAAAGGTGGTGTCATCTGCATATCTGAGGATATTGATATTTCTCCCTGCAGTCTTGATTCCAGCTTGTGCTTCTTCTAGCCCAGCATTTCTCATGATGTACTCTGCATACAAGTCAAATAAGCAAGGTGACAATATACAGCCTTGGCGTACTCCTTTTCCTATTTGGAACCAGTCTGTTGTTCCATGTCTAGTTCTAACTGTTGCTTCCTGACCTACATACAGGTTTCTCAAGAGACAGGTCAGATGATCTGGTATTCCCATCTCTTTCAGAATTTTCCACAGTTTATTGTGATCCACAGAGTCAAAGGCTTTGGCATAGTTAATAAAGCAGAAGTAGATGTTTTTCTGGAACTCTCTTGCTTTTTCAATAATCCATCGGATGTTGGCAATTTGATCTCTGGTTCCTCTGCATTTTATAAAGAAGCATTGAGTAACTTCTTTATAATTCACTGGGGAAAGGATTTATGAATTAAGAGTTTCTTTTTCTTCAGTTTTTATATTGCTTATATAAAATTTCTGCAGATTTTATTCTAAATCAACCCAACACAGTGCCAGACGTCATTTCTGCCAGCATCATCTGCCATAATTTGCTTCTAAGTTGACAAGTTTGAGTTAGTATTGATTAAAATCATCATCTTCGTGTGAAAGTTCTTTATTTAATCTCAGTTTGAATGGGTCCTTTTTCTATGGCATTTGCAGGATATAGCACATTCCTTTTTTTTACTTAACTCTAGTTGAATCTGCTTTTCCACCAACCTGGCCGTCTTTGCTGACTCTTGTTGAAGAGTCTTTGCACAAAGAATCTAGAAGTAACCCCCTCCTTTGGTTGTGCAGGCATCCTCTGGATATATGGACTGGGTCCAGATTGGAAGAAGGCCCCTCCCCGTTCTTCCATTCATGACCTCTCCCTCTTGGCTGTCAGCGGCACTCTTCTCTGCTTCCCCCATCGTCTGTTGACTTGGCCTTCACAGTATCTGAATCACCTGCAGCTCGGCTTCAGAAGACACTTTTCACAAGCACAGGGCATTCACTAGTGGGTTGGCCTTGTGGCGGGATGGCCACAGGGAGGGGGCCGCCTGCCACCTCCTCGGGTGCTGTTCAGGACTAGGAGCAGGTCCCCTCCACTCCCAAGTGCTTCTCCAGTTTCTGCCACTGGGAGACACACCTTTGTCCTCTGCTGTCGCCCCCTCAAGAATGCATCTCCTTCCTCTGTCCCCTCAGAACTGAATACATATTGAGGCTCCCAAATGGATAGAACTGGGATGAGTCTGAGGTTGTTTTTTTTTTTTTTTACCAGCCCCTCAAAGAAAGGGCTTGATCATTCCTCACACCTGCTGAAAAGGAAAGCTAAGACACCTCAGTCAGAAAGTCTTGACTGACTGGGAACGTGGAAGAAAGTGTGGCTTTGACGGTCTTAGTTCTGGGCCGCAGGAAGACAGATGCCAGTGTCTCAGTATATTATTCTGATATAAAGTACAGAATGAGAGAGAAAAAAAATTGCTAATTGGTCCCCTTTGGGAAACAACATGGTAGAAAATTAAGGTTTTAAAATGAACAGTCTCTGCCATCCTGATTTGTGTGTATTACAAATTCAGCACTTATAAAGATAATACTAGAATATCCACTCATACAATTCTACATCTTGAAAATCAATGTCACCAACCAAGGAGAAATTAACCTCTTTTATATATATTCAATGTCTTTAGAGTTAAGGGTTAGTATTTTACCTCTTTTTACTTCATTTTTAAATGTAATTGATTTTATCATCTTTCAAGTGAAAAACTAATGATCAGATTTCCATATATATATACATACACCTATATGTATAATAAAGTATGTATATATTGTTCATGCTGTTATATTGCTTTTATGGTTTGTTTATGTGTATTTGTGTTTTTCTCCTATTTTTTACTTTCTTAACTGTCTTCATTCTTATCTGAGATAACCTGTATCCTTTCTGTTTGTTAACAATATATATTATGAATTTCTATCATTCCTCTTAATAAGCTATTATTTAGTGATAAGAGAAGGTAGTACGTGTGTCGGCATTACTAGATAACTGAGAAGGGTCAGAAAATTTGTGGTTGGAGCCACTGTTTTTCTGCTTGATTTGTGAGTACCCCTTCCTTTCTGTTTCTGTGTCACGTATTTCCCTACTAAAGGGAATTTTATCTCAGCAATTGGGAGCAAATTGGGAAAATATAAAAGGCAGTATTACTACTCAATTTCACAATTTTGTTAATTGAATGATTAATGTAAGAAGAAAAGATAACACAAATTTGTCTCTTATGTTCTTTAGCATGCAAGAGCAAGTAATCCTTTTTTTTCCAGTTAATATTTTCAAGAAATGAGCATGCACAGTTAACTTACTAGCAATTTGTGACTACTTATGGTTCAGGATATTTTTACATGTGTCCCTGTTTTTGCTAAGGAAGGTAATGTTGATGATATTTTACATATAGTCTTTTACTTAATTGCTTTCACTATCCTTAGATTCTTGTAATATTATCCCTACTTTACACAAAATGATTCAGATAAATTAACTAGTACAAAGCACCATGTATGTCTATGGCCAAGACTGAATTTGAAAATATCTCTCTATAAGATATCTTTAATATCTGTAAAGATGATTCTATCTTTAAAGCATCTTTGGAAACAATTCTATTCCTTTTGGAACATACATTACAAGTGAACTAAGTAATTAACAATTGACTAGTTATGATAAAACATATGTGAGTGTGAGTGTATATAGCCAATTCTGAGAGCAAGATGACAGCTTGAAGCTTTGGAAATTATTGAAATTTGTGGAATATAAACTAGATGTAGGAAAGAGGGCAGATTTCATTCTGTGAGAATAGCATCATCTCTCCTGCTAATTTATTATTAAAATCAATTCATGCTTTTTGTAGAAAGATTTTCAAAATATGAAGAAAAACTGTACCTGTAATGTCCTTACTCAGAATAACTTGGTGTTTATCTATTCTTTCATTTTCCTACATTTGTGTTTGCATGTCTAACATTTTGCATCCTGCTCTTTTTCTTATACAAAACTCCCCTTATTTTTTTAATGCTTTTGAATAATTGTTTTTAAAGTTGTGCAACACCATCATGTTGATGTGCTATAATTTATTGAGCCAATATCTCATCAGTAAATTGTATTTCCTCAAATTTCACTATAATAAATGAGCCTTTAATTAAAAAAAAAAAAGAATCCCCTCTGTACATGAGATTCTGCTCACATCACTAATTATTGCTTGACTCCACAGCTCTTGAGTGAAATTAATGATCTAGAATGTGCAGATTCATGCTCCAGGAAATACATCTCTGCTTGTTCTTGTTTTTGTTGTTGTTTGGTGAATGTTTCAGTAAGCTTAGTGTCTAGAGAGATGTGAGCAACAGAACACATCCGAGCTAATTGTATAAGGAGGGAGTTCTTACTGAATGCATCAGGACATGTAGTGAACCCCAAGGGGGCAGCGCATCTGGCCTTGCTCTGGCCCCAGGCTTTAGAATTCTCACCTGTCTCTATGAAGTTCATGGTCATTGCCAGGACTCTGAAGAAAAGCTCTCCTAGCCTCCACGAGTAGGATGAAAAATAACATGTTCTTAGTTGCTGTATTTACCTTCCTAGCACCATCATTAATAGAAGTGAACAAAGCTGTCTCAGTCTTGACCCCATACCTCCAGGAGCTATCTGACCAACCTGGCTAGATCAGGTGTGTCCTTCAGTCCATGGCCAGTGTGTCAATGTGAGGCCAGACTCTGAGCAGGAGAGAGAGGGTGTAGACTTGGCAAGGCCCTCCTCATGGGCCTGTGCCTCTGGTAGGACATTTATAAGTCATTTAGTCTGCATTGGATTTGCTGTTTTTGTATGATGGAAGAATGTCATATTCACCTGCATGATTTTTTAATGTATCTTTCTGAAAAACACATCTTCCTGACTTTTAAAGCATCTTTTATTCTTTAGATGAATTTCCTGATATGGAAATTGAGATAATAAGACTCTTTTTGGTAATAATAAATTGCTTTGTGGTCATATTATTCTTTGAATCAACACATGCGAAATGAGAATTCTAAATCATTGTTTCTGGTACATGCCAATGGTCTCAGTATGGATTGAATGAAAACCTCTCTTTATGTCTGACTCCATCCCATTTGGATAAGTTGAACTACTTTGATCTTTCTGTAACCAATGAAAAGTGAGAGAGCCTGGCTGTGTTCATAATATGTGTTAAAATCTGTATATATAAAATAATACTCATTTTTTTAGGAGAAATGGGGTGGACTTCCTTTGAAACTTTCCAAAGTTACTAAAAATATTGATAAACTATGCATTTAATATTTATTAAGCTTTAAATAGCTATTTTAATATGTTTAACATAATGGGAAATCAAATTATACACATTATCCATTTAAATGCACTCATTGTAACATTTTAACCATTTTTTAATACAAAAGGACATCATGGATTGAACTAATACTATCTAACTAGAGTATTCTTTTGCCAGAATAAAAAATGGCATGCTATTGTAACCTATAGTATCCTGAAATCCAAAATTAAAAGTAAATATTTTCTGAAAGACTTTACATTTATATTGAACTTTCCAGATAGGATAATATATTCATCTATTATATATATATGTGTCTTACATATACATACTATATATATAATACACTAAATTATATAAATACAGTATTAAAAACTGTAAGAAGTAAATAATTGTAATTTGAAAAGCTTGGCATGCTACAGTTCACGGGATCAAAACTGGTTGGACATGACTTAGAAACTGAATAATAACAAACAATGCATCATTGAGAACATTTTAAAAAATGTAAAAAAAAAAGATACATTAGAAGAGTTTATCTAAAGAAACTAACAAAAAATTCTAAGCCCATTAATCAAGTTTTCCACTAACTTCAAAAAGGCAGGCAAAGTCAGCATTTACAGGGCATACATCACATGGCAAGAATTTTGCTGGGCTCTTCCTCATCATTTAGAGCTTCAAGGGTTATTGTCTCTAATTTACAGAGCAGGAGGTGGATGCTTCCTGAGGTTTTAAGACCTTCTCAAAGTCACATACATAATAAGTACCAGTTCTTGTTCAGTCACTCAGCCATGGCTGACTCTTTGCGACTCCATGAACCACAGCACGCCAGGCTTCCTTGTCCATCACCAACTCCCAGAACTTGCTCAAACTCATGTCCATTGAGTCGGTGATGCCATCCAGCCATCTGATCCTCTGTCGTTCCCTTCTCCTCCTGCCTTCAATCTTTGCCAGCTTCATGGAGTTTCCAGCCATTGGGCACTGGCCATGGACTTCCCATGGGAGGACCAGCTTAGGTCACATGTCCAATCATATGGACTCCCAAGCACCACAACCAGGATGATGGGGCATTTTGATCTGACTGATCCACACCACATGGCCATTGCAAGAATTGCTGAGTGCTAATTGGCTTAAGCTCATTGAGTCCTTGGCACCAGAGTGGACTTCTTTCATCAAAATCCAGTGACTGGAAGAGCTGGGGTTTTGTTAAGAAGGGAAAAAGAGGGAAATAGATACAGTGGAGACAACAATGATGTCCCTGAAACCAGAAAGTCATTTACTTCAAGACTAAAGTCAAACATTATAGTACCTATTATAGTGCATCAAATAGGTGCATTATAGTATGTATTATAGTACATAAAATTTACACTTAGGAAGCAGGAGATGAAAGTACAGATGAAGAGATGTGTCCATCTAGATAGCTAGCTTCTTAGAATCAAATGGTCTCTCTTATTTCCTAAAAACAATTCCACTGACAGGGGTACATTTTGAAGACATCTTGTTGGCAGTGCATGCCTCTGTCAAGAAATGTTGTCTTCTCATCTTCGGAAGTGACATTAATTATTTTTGATTACACAGCCATGTCAAAAGCTAATGTTTCTGAATTTAAAAGACATGCATGTGTATGTTCTTCTATTCACATGAAAAACTATCTAAAATGTGTTGGCTGGCTCTCAAGTCAGCTCACTGTCACCAGACCCTCTTCCCTCTCCTGTTCCTACCCACTTCGTGATTTAATACACTTGCCCACGCCGTCAAGTGTGAAAGTACAGTGATGGGAACATGGTTTCTCACAGCATGTCATTTCAAAGGGTGAAGGAAATTCACAGCAAAATGCATTCCTATTGCAAAGTAACATTAATAGTGGAGGTCTGAGGTTGAATTAAGTGACCCAACGCTTTCAGATTCATATTACTTTCCAGGCTCATTTTTCTAGGTAGAATTTTAGTGACAACGAAACACACATTTCTCAGACTCAGTTCAGTGGCCAGTGCCGCAGCCTGCATTTTTCTAGTGAACAAATTGATCTGAATTGATCCCAGGCACAGAGCTGCTTTGAAATACAATGTGTGTATTTATAGTTGCCCTTTTACCAAAGACTGTGAATTTTTAAATGACTTAAAGTATATATTTGATTCATGTTCATGGCCTATTGTTTTATCACATCATTTGCATGCATTGTTCACCATAGATTTCATGCAGAACCTTCAAACAAATGATAAGCTGTTATATCTAATATTATAGAAATATGGTTTTAAATTTGCATTGTTAGAGATAAAACAACTAGCAATTAATTGGGGCAGAGACTGTCTACTTTTAAAATCAATAAAGGAGAATTTGAACTGCATAGTCATTTTATATAACTTATGCAGACATTACTTATGTATAAAGCTTCATTTAAAGAAGTTAAGTAGTTATATAAACCAATAAATTTCAGATTCAGCAAATGTTTGCTGTCTGGGATGTTTTAGATAATTATGTTATTTGATCTTCCTAACCTCTTTGTGAAATATTACCTCCTTGTAGAAAAATTATCAGTAAGAAAGGAAGGAGATTAAGAGGTTTCTTGCAGTTTTTGTGGTGTAAACATTTACCCAGCCCCTAAGTAGGAGTTTGGGACTGGATGTCAGAAGTGAAAGCTAGGCTTATCAAATTCTCAAATAGTGATGGGTATGCATGGGAGGAGAAGGTGGCTGATCTACAATTAAACAGAGCTGAGTTGCTTAGATTTGTTATTAAGCACAGTGTCTTCTATATTTTGAATTTCAGCAACACTGAACAAAAGAATTAATATTTTAATGTTTATCAAGTAGGCATGAGCTAAAAATAGCTTTAAAGCATCTATCATTAAGAATGATTGGATAGTATCACCAATTCTGTGGACATGAATTTGAGCAAACCCCAGGAGATAACAGAGGACAGAGGAACCTGATGTCGCAGAGTCAGACACTAAACAACAGCATCAGTAAGATGGATGCTTTGGGAGTAGAGAAGTTCATCCTGGAAGTATGCTCCTTGCTGTAAGGTGACCACACAGGGCCGGGACCTGTATCTTGCCCTTCACTCTCTTTTTCAGGTTTGGCCAGGGAGGCAGTGGTGGGAAGGGTCCTGAGAGACCCCTGTAAAGCGCCGTGAATGTGAGGTCACCTGGGGGCTGGGGGGTTATTGTAACAGGGACAAATGCCATGGAGACTTGGGCAGAGTCCTCTTGTTGCCTGCCCACGGGAGATGCACAGAGCCAGGATGAGGCCACCATAGAACCAGCGCTGGTCTGCAGGCTGGAGTCCGGGCATGGCCCATGAGCCATGTGTTAGCATCATTGGTTATCACGTCCCCAGTGACCAGGTTGGAGGCTGGCCTCTGACCAGCAATGCCCCAGTTCTCAAAACCAGACCCTGGTCATGGGGTATTCAAAGTAACTTTGCCAAAATCCGGTAAGAAGAGAGGCAACCTGGCTAGTAATTTGAATTAACATATGGTGTTAACAACAGACTTCCTCAAAGACACCTTGATCTACTTTAATCGTCTTGTGCTGAGATGTCCTATTGTCCATTTCTGAGATAAATATGGAGAAAGCGTCGTTCATTAACTGTTGAACTCTGTATGATTATCTTTTCACTTTAATTTCTGAATATATTATCAGATATTTTCTACAAAAAAATAAAAAATGATGCTCTCCAAATCTCAGTGAGTGTGAATTCCACAGTAACTTAACTGTTCTGTATAGTTATCTATACAAAGAGTAGTGAAAACAATACCCAGTTGTCGATGTGACAGTTGATGGAAGTAAAGTCTGATGCTGTAAAAACAATATCACATAGGAACCTAGAATGTTACATCCATGAATCTAGGTAAATTGGAAAAGGTCTAAAAGTATGTAGCAAGAATGAATATAGACATTTAGGAATCAATGAACTAAAATGGCCTGGAAGGACAACTTTAATTCAGATGATCATTATATCTAGTACTATGGGCAAGAATCCCTTGGAAGGAATGGAAGAGCCCTCATAGTCAACAAAAGACTCTGAAGTGCAGTGCTTGGGTGCAATCTCAAAAATTACAGAATGATCTCTGATTGTTCCCCAAGACAAACCATTCAATGACTCAGTAATCTAAGTCGGTACCCCAACCACTAATTCCAAACAAGCTGAAGTTGAGCACTTCTATGAAGACCCACAAGACCTTCTAGAACTAACACCCCAAAAAAGATGTCCTTTTCATCAAAGAGGACTAGAATGTAAAAGTAGGAAGTCAAAAGATACCTGGATAACAGGCAAGTTTGGCCTTAGAGTACAAAATGAAGAGTGACAAAGAGTGACAGAGTTTTGCTAAGAGAACGCACTGGTCATAGCAAACACCCTCTTCCAACAACAAAAGAAATGACTCTACACATGGACATCACCAGATGGTCAATACTGAGATCAGATTAATATTTCTTTGTAGCTGAAGCTATCAAGAATGAGACTAGGAGCTGACTGTGGCTCAGATCATGAACTCCTTATTACAAACTTCAGACTTAAATTGAAGAAAGTAGAGGAAACCATTAGGTATGATCTAAATCAAATCCCATATGATTGTACAGTGGAAGTAACAAATGGATTCAAGAGATTAGGTCTTATAGACAGTGCCTGAAGAAGTATGTACAGAGGTTCCTGATCTTATACAGGAGGCAGTGATCAAAACCATCCCCAAGAAAAAGAAATGCAAAAAGGCAAAATGGTTGTCTGAGGAAGCCTTACAAATAGCTGAGAAAAGAAGAGAAGCTAAAGGCAAAGGAGAAAAGGAAAGATCTATCCCTCTGAATGTAGAGTTCCAGAGAATAGCAAGGAGAGATAAGAAAGCATTTATTAGTGATCAATACAAGATACTAGAGGCAAACAATAGATCTTTTCAAGAAAATTAGAGATACCAAAGGAATATTTCATACAAAGCTAGCATAATAAAGGACATAAATGATATGAACCTAACAAAAGCAGAAGATATTATGAAGAGGTGGCATGAGTACACAGAACAACTATTTAAAAAAATATATTAATGACCCACATAGCCATGATGGTGTGATCACTCACCTAAAGCCAGATTCCTGGAGTGTGAAGCCAAGTGGGCCTTAGGAAGTCTCACTACGAACAAGGTTAGTGGAGGTGATGGAATTCCAACTGAGCAATTTCAAATTCTAAAAGATGATGTTGTTAAAGTACTGCACTCAATATGCCAGCAAATTTGGGAGACTTAGCAGTGGCATGGGACTGGAAAAGGTCCTTTTTTATTCCAATCCCAAAGAAAGGCAATGCCAAAGAATGCTCAAACTGCCCCACAATTGCATTCAACTCACATGCAAGAAAAGAATGCTCAAAATGCTCCAAGCTAGGTTTCAACAGTATGTGAACCAAGAGCTTCCAGATATTCTTGAACCAAGAACATCTGGATTTAGACAAGGTAGTGGAACCAGAGATCAAATTGCCAACATCCATTGGATCATAGAAAAATCAAGAGAATTCCGTAAAAAAAAAAAAAGAATCTACCTCAGCTTCATTGACTATGCCAAAGCCATTGACAGTGTGGATCACGAAAAACTGTGGCGTGGAAAATTCCTAAAGAGAAGGGAATACCAGAGCATTTTACTTGTCTCTTGAGAAATCTGTATTTAGGTCAGGAAACAACAGTTAGAACTGGACATGGAACGATAGACTGGTTCCAAATTGGGAAAGGAGTACGTCAAGGCTGTATATTATCACCCTGCTTATTTAACTTATATTCAGAGTACATCATGAGAAACCCTGGGCTGGATGAAGCACAAGCTGGAATCACAATTGCTGGGAGAAGTACCGTAACCTCAGATATGTAGATGATACTACCCTTATGGCAGAAAGCGAAGAAGAACTATAGAGTCTCTTGATGAAATTGGAGGAGAGTGAAAAAGTTGACTTAAAACTCAACATTTAGAAAACTGAGATCATGGCATCCAGTCCCATCACTTCATGGCAAATAGATGGGAAAACAATGGAAACAGTGGCAACTTTTATTTTCACAGCTCCAAAATCACTGCTGATGGTGACTGCAGCCATGAAATTAAAAGATGCTTGTACCTTGGAAGAAAAATTATGACCAAACTAGACAGCATATTAAAAAGCAGAGACATTTCTTTGCTGATAAAGGTACATATAGTCAAGGCAATGGTTTTTCCAGTAGTCATGTATGGATGTAAGAGTTGAACCATAAAGAAAGCTAAGCGCCAAATAACTGTTGTTTTTGAACTGTGGTGCTGAAGAAGACTCTTGAGAGTTCCTTGGATTGCAAGGAGATCCAACCATTCCATCCTAAAGGAAATCAGTCCTGAATATTCATTTGAAGAACTGATGTTGAAGCTGAAGGTCCAATACTTTGGCCACCTGATGCGAAGAACTGACCCATTGAAAAAGATCCTGGTGCTGGGAAAGATTGAGGGCAGGAGGAGAAGGGGAAGACAGAGGATGAGATGGTTGGATGGCATCACTGACTCAATGGACATGAGTTTCAGTAAACTCTGGGAGTTGGTGATGGACAGGGAGACCTGACATGCTGCAGTCCATGAGGTCACAAAGAGTGAAACGTGACTGAGTGACTGAAATCTACTGAAATGATAGTTGTCTATATACATGTAATAAATACATTATCATTCTTAGGTTACTGATAGATGTTTCTTCTCTGTAGACTCTGTGACTCCATGTTGTTTGATAAAACTGTCCCTTTAATTCACATGTGCATGGATATATGTATGTGTATGTGTACTCTTACAATAATTATCAGCACATAGTCTTGCAGTTACATGTTGTTTGTCTCTATTCTCTGTTGTCAATAATGAAAGGCAAGGATTACTGCCTTTAGTATTTTATACCCTGGGAATCAATATATAGGTTCATTAATTTTACAGTTACTTTGCAGCATGAAAATTATATGTTTGTAACATATAACTTGAGACATTATTAAATTTCCTTCTTTGCTCCCTCCCTCACTTCTCTGCTTCTATCCTTCCTCCCCACTACTATTTTTGAGCAGCTGCCATCTGCCAAGGACTTTAAAGTGCTGCAGGGTTACCGTGGTGAGGAAAAGCAGAGCTCATGAAATGTACAGTCCAGTTGGAGGGAGAGATTAATTGATGATCACATGGAGAGATGTAAAATGGCAAGAGTGATCATTGCTATAAGGAAAATTTACTCTTATGCCATGAAAGCATAAACTTGAGTGTTCTTGATATGGTTTAGTTTATAAGGAGAATATTTCCTAAGAACATTATTCTGGCTTGGACATAAAAGCCCTGATTATATTAATAGAGTATGTACGTAAAGTATGGCATATGGGGGGTGAGCAAGTGGAGTGGGGAGAGGGGAGAGAGAGAGACAGAGATGAAAGCAGAGCAGCGGCTCAAAGGGATTTTAGAACATGAGCAATGTGCTAAATGAAAGAACCAAGGAAGGTCTTAGGGTCTGGAGGGAAAGTGGGGTGGGGGTAGCTGTAGAGACGTGGACATGGAACTAAAGTGACGGGCTCTGTAAACCATCGTAACAGATATGTTTTCATCCTCTGACTGACTTGGAAAGTAGATTGTTGCAGATGGGAAGTTGGTGAAGACCATGGCCCAGGGTGGCTGCAGGCAAGTGCTGAGATGGTGCTGCTGCTGCTGACTATGGTTGGAAAGGATGACATCTTTTTAAAAAGCAACATAAGCAGGACCTAGTGACACATAGAATGGAGATATAAAGACAGGAATAAGGACCTAGGGCAGCAGGGGTGGAATCTCTGAGAATTGCCTTGGGGTGGGTCAGGGTGCCAACAGTGGGACACAGACAAGACGGGGCGAAAGTACAGGTCGGGGGAGACAGACCCCTGGAGCCTCAGCATTTGGCAGGAATGAGAAGCTGGCTAGTTTGGTCTCCACATGGATGGAGAGGGTGTCATAAACAGAAGTAAAGATGTTGTTGAAAGGAGCTTCAGTCCAAGTGCCTCCCAGCTGGTATATGTTGAGTTTCATGTGATAACCTGTCTGTCCAAAGATGCACAGAATATGGCTATCGATACTAGGAAATTCCCAGCAAAGCTGAATCATGTAATTATCATTCAGCAAAATGGGGATAATAGTGCCCTTACCTACTTTCTAGGGATTGTTGTCAGGATCATAGGAGATAATATGCTTCAAAAGCTGCAAAGCCTTATGCAAAGCAATGAGAGGGATTGCTTTATATGTCAAACTCAGTGTGTTCTGAAGGCAGAGTGTGTGATTCAGCCTGAACAGCCCTCTGTATGTTCTTCCTGTTGATCTGAAAAGTTAGGAACTTGGCGTTTAGCAAACAGGATGATGGCTTAGCATGAGACATGCGTGCAACGATTAGAGTACCAGGTTTGATCCCTGGGTCAGAAAGATGCCCCAGAGAAGGAAATGGCAACCCACTCCTGTATTCATGCCTGGAAAATCCCATGGACAGAGGAGACTGGCGGGCTACAGTCCATAGCATTGCAAAAGAGTTTGAACATGACTTAGTGACTAAACCACCACCAGCATTATTGAAAAAAAAATCCCCCAAATGTAAACGCAGGCTTATTGTTGGTCAGCAGAATCTACTGGAGACACTACAGGTGAATGTATGGGAAAATAGGTGAAAACTGTACAAGCGTACGTCTTGAATTTTTACTCAGCTCTGTTTTGATGCTTCCAGGAAGGGTATCCCTTTAATATCCCCTAGGACTATCTTCTCCTGTAACTGATGGTTCTTCAGCTCAGGCCCTGGTCATCCGTGCAGAGGACTCTGGCTCCTTTCAGACCCGGCACTGCCTTCCACCTCTGGTTCTGCCTCAAACCGTGCTTTGCATCATGCTTGTATTCTTTGCACCTCATACTCCTGCAATCCTGCAGCTCTGTGAAGTTAAGTAAGTCAGTGATGATCAGTCAACTCACCAATGGTGGAATCAAGGTTCTGCCCTTGGGTCTCCACTTTTGTTTGTTTCACTCATGATTTCCAAAATGTCCCTTCATGAATCATTCCTTCCCTCCTTTTTCTTTTAATTAATACTGGGTCTTCACTGCTACCTGGGCTTTTCTCTAGTCACAGCGAACAGAGGCTACTCTCTAGTTGCAGGATGTGGGCTTCTCTTTTTGCAGAACGTGGGCTCTAGGACATGTGGGCTTCAGTAGTCAACTCCTGGGCTTTAGAGCACAGGCTCAGTGGCTGAGGTGCACAGACCTAGTTGCTATGTGGCATGTGAGATCTTCCCAGACCAGGGATTGAACTTGAGTCTCCTGTACTGCAGGCAGATTCTTTACCAATGGGCCACCAGGGAAGCCTCCTTTTTCTTTCTCCCCTTCCTTTCTTCCTTCCCTCCTGCTCACGTTTTCTTTCTTGGTATACTTCTCTTTGCCTCTCAGTACTCTTTTTGAGTACCCCCCCCCTTCAATTTTCAAAGAAAAAAGTACCCATGTGCGTGTTAGTGTGTGAGTGTGTGTGTATACAATCATGTTTTCTTCCTTCTTCATGACTCTAAAATCTTTTTGTCTTTTCCTTTATTGTCAAGCATTTCTCCTTTCTGTGTGTTTGATTTTAATTTTTCTATGTACTTGATGCTTTTTATTTACCCAAGCTTCAGTGATAGTGTTACATTTTCTCTTTAAGGTGAGATTTAACTTATAGGTTTGTGTTTCATTATTTTAATAACCCTTTACTGAAAGATTTTTTTTAAGCATCAATAGAAATAGATTTTCTCCCCCTTCTCTCCATAAGGAGTTGGGTGATTTTGTATTTGCTGTAGATATCTTCTTCCCATCCTCCCAAGTCTGCTTTTATGTGGGGAATGTTGACAGTGTCCACCATCTTTATACTCTGTGGTCAATTCAGAGACTTCCCTTTTGCAGCTTTGATCTTAAAGATGAGGTCCCAGGGGCTTTTTTTATGTGAGTGAATTCAAGAGATCACAAGCAGCCTGAAACATGTTTTTCTAGAGGAGATGCAGACATCTGTATCAACACCCCGTATGAGGGCCCCAGTATTCCTGGGGTCCCAGGGGACTGGCCAGTAGAAGCCCAGCAGGGCTCCCGCTGGCAGCCCTGGGACCTGGGACCCAGGACCCCAGGCACAGGAGAAGTAGGTCCCCAGGCTCTTTGGCTGCAGGAAGCCTGGTTCTTTCAGGGATGCTGCATCTCGCGCACAAAGAGCTCGGGGCTCTCCTTGATGTGAGCTCTGTCACACACTCCACAAGCCCGCCTGAACCGCGTCAGATGTTTTGAGAAAGAAGCACGAAGCCACCCTGGGAGGGGGAGCCCCTCCTCACCCAGCAGCCATTCTCGGCAACTGGGTGTTTCTGTCTCCTCGTTCTGAATGTGACTTGAAAAGACACGGCGTGGATAAAAGTCTTCACACACAATTTTTTTTTCCCCCACTGGCTCCTTCAGTCTGATAGCCTCCCAGAGAGGGAAAAAATAGATATATAACCAACAATACTTTCTGACCTGTATGTCTTCCAAAGTGAGAACAAAATGGATCTATTAATTAAATCTAACCATGAACACTGTTCACTTTCAACCCTTTCTTCTTAATCTCACTGTGCTGAGAGAGGCACTATTGAGGATGAGTTATTTGAGTCCATTGAAAGTGTCAGGTGAATCCAGGTGGGGAGGCGGACAGGACCCCTGCCTGGGAGACCACCAGCTCTGTTTGGCCAATGCCACTGCTCTTGTCCAGAGCCGCGACTTCTTTCCTGTACTTTCAGGATTATCACAGTAAACCTGTCTGCCGAAGTGTTTATTGTTAAATTTTGCTCCTCATGAAGTGTTTCCCCTTGATTAGCCAAATGACACAACTGTCTGTATTTTGTTTTAGTATTTAACCAAACAGAGTGAGTTGGGGCTATAAACAGGATCTAGACCTTGGCCAGGTTACTGTCTCCCCAGGGCCAGCCAGTAACCTGCAGCGGCATTCGCAGAGTAGTGATTTCATGACCCTAAGGACAAAAGAATTGACTGTTTCATCTGGGAGGACAAGAAATACTAAGGAAAATAGAAGAGTACTAAGGTTTGTAGGTGTATAAATCATGCCGCAAGGTCCTAACAGAGAACAAAACTTGGAAACAGCTATTTTTCAAGCCATGGATTTAACCAGCAGTGTTTGATGCTCTGTGATATATGCCATCATTGTGTCCAGAATTATTGGTGGGGAAACAGCATCCAATGGACTCAAGTCCAGGGGAGCCTCTTGGTAAAGCCAGAGTCTGGCGCAGACACTAACGTGCTTGTCATGTGGCTCTGCTCCATGAATAAAGCCCTTTCCACACACAACAATCATCACTCCACACAACTGCATTCCTGCACTCTCCGTGGAAATGCACTGTTACTCAGTATGTGAAACAAATCATCTTTTTCTTTGTATTGGACATGTTTAATGAAGTATAGTTGATTTACAGTGTTGTATTAATTACCACTAGACAGCAAAGTGATTCAGGTATACATATATAATATATATGCATTCTTTTTGATATTCTTTTCCATTATGGTTTATCATAGGAAAATATAGTTGAATATAGTTGGAACATAGTTCTCTGTGCTATACAGTAGGAGTTTGTTGTTTATCTCTTCTTATTTATAATAATTCATATCTGCTAACCCCAAAGTCCTATCCAACCTTCCCCCACTCTCACTACCCCTTGGCAACCACCAGTCTGTTCTCTATGTCATGTTTTAGACAAATAAGTGATATCTTATGGTATTTGTCATTCTCTTTCTGAGTTATGTCACTTAGTGTGATGATCTCTAGTTGTATCCTTGTTGCTGCAGATGGCACATTTGTATTCTTTTTTATGGCTGAGTAATTTTCCATCCTACATATGTACCACATCTTCTTTATCCATTCATCTGCCCATGGAAATTTAGGTTGTTTCTATTTCCTGGCTTTTGTATATAGTGCTGCTATGAACATAGGGGCACATGTATCTTTCTGAATTATAGTATTGTCTGGATACATGACCAGAAGTGGGATTGCTGGATCATAAGTAATTCTGGTTTTAGTTTCCTAAGAACCATCCATATTGTATTCCATAGTGGCTTCATCAACTTGCATTCCCACCAACAATGTAGCAGCCTTCCCTTCTTTTCATACCCTCTCCAGCATTTGTCACTTACACACTTTGTACTGATGGCCTTTTGACTGGTGTGAAGTGATAACCCCATTGTAGCTTTTATTCACATTTCTCTATTATTAACGATGTTGAGCATATTTTCATGTACCTATTGAGCATTTGTGGGCTTCCCTGGTGGCTCAGCACTAAAGAGCCCACCTATCAATGAAGGAGATCCCCTGGAGAAGGAAATGGCAACCCACTCCAGTATTCTTGTCTAGAGAATATCATGGACAGAGGAGCCTGGTGGGCTACAGTCCATGGGGTTGCAAAGGAGTCAGACGCAACATAACAACTAGACAACAACAACGAAATTTGCCATCCACGTTTCTTCTTTGGATAAATGTCCATTTAGGTCTTCTGCCCATTGTTTAATTAGGTTGTTTGCTTTTTGTTGTTAAATTGTATGAACTGTTTGTATATTTTGGAAATTAAGCCCTTGCTGGTTGCATCGTAGCAAATATTTTCTCCCTTCCTGTAGGTTGTCTTTTCATTTTGTTTGTAGTTTCATTTGCTGTGAAAAAAACTTATAAATTTGATTACGCCCCAATTTGTTGTTGTTGTTTTTATTTCTGTAGTATATGCTTTTGTGAACCTGTGTTTCTCAATAAGTCACCATCATCAGTTGTTTGTGGGTTGTCTGAAGTGTCCTGAGTCCTGTGAAGACACACCATTGTGGTTCATGCAGCATGTCTCCTGGTAACCTTTGAATATACTTTTGTGTTGGTACAGATAACGTTCATGCAGTGAAAGATCAAAACACACACCAGAGAGTGCTGCTTACAGTAGGGATGTGCTTTACTCCTCATTTTTAAGGTACAGGCCAAAGAGAAAATACAGCACCTGATGTGAAGAGCCAAGTCATTGGAAAAGATACTGGGAAAGATTGAGGACAGGAGGAGAAGGGGATGACAAAGGATGAGATGGCTGGAAGGCATCTCAGTGGACAGAGTTTGAGCAAACTCTGGGAGATGGTGAAGGACAGGAAAGCCTGGTGTGCTGCAGTCCATGTGGTTGCAAAGAGTCGGACACAACTGAGCAACTGAACAACAACGACTCCTGAAGTTGATACTTATAGTACTTATAGTTCTAATAAAATATTAATGTACAGACAGTCAAGACATCATAAGGTAGCTGGCTTACAGGTCGTGTGCTATGGGCTGAATTTTGAGACGCCTAGTAAGGTTTTTCCAGTTGCCTTCTAATTCACCATTCTTCTTGCATGCCTTTCCAAATATTTCTGTTTGAATCATTGTCCTTCTGGAACAGTGTTGCTGTGCCTCAGCCTCCGACCCTGAGAAGATGAATACGAGCTATGTAAAAATAACTTTGAAACCTAACTGCTGAAAATTTCAAGTTAACAAAACAAGTTCACTTCATACCCTAAAATGTTAAAGAGCTTTATTCAAGTGTAAAAAGTTTCAGGAATTCCCTTGTGGTCCATTGGTTAGGACTCTGAAGTTTCACTGCCAAGGGTGAGGGTTCAATCCCTGGTTGGGGAATTAATATCTTGCAAAAAAAATAGATAAATAAATAATAAAAGAAAAAATAAGAGAAGGAATCCTAAGCATTAAAAAGGAAACTTTCCACAAGAAAATATGGACTATCCATCCTCATGCTTTCAGAATACCAGAACTAACCATTCTAATCAATGAGATTGAAAGGAAGGAGGTGATCTAAGGAAATATCCAGCAAGTAAACATTTGGCCATGTTTCTCTACCTACCCACCAGCCCATATCATAGTAACTTCTTTTATTGTTTCTCTTTTGTTCCTCTTCTGTTGTCCGACTCACATAGGGATGTCTTGCATCCACAGTAACACGTGTCCTGACCCAGTGTTGACAGTAAGGGAGCTGGTTTGTTTCACAGTGCAGCATCCCCAGTGGGAAAGGGCTAGATCCACAGTCAATGGAAATATTGAAGCAAAGGTGGATGTAAAGAGTTCATTGCAGAAAATTTGACAACACAGTGTAGCCACGTTCCTGAAAATAGAACACAAAGAGAAGGGGCTGCTAAAGGGATTTTATGTTTCTGAAGAACACGGTGTGAGGAATAGCAATGGTTCAGACTGACATCGTTGGACACATGACTCATGTCTTCACATTAGCACTCACCAAGGAGACCAGGGGACATATGCAAAAAACACACAGATGGGCTTTTCACAATGGGAGGCACCCAGCCACGGAAACAAAGTGCCTCGCTGGAGAAAATAAAAAGAAATTAGCAGTATTAAAAGAAAAGTGTATCAGTGTGGTCTTTTTGTAAAACCCAGTTCTTTTCCTCTGCAATTTCAAGAACAATACATGTTCCTAAATATTGCCCCATGTGTTTTGTCATTTCCTCCAAATAATTCAGCCCTCTGTTATTTTTAGAAACTCCTTATTTGTCTACTGAGTAGGAATGTGTATTAAATTTGTTATGAATTATCAAAGATGTATTTCGTCATTCTGAGAACAAACAGAATATTAGACACAGCTTGTGATTTCAGTGGAGGGATTTCATTTCCATTGCAGCTGACACATTCAATCGTAGTGTGCTTGAAAAGTTGTAAGTGTGTGTGGTGTTTCCCATCTCTGACTTCCTCTTTTCATATGAAGTCTAAACACGTTTGTTTATTTGACCTGCATGTACCAGCAATGCATTTGTTCATGAAATGTGAACTTTCCTAACAACAAAATTATGTGAATTGTATCATAATCACACTATAGATTGTGCTCAGTTGCTTGGTCATGTCCCATTCTTTGCAGTCTCCAAGTTTCTCTGTCCATTGAATTCTCCAGGCAAGAATACTGAGTGGGTAGCCATTCTCTTCTCCAAGGGGTCTTCCCAACCCAGGGATCGAATCTGTGATTCTTGTGTCTCCTGCTTTAGCAGGCAGATTCTTTACCATTGGCACCACCTGGGAAGCCCACAGATCAGTACAACTATGTAGAAATCCTATCAGTTCAGATAATCATATTAGAGGATAGTAACTGTGGATATATGATATACATATATATTCATTATATAATATGCTATATAATATTCATTATATTAGATATATATACATATATATTTATTCATCCATCTTGCAACATGCTGTTTTTTTCCTTCATCTTCATGCTAACACTGTGTTTAGCCAACTTATATTGCCTGCTACAAACATATTTCCAGTTTCAACAGTTTTGGGGATTTGGGATAATCAGGAGTTACTGTTCTTATGAGGAAGGAATTTATTTTATTCTGTATTTTTTCCTAGTCAAATGTGTCATTTTGAGATAATTTTAGATTCACATGTAATTGTAAAAACTAATGCAGAAACTCCTGTCCCTTTACTTGTTTCCCTCTGTGGTAACTTCTTACCAGAGTGTTGACATCAATATGATTGAGTTATAGAATGTTTAAAATCAACTTGTACAATATATCCATCACCACGAAGATCCTTTTACCTGTTCACAGCAAACACTCACATCCCTCCTGACCCCATCTCCGCTTACCAACCTGGGATAACTGTTCACCATTCCTAGAATTTTGTTATCTTGATGAGGAATGTTGTATAAATTGAATTATATGGTACGTAGCATTTGAGATTGTTTGGATTTTTCCCCCCATTCAGCATAGTTCTCTGAGATTCATGTATCGGTATGTAACCTATCCCTTTTTATTGCTGAGAAGTGATACATGTTCTAGAGTACACATAATCATTCATTGGTGACAGGGCATGTGGGCTGTTTCAGCTTTTGTCTATTTCAGCAGAGCTGGTATAAACATCTGTGTACTGGTTTTGTGTGGACATGTCTTCAGAATTCTAGGATTAAATACCCGGCAGAGCAGGTACTAGGCTGTATGATAGCTGCAGGCTTAGTTTTTCAAAGAAACTGCACACTGTTTCTCAGTATGGCTGTACCATGTTCCACCAATGTATGAGTGGTCTGTTTTCTCTCCCTCCTAGCCAACATTGAACAGTATCACTTTTTTAAAGTTTTACCATACTGATAAGTGCTTAGTAATCTCTCACTACGGTCTAATTCACATTTCCTTAATGACTACTAATGATGAATATATGTTCATTTGCTGCTTGATGCTGCGGGCTGCACCTCCCTACTCCTTCTTTGCTCAAGGTCACCTTCCATTGAAACCGAGGTTAAATTAAATTTATACCATTGGTGGTTTCTTAATCTTTGCTCTTCTGTACTTTTTCCCCCCCTCCCATGACATGTCTCAGCTCCACTGGGAACACATAATTTGTGTACTTATACCTTTGTTGTTTATCTCCTTACCTTCTAAACCACAATTGAGTACTGAGGGCCAGTGTTTCTGTCTTCCCTGATTGAACTCCAGGGACCAAAGCAGTGGAAGCAGTTATAGTCAATAAATATTTGATGAATTATGGGAAGCGTTTTTATCCCATTCCCAATAAATGAATAAGCGGAATTCCAGTCCATATTTTGCTGAGGTTCTTTCAGTGATCAAATCTTATAAATCAATTTTAATGTTACTGTAAATGAGTAGTGGTGTTTATTAAAGTGGTATTTCCCTTAAACATCTCTTTGTGGCCTCTTTAGGTCTGTATCATCTAGGCATTTCAACTACATTGTTAAGGTGCCATATTTTCCTATAGCAAATACCACAAAGTTACATACACAGATATTCTTTTGCACACACTCAGTTTAATCAGTTCCACTGTTGTTTCTCTATAGAGTAGTTGTGTTGTGGCTGCGTTCAGTCACTCAGTCATGTCTGACTCTTTGTGACCCCATGGACTGTAGCCCAGCAGGCTGCTCTGTCCAAGGAATCTTCCAGGTGAGAACATTGGAGTGGGTTGCCGTCTCCTCCTCCAGGGGACCTTCCAGACCCAGGGATCAAACTTGCATCTCTTGTGTCTCCTGTGTTGGCGGGTAACAGAAGCAAATATTACAAACTGAGTTTCTCTTAAATTCTGATCACTAAAGATTTTACTTCAATTAAAAATAAAAGTAAGCCAGGAGTCATATCTGTAGCCTCCCATTTCCATGTAGACAGTTATCTGTGCTATTCTCTTGGCTTTGTTTTGCTTTGTGTCCTAGAAGTTACTTTCAAAGCCTCAGAAGTTGGGTTGGAGACAGGTCAGGTGGGAACTGAAGGAGTCCGAATATTAACATGAAAAAGGTTTCTGTTCTATTATAATTACAAAGAAAAGATCTACAGGAGGAAGGGAAACAGATTCACAGGGTGTTGTTTGCCTATATTGAAGGAAATATCTTTTGATGAAGTCAGAAGAATAAAAACTGAGTCTTTGATACAGCCCTTGGAATTTTCAATAGGAAAGAGCCCATGCATCTCCTTTGATGAACAAATGGAATGAAGTTTTCTACAACATAAGGAGAGGTTGAATATGTGTCTATGTGTCAAGAACTTGGTTAGCCTCATTTTCCAGGGGTAGTTATTTGTTGTCCTAGAGAGAGAGTTCCTGTTTGGAATCTACCTTTCAAAGCTGTCTGCCTGTGTATGCAGAGGGAGCCCAACAGTAACCTTCTTTCCTAAGTTACAGATAAATTGAGAAATAAAGGAAAGATGTAAGGCTGATAGGAACCTATGGGCAGCCTTATTGCAAATTAAGCTACCATTGAAGCCTTTAGTTGATATCTACAAGCATTTGATCTTCCTACTAGGAAACTCCTTCATTAGACCATCATCCCTTCTCTCTCTCCCCCTTTAAACTCCACTCACATCTTTGCAAATGCACACTCAGTCCTTAGGAACAAAGAATGCAGGCTACCCAAAGATGGGAGAGAAAAAAGATTCTTGTTCCAGATTGCTACTTTCCCATTTTAAACACAGCAAGCAAATGGTTTGCCCTGTCTGTCTTGCAATAGAGTGTACATGTGAAGGGTGGTTATGGAGAAACCAGGAATGTTACACTAATGGGGTTCCTCCCAAATGGAAGGAAATAACATCTCAGAATCATGTCTGTCCTTTGTCATGTATGTCCATATTCACTTGAGATTTGCCTGAGCTGAACTTAATTCTTGAGGAATGTTTTAGATGCACTGGAAGACCTGGATCCAAAGTAATCCAGAAAAATGGTTTCAAGATGAGACAACAGAGGATGCAATCGACAAATAGAACACGCATCTAGTAACTGTCAAGTTAAATTGGCCCCAGTTTGCAGAGAGACAAAAAAGGACTATTAAAGCTCCTTATGGGACTCATGGATGTTATTTTTGAATTTGGATGATTGCAGCTAATTCATGTGAAAAAACAACCTTAACACTTGTGTATTAAAACCCTAACTGTGAGCAAATGAAGCCAATTCAATCCTAAAATATCCTTAAGCACATACTTTGGGGGAAAGTATCTACTGAGACATTTTGCATGAATAACAATATGGAAAGTATGTGTTCTTCAAGATCCTAAAAGCATGGCACTTGTTAGAGATCAGTTACTTGCAAAAGCCCCAATTCAAAGTCAAAATTATATTTGGCATGTTTTGGTGTCCCAAAGAAATGCATTTGAAAATAGCTTTCCCTCTGCTGTTTCCTTTTCACCATATATGTTATGATTTTTTCTAGCCTGGGGCAACTTAACTACCCTAGTATCATATTGCAGTCAGGACCCCTGCAGTTGGCTTGACAGCACTGAATTGTTATCTAGGACTGTTTTAATGCATGTCTTAAATCACAAAGAAAAGTTCCTATTTTGAAACAAATAGACAAAACCATGATCATGCATTCCTAAAATCTGTTTTAGAAAGTCTGTCAGTATATCTTTGCTTTATTCAAGATTTTAGAACACGCCTAGAAAAAAAAAATAGTGTTATTTCCACCTGCACAGAGATAGACAAATGACTATTGTGAATTCAAACACAATAACGGAATTTTCAAAAATAGAAAAAAAAGATACGTATTTCATATGCTTTTGCTGATGAGGCCGAATCTGGGCTCTGTATCCCAACACGGGATTAAATTTCAGAGACAGAGTTTGGTTGAAGTAGAAAATAATAGCTTTATTGTTTTGCTAGGCAAAGAGGACCACAGTGGGCTAATGCCTTTCAGAATGTGAGTGCCATCTTGGAGAGATACCCAGGGGTTTTATAGGAATAGTTCAAAGAGAGTGTGGTCGGCTCATGGACATTCTTCTGATTGGTTGGTGGTGAGGTAATCAGGAGTCAGCATCATCGACCTTCTGGTTCTAATAGGTCTAGGGTGCCAGTGCTCATGGGCAGCACGCAGTTAACTTTTCCCAACTGCTTGGGAATTCAGTATCTGCAAAACAACTCAAAGGTATTGCTATGTGTATCCATTGAGGGGGAACCAGGGCCTGCCCCAAGGCTGTGCTATTTACTTTTTAATTATTTAAAAAAAAATTGACTGTGTTGGGTCTCCATTGTTGAGTGGGGGCTTCCTCTAGTTGTGGCGAGGGAGGACGGCTCTTTAGTTGAGGTGTGTGGGCTCAGTAGTTGCAGCTCTAGAGCACTGGCTCAATAATTAAAACACAGGGACTTAGTTGCCCTGTGGCATGATGAGTTTTCCCAGATCAGGAAAGAACCTTGCCCCCCGCATTAGCAGGCAGATTCTTAACCACTGGACCACCAGGGAAGTCCCACACCATTGTTTTCTGACTGCTCATCCCTGATCTCTGCATCTCCTCCCTTCTCTAATTGTATCTATTTGAACCTGCCCCTTGGAACTCAAGGGATGTCTTAGAGACTGAATGAAATCTATTTCCTATAATCAAGAAGTAGGGGACACAGAAAGGATTTTGTGTCCAGGAGCCCCACAGCTCCGGGGTCCTGCTCTGTTTCACTGCTGCCTGAGAAACAACCATCCATCTTCTTAATCATCTACTGAAATCAAAACAGTTGACTTGTGCATTAGTGATTGTTGCTTTCCATTCAGTTACTCAGTGGTCTGTGGATCAAATGATCCTTTTACCCTTGCCAGGTTTTTGAGGATTAGAAGTCATTTACTTGACCTCTAAAACTGACACCTAGTGACTAGGAGCAAGGATCTCTATCACAGGTAAATCCCTTCCTCAATGGTCAGCACAATGGGAATTACCCCACCAGCTAAATCCAGGTGAACTTATTCTGGGCCAATTCAGTGTATTCATTCTCTCCTGTAGGTGAAGGGACTTGGCTCTACTTGTCCCGCTAAACGGAATTCTCATTTCCTCCCAAAGCAGAGAGAAACACGCTGGAAAAGAAATGTTGTATGTTTGTTTTCAAAGACCTTTTCTGATGTTAATAAGTTATGCTATTCCCCATCACATTCACCCTTAATGTCTGTTAGTATTTTTGTTGTAGGGAGGAAGCCAATTCTGACTCCAGGTTGGGAACTGTTTCTTTGACTTGCTTTTATTACTATACTCATATGCAATGGCTTGCCTGGAGGATGCTGCCCCTCTGCTTGACTATAAACTTAAGTGCCTTCATTCAGCTCATGGAGAGATAGTTTGTCCCTCCCCACCTGTGAATAGAAGAGACTAACACACCCCTTGTGAAGGCTGGACATCCTTTGGAGATGTTTTACAAGGCTGAAGACCTTTTCACTTTACTTCCCCACTGCATCCCCCTCTCTATTCTGCATTTTGACTTTAGCTCCTCATTGCTTCTTTCTCTCTGATCTATAAAATAACCTGGCATCCAGACCCCAAAAAGATAGTAACTTTGAGGTTCTCGCCTGCCATCTTCTCGGTCTGTTGGCTCCCTGGTTAAAATCTCTTCCTTGCCTCATCATCTTGTCTCTTGGATTCCTTGGCCTATCATGCAGCAAGCCGAGCGAGCTTGGACTTGGTGACATTTGTGTTATGTGTTTAGGTGCTCTTATATTGGATGTACAATATGATATACTTTATATGTGGAATCTAAAAAAAAGTAGTATAAATGAACTTATTTACAAAACAGAAAAAGATTCACAAACAGAGAACACATTGATGATTACCAGAAAGTAAAGGGGAAGGGATAAGCTGGGAGTAAGAGATTAACAGGTACAAATTACTATGTATAAAACAGGGAACCAACAAGGATTTAATGTACAATATAGGGAACCATATTCAATATCTTGTAATAAACTATAAGTGAAATATATACATATATATACACACACACTCTCATGTACATATATAATTGAATCACTTTGCTGTACATCTGAAATTAATCTACTATTGTAAATCAACTATATTCCAATTTAAACAAAATAAATTAGACTAAGAGGAAATGCTAAAGAATGTTTAAACTACCACACATTTGCACATATCTCACACACTAGCAAAGTAATGCTCAAAATTCTCCAAGCCAGGCTTCAACAATACGTGAACCAAGAACTTCCAGATATTCAAACTGGATTTAGAAAAGGCAGAGGAACCAGAGATCAAATTGCCGACATCCACTGGATCATAGGAAAAGCAAGAGAATTCCAGAAAAACATCTATTTCTGCTTCATTGTCTACACCAAAGCCTTTGACTGTGTGGATCACAACAAACTGTGGAAAATTCTTCAGGAGATAGGAATATCAGACCACCTCACCTGCCTCCTGAGAAAACTGTATGCAGGTCAAGATGCAACACTTAGAACTGGCCATAGAACAATGGACAGGTTACAAATTGAGAAAGGAATACTTCAAGGCCGTATGTTGTCATCTTGCTTATTTAACTTATATGCAGGGCACCATGCAAAATATTGGTCTGGGTGAAACAAGCTGGAATCAAGATATTCAGGACAAATATTAATAATCTCAGATAAGCAGATTAGAGCACCCTTATGGCAGAAAGTGAAGAGGAACTAAAGAGACTCTTGATGGAAGTGAAAGAGGAGAGTGAAAAAGTTGGCTTAAAACTCAACATTCAGAAAACTAAAATCATGGCATCCAGTCCCATTTCTTCATGGCAAATAGATGGACAAACAATGTAAACAGTGACAGATTTTATTTTTGGGGGCTCCAAAATCACTATAGATGGTGACTGCAGCCATGAAATTAAAAGATGATTGCTCCTTTGTTTTTTGTTTTTTTTTTAATAAATTTATTTAGTTTAACTGGAGGCTAATTGCTTTACAATATTATAGTGGTTTTGCCATTCATTGACATGAATCCACCACAGGTGTACATGAAGAAAAGCTATGACAAATCTAGGCAGCATATTAAAAAGAAGACATTGCTTTACTGACAAAGGTCCACGTAGTCAAAGCTATGGGTTTTTTTTTCCAGTAGTCATGTATGGATGTGAGAGTTGAACCATAAAGAAAGCTGAGTGCCAAAGAACTGATGCTTTTGAACTGGGGTGTTGGAGGAGATTCTTGAGATTCCCTTAACAAAGGAGATCAAACTAGTCAATCCTAAAGGAAATCAATCCTGAATATTCATTGGAAGGACTGATGTTGAAGCTGAAACTCCAGTAATTTGGCCACCTGATGCAAAGACCTGATTCATTGGAAAAGACACTGATGCTGGGAAAGATTGAAGGCAGGAGGAGAAGAGGATGACAGAGGATGAAATGGTTGGATGACATCACTGACTCAATGGACATGACTTTGAGCAAGCTCTGGGCATTGGTGATGGACAGGGAAGCGTGACATGCTGTAGCCCATGGAGTCACAAAGAGTCAGACATGACTGAGTAACTGAACAGAAGAAGAAATAACAAAATTCATTTCATGGTAATTCCTGGTCAAAGTATTGGAGCTTCAGCATCAGTCTTTCCAATGATTATTCAAGGTTGATTTTGCTTAGGATTGACTGGTTTGATATATATGAAGTGAAGTGAGGTAAAAATTGTTCAGTCATGCCCAACTCTTTGCGACCCCATGGACTATACAGTCCATGGAATTCTCCAGGCCAGAATAGCTTTTCCCTTCTCCAGGGGATCTTCCCAACCCAGGGATTGACCCCAGGTCTCCCACATGGCAAGTGGATTCTTTACCAGCTGAGCCAAAACAGAAGCCCAAGAATACTGGAGTGGGTAGCCTTTCCCTTCTCCAGCAGATCTTCCCAACCCAGGAATCTAACCAGGGTCTCCTGCATTGCAGGTGGATTCTTTACCAATTGAGCTATGAGGGAAACCTTTGATAAGGATTTTTAATTTAATTCTAAAATAAGGCTTAAACCAGAGTGTCATGGGCAGATAATAATAAGAGAATGACAGCATACATTCGGCAGGAATTGAGACAATGCACATTCTCCTGGTAGGTGTCTGAGAACTGCCTGAGGCTGTGAATTTCCTGGACTTCATGTCTTAGTTGGGGGATTGAGTCATTGTAGAGTAAATAGGAGTTCAGTCCTTAACAGTAAGGGGAAGTATGACTTTGCATAGAGAAACCACTGAGCCTGATTTTTTCTTATCTAGTCCACTTGCGCTTTTTCAGTTTTCTTTTCTACAAGTGATTGTTGTCAAGCTACATGGAAATCGCCAGAAATGATGATAACAACTCAGGGCCCAGGGAAGCGGGATAGCCCATGCCCCATAGGCTCATTGATTTTTAAAAAGGGGCTTATGTGCTTTAAAATTCACCACTCAAGAGTGGCTTTATCAACCTTTCTTCTTCTGGAAATGATTTTGGACATGTGCGACAGTAAGTGGCAGCTTGCAGTGAGCAGTAGCTGGAAGCAAGGTCTTAGTTTCCCACACCAGATGTCCTAACTGATGGACCACAGGAGCAAACAGTAGAGCTGGAGACCTGAGTCCTTGCTTCCCTAGTCAGGACTGAATTCAGGCAAAGGTAAAGACTACAGTAAAAAGTTTATTGAAAAGATAAGTACATGCAGAACAGCACACAGATGAACTCAGAGAGAGTTGCCCCTTTGGGAAGTTTACATCCTTAGTAAGGGGCAGTTTTCTGGGTCTTTGTCATCTTGCTTTGTCCCACCCCGGTTAATTTGTCCCAGGACCTTTTCCCAAAGCACACACATGCTCCTCAGCCAAGATTGTCATGAAGTGAAGGCTTCTGGAAGGAGCAGGACCCATGGCCTGGAATTATCCTCTGACTTTTGACCCCAAGGAGCCTTTCTGCATATGTGTAGTGTCTCTCCTGACCAAGAAAGGGAGGAGTGGAGATCTGTAAATCCTTTACCAGGCAGGGTTTTGCCCCTCTTTGTCCTTACCATGACTATTACCTTGACTATTGTCATAAGTATTATCTTAAGTGTTTGCAAGAGACAAAGTCGTGTTATTTACCCGGTTTCTGTTGTTACTTCCATTTTGGAGGGCCAAGAGGAGGCTGATCTAAAACACTTTAGTTAGAGCCCAGCTGTCTCGTCTCAGGGGATGTATACAGGAGGCTAGTCACAAGCATCCGGCCTGAAGCCCACGTCTTCCTGCACCATGAAATGCAAACAGGTGGCCAATTGTAAACGTCTAACCTTGAGCCCATCTATCACCCACATCAGAAATTCCAACTACATAATTTTACTGTTGTTGTTATGACTTTTATATGGAGCCATACATATAACACTGTGTAAGTTTTGATGTGCGTGTGTGCTGAGTTGCTTCAGTCGTGTCCGACTCTTTGTGACCTTATGGACCATAGCCCACCAGGCTCCTCTGTACATGGGGTTCTCCAGGCAAGAATACTGGAGTGGATTGCCATGCCCTGCTCCAGGGGATCTTCCTGACCCAGGGACTGAACCAATATCTCTTATTTCTCCTGTGTTGGCAGCTGGGTTTTTTATTTTACCACTAGCACCACCTGGAAAGCCCTAGTAATAATGTACATCATGATAACTTCATATGTGTATATATTGCAAAATGATCACTGCTCTAAGCCTAGTTCACATCCATCAGACTCTCTTAGCAAAGTTCAAATGTACAATACAGCATTACTAACTCTAGTCACCATGCCGTTTTGTAACTGGAAGTTTGTACCTTTGGACCTCCTTCACCCATTCAGAGAATCCTTTCATTCTTGATAATTAAGCAAACACTTAAAAAAAAAATCATTCATTTGGTTTCCCCCTTGCTTCTCAGGTGGTGCTAAGGGTAAAGAACACACCTGCCAATGCAGGAGATTAAAAGACATGGGTTTGATCCCTGTTTTGGAACTATCCCCTGGAGAAGGAAATGGCATCCCACTCCAGTGTTCTTGCCTGGAGAATCCCATGGACAGAGGAACCTGGAGGGCTACAGTCCATGGGGTCACAAACAGACGCTACTGAAGTGACTTAGCACACATGCACATTCAATTTCCCTCTTGCTTTAGGCCAGCTGTATGACATTCCTAAATGTATATACATTTGATGTTATGGAGTGTTGTTTTTTATCAGGATTGTTTTTTTCATACTCAAAAGCAACATACTCGTTTTACCTTCAGCGTTTGTACCATCATTCACTTTGCTTCCCATTATTCTTTCCAGAGATCCTCTGTAGATCTAAACGTTTCTGTTTACTGAGCAGCTTTGATCAGTTAATACTGCAAATGGTCCCTTATCTCTTTGCCTATATTCCTTCTTTTTATAAATATTTAAGTTATGAGTATAATCATCTGGTTTATATGCAGTAGTTAGAGCAGAGCAAATTAAATTAGTGCTTTCCAGCAAAACAGATCAACACTGCTCTTAATGCTCTTTATCTAGGCAATAAGCTATTTTTCTCCTCGGTCTTTGTTTTTTATCTAAAACCTTGAAAGTTAAACTACAATAAAACAAAGAAGAATAGAACCTAGATAAAACTATGTTTAAAAAGGAAGAAAAACCCTTTTGTTCTCTTGAAGTTCTAAGTAAAAATCAGTGAAATAAAAAATACACACATAGTTCACTACAAATTGCATTTTTTCAACTCAAGGCCACAGATTTGAAAGAACACTGCTTCCTTTTTGCCAAAGTATTTTTTACAGCAAATTCTAATTGTCAGTGGAATTTCAGTATATGCATAATTTCTTCAGAAACGCCACAAAACCAAGATAAAGTAAGGGACAGGAACCAGGACTTTGCTTTCTTTCCCACAACTTAGGAGTAAGTGAAAAACTGAAAGGCCATAGACATGGAAGTACATACAGACTTACTAAAAGGTCAATTAGAGTAGCAGATACATAAGTGAAGCTTTTGTTTCCATTAATTAAAGAATCCACCTGCAGTGCAGGAGACACAGGTGTGAACCTGGGGCGGAAAGATCCCCTGGAGGACAGCATGGTCACCCACTCCAGTATTCTTGCCTAAAGAATCCCATGGACAGAGAAGTCTGGTGAGCTACATACAGTCCATGGGGTTGCCAAGAGTCAGACATGACTGAAGCGATTGAGCGCGAGCACCCTGCAGTGAATGCATACCATCCCTTGGGGTTGTGTAGCACTCCATCTGTGCGTCCCTCAGCCCCACACCTAGAAGTGTTAGTGAAATCAGATGTCCTTTTCATGTGTTAAAGGTTATAATAACTTTGGGGCAAAAGAGTTATTTAAAGAATCTCCATAACTAAAAAAATACCTTTTTATGTTATCGTGTTGGTTTTGCCATACATTGACATGAATCCGCCAGAACCCACCTCCCACCTCCCTCCCGATTCCATCTCTCTGGGTCATCCCGGTGCATCAGCCTTGGGCACCCTGTATCAAATATCAAACCTGGGCTGGCGATTGATTTCACATATGATAATTTACATGTTTCAATGCCGTTCTCCCATATCATCCCACCCTTGCCCTCTCCCACAGAGTCCAAAAGACTGTTCTATACATCTGCATCTCTTTTGCTGTCTCACATACAGGGTTATCATTACCATCTTTCTAAATTCCATATATATGCATTAGTATGCTGTATTGTTATTTTTCCTTCTGGCTTACTTCACTCTGTATAATAGGCTCCAGTTTCATCTACCTCAGTAGAATTGTTTCAAATGCATTCTTTTTAATGGCTCAGTAATATTCCATTGTGTATACGTACCACAGCTTTCTTATCCATTCATCTGTTGATGGACATCTAGGTTGCTTCCATGTCCAGGCTATTGTAAACAATGAGACAATGAACATTGGGGTACACGTGTCTTTTTCAATTCTGGTTTCCTTGGTGTGTATGCCCAGCAGTTGGATGGGATGGGAGTTTGGGGGAGAGTGGCTGCATGTATATGTGTGGCTGGGTTCCTTTGTTGTACACCTGAAACTATTATAACATTGTTAATCAGCTATACTCCAGTACAAACAAAAGATTTAAACACTGGAAAAAAAATAAACAAAAAATTGAGGAAGTCAAAAATAAATAAATGAATAAAATAAAAATAACTTTTAAAAACTTTCTTAAATTTCCCCCAGTAGAGAAAAATAAACAGAATCCAGCTATCATCTCAGATGCACAAAATCAATTTTTGTTTCCTTCCTAGTTTGTATAGTCACCTCTCTCCTTCTGAACAGCAGGGGGAACATTCTGAGGACTCAGACACTGCCCTTTGCTCCTGCAGCACAATTTGGAGGCATAATTCCTTTCAGCAAACAGAACAGAGTGGTAGTATGTGACTTTTAATTGTGGCGTCATGAGATGGGAACTGGTGTTGAAGTCGGAATAACCTTGATTGGCTTCCCAGTTCTTTGACCTTTGTGTCAGCAAAAAAGGAATGACAATCCCTGCCTATCAAGGTCTTTGTGAGAATTAAAGAAAATCTGGAAGATGCTCACTGTGGAGAAAGGATGCAATGATTATCACAGGCACCCATCCGGTCCTTTATCAGACATGGCGGTCAGGTGGGTTTTCCTCCTCCCATAGATAGATAGTTTAGTATGACCTGGACACATTGCTGAGCATCTAGGATGGAGGTGCAGATTCTAGGGTGAGGAATTTTGCCCTCATCTGACTTCCAGTCTTGAATACTTAGGTCTTCACGGAAAGATTGCCTGAAGTAATGATGGGTTACCAACAGTAACTCACTTTTTTTCAGGTGCCCTGGCAGATAAAGCCATTGCAACCCAGAAGAGGCGTTTATGACCCAGGGAAATAGGTCATCAAGGTGTAGATTATGTGTTAATGACACTTGGTAAGGTTTAGTTGAAAACCTCAGTCCTTCAGGACAGCACAGACCCGCATCCCTCCCCATCATCCATAAAATGCACATTTACTACTTTAGAGGGAGTGAATGTAGTACAGGAAGCTCCCAGTCAGGTCCAGCCCAGTGCCGAATCCAGGGAAGATGCTTTTTGATGTCTCATCATGATGCAGCCTGTATAGACCGGCCCTTATCCCTCAGCCTCCTCTCCCTGAATCAGTGCAGACTCTGAGAAAAAGCACAATTGTAAATGTGAAGAGTCTGCTAAGAGGTGAAACGTAGCAGTGTGTGAAGTCAGACCTGTCAGTGAGGACATGTGTCAGCGCACTGTGTGCAGCCACTGTGAAGATGTCTAGTGTCTCATTCAGGACGACACAACCCTAATTTAAAACCCCAAATCATTTCATCCAAAGGTGAGGGAAGCAGGCTAACGTGTGTGTGTGTGTGTGTGTGTGTGTGTGTGATGCACAAGATGGAAGAAGAAGAGGGGAGTGGATCTCACCCTTTGATGCTCCAGACTGTGGACCCTCCTGGAAGCCATGGAGATCCTGTGTGGCAGCACCATCTCCATGGTGATTCACAGGTGGAGAATGGGAACAAGAAAGACGTTTAATTGAGACATGAAACATGTCAGGAGCCCTGTTGGGCCCAGTGGTCTCTTTGTCCAAAGGGACAGATGGAAAACTGGCTTGTTTGATAAATTTAAGAACAACTTCTTGGATATCAATTATTTCCTATTAAACCTACACAAGAATCTTCATTAGTATGGGGAATCTACCATCTCAGCCACTCATTCTGGATGATATTAAAAAATGGAGGAAATCATTGCATGCTTCTTTCTTCTTTTTTTTAGTGCATTTGCTAATTTAAGGTTAAAAAATATGTATGTGTTTGTGATTTGTCAGGTTTTCAGTCTAAATCTGAAAATCTTCTATAACCACAAAGGACTCTATCAGTGTACATCCTCCTTTACTTTGCAATAGATTCATGCTTCATAGATGATCATAGGTCAGTGGGGTTTTATTTTTTTAATTAATTTTTATTCATGTATAGTTGCTTTGTAATGGTTCTATTAGTTTCTACTGTAAAGCAAGGTGAATCAGCTGTACATATGTAAATATATATACCTCCCCCTCCTTGGATTTCCTTTGCATTTAGGTCACCAAGGAGCACTGAGTAGAGTTCCCTGGGCTATACAGTATGTTCTCCTTAGTTATCTGCCTTATCCTTAGTATAAGTAGTTTATATATGTCAATGCCAGCCTCCCAATTCATCCTCCCTTCTTTCCCCACTTAGGATCCATCCCTTTGTTCTCTGCATCTGTGTCTCTATTTCTATTTTACCAATAAGATCATCTCTACCATTTTTCTAGATTTCACATAGATGCATTAATATATGATATGTGTTTTTATCTTTCTGACTTCACTCTGTATGATAGTTTATAAATCCTCATGGAATTTTAGCATGTCTTTTTAATATTTCAATTTCTCTTTGGAGGTAAACTGTCACTAAACATTAAAACAGAACATCCTATTAGAATTTTAAAAATCTCTCTTGCTGATCTAGAAAATGTTCTCTACTGTTTAAAAAGGAAATGAATGAAGAATCTAATGGTGATGACAGTCTATCTGCACAATAATAATTCATGTACAGGATGGAGCACCCCAGAAGGAGTCAGGTGGTGGTTTTATTTTACCTTTCTTAACAAATACACTGAACAGATCATATAGCATCACAATTAAACTATAACAACATCTTAGATTTTAAATTCTCTATTTAAGTGAAACTTACTTTCCTACATTGATTCACCACCATTACCTTAAGTCTGATTTATGCCTCTTTTGAATTCTCAATGTATTAAGGCAGAGATATGAAATGACATTATTTCAAAGTTGAGGAACAACTCAATTCTACTGACCAGTCATAAGGTGCTTCACCACTGGGTATTTCATTAAAAGATAAAGCAGCCCCTGATGTACAATTAAGAAAGTTAGTTCTACAGTCTGTGGAGAGAGAATTATCGTAATTGACAATGCATGGTATGTTTCTATGAGAAAAGTAGAATTGAGTCCAGAGTAACTTGCAGTAGAGAAATATCTATTTGAAGTTTCTCAAATAAAAGACTCAGATTTAGATGATAGCCTGTTTTGGGCCAGAAGTCATCTATGGAAAGAGCATCAGCATAAAATCTGGGAGCCATGACAGAGTACAGCTTAATTTTCTTGTTTATCTTGTGTTAATGTGGTTTGTTTTGTAAAATAACCAACTTCATCACACTCAAAATCTAGAAAGTCAAGTAATTTGGCAGTTGGAATCCTAGTATTTTTGGCTGTGCTGGGTCTTCCCTGATGTACAGGCTCTTCTCCAGTTGGGATGAGCTGCGTCTCTTCTCCAGTTGTAGGGTGTGGGTTTCTCACCATGTGCCTTCTGTTGGTGCAGAGCACAGGCTCTAGGCTATGAAAGCTTCAGTGGCTGCAGCTCCTGGGCTCTTGAGGAACAGGCTCAGCAGTTGTGCACAGGCTTAGCGGCTACGAGGCGTGTGGGATCTTCTGGGACCAGGGATTTAACCCTTGTTTCCTGAATTTGCAAGCAGATTCTTTAATACTGAGCCACTAGCGAAGCCCCAATCCTAGTATTTTAAGCACCACAATAAGAGCTGAAGACCACGTGGGCAAGGCACCAAGCAGACACTCATAAAAGCATCTCCTAAAAAGCAATGTCTTCCCAGCCATTTAAAGGAAGGCAGGGCCGAGACAGATAAAGGGTGAGGTCCAACTCTTTATTATTTTTTTTGTAAAATTCCCTTCAAATGAGGAGATTCTAATGAAATATACTATTGAAAACAGTGCAGATTGTAGGGTTACATCTCAATGTTACATCCCAGAAAACCCGCTATAAATTGAAAATATCATCAATTAAAATGGGCTTAATACACCTCCCCTACAGAACATCATCACTTAGCCCAGCCTGACTTCAGTGTGCTCATTTCCCACCCGTGGCAACTGAGGCTAACATCAGCCAGGTGACTTGATCTATTCCCACGTCCCCATGCTCAGAATCTCTCACATTTTTGTTTTGTTTGATCTGTAACTCAGTGCTTTTTTGACCCCACACTATGCACAGAGTTCTTCCAATCTGTCTCTTCAGAGTTGATTGGCATTGAATGGCTGTATTACCATCATTGCAATGATTTCTCAGTTGGTGAACCTATTAAAGACCCAGAATTGGATAAAACCCGTCCCCTGGGTGCTTCAGCTAAGGAAACCAGATGGACTTCGATTCAGAGCCACTCCAGGTTTGACTCACTGCAGCCTCACCTTATCCTGAGTCATGACCCACTTCTAGAAGGCAGAGAAGCCAACATACGAAGGAGGATCACAGAGGAGAAAAATTAACTGCACACAAAGCAGGGGTATTTAGTAGTAAACGTTTCTTTTATCTCTTATGGTTTTATTTTCTATTTTTTAAGATTTTATTGCAGTTGATTTACAATGTGTTAATTTCTGCTGTACAGCAAAGTGTTTCAATTGTACATATGCTTATTTTTCATATTCTTTTCTACTATGGTTTTCATAGGATATTGAGTACAGTTCTGTGTGCTATACAGTAGGACTTTGTTGTCTATCCATTCTCTATATAGTAATTCGCATCTGCTCATCGCAGACTCCCAATCCATCCTTCTCTAACCTACTGCCCCGTTGGGAACCACAAGTCTGCTTTCTATGTCTGTGAGTCTGTTTCTGTTTCATGTGTGCATGCTAAGTCACTTCAGTCATGTCCGACTCTTTGTGACCCTGTGCACTGTAGCCCACCAGGCTCCTGCGTCTATGGGCTTCTCCCAGGCAACAATATTAGAAGTGGTTGCCATGCGCTCCTCCAGGGACTCTTCCCCACCCAGAGATCAAACCCCCATCTCCTGTGGCTCCTGTGTTTCAGGCAAGTTTTCTACTGCTGAGCCACCAGGGAAGCCCTTCCATTTTATAGACAAGTTCATCTGTGTCATACTTTAGATTTCACATATAAGGGATATAATATAGTATTTGTCTTTCTTTGTCTGACTTCTCTTAGTATGACAACCTCTAGTTCAGTCAGCATTGCTGCAAATGGAATTATCTCATTCTTTTTTAATTGCTGAGTAATATTGCACTGTGTATATGTACCATATCTTTACCCACTCTTCTGTTGATGGCCAATTAGGTTGTGTCCATGTCTTGGATATTGGGAATAGCACTGCTGTGAACACTGAGGTGCATTTATCTTTTCAAGTTAGAGTTTTGTCTGGTTCTGTGCACAGGAGTGGGATTGCTGGATCATATGGTGATATTAATTTTGTTTTTTTGAGGAACCCCCATACTGTTTTCCATAGTGGCTGCATTTACATCCAAGCTGGGGAATATTTACATTAGTCTGAGGTGCCATTGCCAATCAGACTTCCCTGGAGGACTGAGATGATATAATCCCCTTTCTTGGAATTAGAGTGATAGCACCACACTCTGGGGGCTTCCCTGGTGGCTCAGCTGGTAAAGAATCCTCCTGCAATACAGGATACCTGGGTTCGATCCCTGGGTTGGGAAGATCTCCTGGAGGAAGGCATGGCAACCCACTCTAGTATTCTTGCCTGGAGAATCCCATGGACAGAAGAGCCTGGTAGGCTACAGTCCATGAGGTCCCAAAGAGACAGACATGACTGAGTGACTAAGCAGAGTACCACACTCTGAGTCTTCTAAGGAGTCACCTGGCTGGAGAATATATGGAAAGGTCCTTCTAGTAACATTACTTTGTGATTTATAGATTCTTTCCATATGAGTGGGCTTGTAGGTTTGTAGTTAATAATAGTGATAATCACACCACCACCACCACTACAAATTCCCACACGTATACCCCAACTCACCTACATGCCACCATAATAAGTGTTCCAGATACTCTTCTGGGAGCAGGGTTATGAACAAGGCACACAGCATCCTCCCTCTGCAAAGGTCCATGGGTTAGTTACAGAGGCAGATAAGCAACAAGTGAGCGATCAAAATGATAAATGGTATCTGGAAACACAGTAGGGCCCAGGATGGTGAGTAACGATGGACAGGGGATGCTGATCCGGATAAGAGTGTCTGGGAAGAGCACCCTGCTCTCTGACCGCAGGAGGAGGGGTCTGACACTGGCAGATGTGTGCAAAGAATGCCCTGGGCACACAGATTAGCAAGTGCAGAGGCCCTGAGGTGGGAGCAGGTTTGGTGTAGATGAGGAAAGGGAAGATGCTGAGCAGACCAAACCTGCACTTGGTTATGATAACAAACCTTAGAGGCAGGACGAACAATTGTACTCTGTATTTACACAGTCCAGCAAGCAGTAGAACTGGGCATGCATGGTTCACCTATAGTGTTAGGGCTTCCTGCGTGGCCTTGTCTGTGGGTGGTGAAGTTGTTAGGAAGGAACTGAGTTTTTGGCCCTGTCTCAGGCTCATGTGCCTCTGGCTTTTCTATTTTCCTTCTTTACTCACATCTTGAGTAATCTCCCCTAAGTGTTTGGGATTAATACTGAACGAAGCACCCTCAGGCTGTCAGCTACTGTAGCTAAAATGTGGCTGCTTTGGGTGAACTGAGAAATAGAATGCTTTTAAAACATCCTTTGGGGCATGCAGTTCCTGGAAAAGAGCCTGAGGAGTTATTATAAAACACCTTAATCAAGTCTTGGACAAGGCATTCTACATCATGATCCTTCTCCAATTACTCTTTTCCCAAATAATGCATACCCGGAAATAACCAGTGAAACCACAGAAGCTAATGCTGAGCAGAGTTTAATGCTTGTTTGATTTGTTTTCCGCCTCAAAAAGTACTTATCTGATTGGAGAGACTTCCCCTCATCAGTGGAATGTGAGTCCTCCAGATATTGAAAACTCTGGATACTTTTAAAGCACCTCATACTCCTTAGTCATGAAGGAAATGGAAAGTGACAGTGGAAATCACCCTGGGCCATTCCCTTTTACTTTTGAGTTACTGCATTATTGCCTCTGATAAGGGAAGGAAATTCTCAGTCTTTTAGCAAACCTACAGGTGTGGAGTCTTTGTCCACATAGATTCCAAGATAAGAGAAGCTTTGGAGGTCAAAAACCTGGTTTAAGATAGTCATTAAAATTTCATTTGCCCAGAAATTTACATAATAAATGAAAATTTTAAAAAAATATACAATTTTTAACAATGTTAAATTGTTATTTTCACAAAATGGAATGAATGAGACAGCCACCAAATATAAATATTAAAACAACAGCAAAACACAACAAAGACTTCCTGATTTCCCTTGTTTTCAGAATGAGCCAGTATGGTTATCCAAGCTTGTTGCATACAGGATGTAAACCTGACAATTTTCAATGTTCACTCCCAAGGAGAGATGCAATTGGGATGCTAATACAGTTCTTGTTCATAATCTACCCACAAATCTATTTACTCCTTTAAATGACATCAGCCCACAGAGTTACAAGGTAGCTCTGTATTTCTGAAATGTTCTCATCTGTTCTTCTACAGCCCTGGCATCACTTGTCACTTGGCTGGTTCCCTTGTTTGTAGAATTCAGGACAGAGTATCGTTCCTTGTTTGACTTTCTTCACATACTGAATGTTATAGACCATAACTTTCTGTAGTCACTGAAACACAGCAAAATATTTTTGGATATTTTGATAAAACTCAGAAAGGAGTTTTATCCAGCAAAGGTGCTAGCTTATCCTACATTTTCATCTGAATAAATATCCTAACAGCTATGATGTAACTATAATTACCTGATCAATAAATGTTATAGCAGTTAGCAAACTCCTTCCTACCTGAAAGACTATGCAGAAATTAAATGAGACAGTAGGCTCCAGATGCTTGACACGTGAGCTTACAAATCCCGTCGTCCACCTCTGTTACTTTCCAGGAATGGGTCAGGTGGTCCAGACTTGAGGGAAATGACAATTTCAACAACTTGTGGAATCAGGAAGGCATTAGTGTATATGCACATTCATTCATCAAATGCTTACAGTGAATCAGGATGAATTACAGATGAATCACCTCAGCAGATGTTTTCTTCTAGGAAATGCAAGGTGTGTGCTAAGCTAGAGCACAAATGAGAGTAAGACCTGGGAGAGGCACAGATTCCAGTGTGATGACCCTTCAGAGCAGAGTTGTTGGTGGTGTTCATTGGCTAAGTTGTGTCTGACTCCTTGCAGCCCCATGGACTACAGCACACCAGGCTCCCCTTCACTGATAGTCCTTCACTGTCTCCCAGAATTTTCTGAGATTCATGTCCACTGAGTCAGTGATACTACCTGACCATCTCATCCTCTGCTACCCACTTCTCCTTTTGCCTTCAGTCTTTCCCAGCATCAGGGTCTTTCCAATAAGCTGGGTCTTCG
Source organism: Antilocapra americana (assembly GCA_007570785.1). NCBI lineage: Eukaryota > Metazoa > Chordata > Mammalia > Artiodactyla > Antilocapridae > Antilocapra > Antilocapra americana. Next base: position 1,174,176 of record ML661352.1, on the reverse strand, counting down.
CATCAGGTGGCTATAGTATTAGTGTTTCAGCTTAAGCATCAGTCCTTCCAGTGAATATTCAGCATTGATTTCTTTCAGGACTGACTGGTTTGATCTCCTTGCTGTTCAAGGGACTCTAAACACTACAGTTTGAAAGCATCAATGCTTCATGCTCAATCTTCTTTATGGTCCAACTCTCACATCCATACATGACTACTGGAAAAACCATAGCTTTGACTAGATGCACCTTTGTTGGAAAAGTGATGTCTCTGCTTTTTAATACACTGTGTCATAGTTTTTCAACCAAGGAGCGAGTTTCTTTTAATTTCATGGCTGCAGTTACCATCCATAGTGATTGTGGAGCCCCCCAAAATAAAGTTTCTCACTGTTTCCTCTGTTTCCCCATCTATTTTCCACAAAGCCATGCAACCGGATGCCATGGTATTAGATTTTTGAATGCTGAGTTTCAAGCCAGCTTTTTCAGTCTTATCTTTCACCCCCATCAAGAGGCTCTTTAGTTTCTCTTTGCTTCTGCCCTTAGGGTAGTATTGTCTGCATGTCTGAGGTTGTTGATATTTCTCCTGGCAATCTTGATTCCCCTTGTGTTTCATTCAGCCCAACATTTCACATGTGTAATCTGCACAGAAGTTAAAGAAGCAGGGTGACAATATACAGCCTTGATGTACTCCTTTCCCAATTTTGAACCGGTTAGTTGTTCCATGTCTGGTTGCTTCTAGGGCACCATGGGCCCTGTGTTAATTGTAGTGTGTTCCCCAGCTTCCATATGAAGCTCCCTATGTGACCATCATTAGTTACTCCGCTCTTAGAACTTGGGAGTTTTCAGTGGTCTTCTTGCAGAGGCCTAGACAATCTTATGTAGCTTCTTAGAATCAACAGCAGCGTCACCAACCAACCAACCAACCAAAGCACAAAGCAGGACAAATTCTATAACCTGTTCTTACTGTCTCCTTTTAAGTCCATAGGACACAGTCACCTAAAACAAATTGCTCACATATTATACATCAGGTAATACAACGCCATTAAAGTATAAACTAGAAAAACTTCATAAGCAGTAATTGGTAAGGGATGGTGAGTGACACACAGTTTTATAATTATAATTTTATTGAAATATACCTGACCACCTGACCTGCCTCCTGAGAAACCTGTATGCAGGTCAAGAAGTAACAGTTAGAACTGGACATGGAACAACAAACTGGTTCCAAATCAGGAAAGGAGTACATCAAGACCATATATTGTCACCTTGCTTACTTAACTTATATGCAGAGGACATCATGAGAAATGCTGGGCTGGAGGAAGCACAAGCTGGAATCAAGATTGTTAGGAGAAATATCAGTAACCTCAGATATGCAGATGACACCACCCTTATAGCAGAAAGCAAAGAAGAACTAAAAAGCCTCCTGATGAAAGTGAAAGAGGAGTGAAAAAGATGGCTAAAAACTCAACATTAGAAAACTAAGGTCATGGCATGCAGTCCTATCACTTCATGACAAATAGATGGGGGAAACAATGGAAACAGTGAGAGACTTTATTTTCTTGGGCTCCAAAATCACTGTGGATAGTGACTGCAGTCATGAAATTAAAAGATGTTTGCTCCTTTGGAGACAAGCTATGACCAACCTAGACTGCATATTAAAAAGCAGAAACATTACTTTGCCAACAAAGGTCCATCTAGTCAAAGCTATGGTTTATCCAGTTGTCATGTATGGATGTGAGAGTTAGACTATAAAGAAAGCTGAGCACCAAAGAACTGATCCTTTTGAAATGTGTTGTTGGAGAAGACTCTTGAAAGTCCCTTGGACTGCAAGGAGATCCAAACAATCTATCCTAAAGGAAATCAGTCCTGAATGTTCATTGGAAGGACTGATGCTGAAGCTGAAACTCCAATATTTTGGCCATCTGATGTGAAGGGCTAACTCATTGGAGAAGACCCTGATGCTGGGAAAGATTGAAGGCAGGAGGAGGAGGGGATGACAGAGGATGAGATGGTTGGATGGCATCACTGACTCTATGGACATGAGTTTGAGTAAGCTCCAGGAGTTGGTGATGGACAGGGAAGCTTGGAGTGCTGCAGTCCATGGGATCACAAAGAGTCAGACATGACTGAGTGACTGAACTGAACTGAACTGATAGTTGACTTACTATGTTGTATTAGTTATATGCACAACAAAATGATTCTATTACACAATCACATATATAAATAAACATATAATATATATTATTTTTATTTACATTCTATTTCATTATAGATGAAAGATATTGTTACAAGAGATAGAGGATCATTCCCTATGCTATACAATAGGTCCTTGTTAGTTATCTGTTTTATATATAGGACTGTGTGTATACTAATCCCAGTCTCCTAATTTACAAACCCCACTCCCTGCTTTCTCGTTTGGTAACCATACATTAGTTTTCTGTGTCTGTGACTATATTTCTGTTTTATAATTTTTGTATTCTTGAATGCTACTTTATACTTTTTTCAAGTGGGCATCCATTAGTTTTACAGCAGGGCTTGACTTAATTTCTAAATACGTAAGTTTCCTGAATGTCTGTAAACTGTCACTATTTTGTTGTGTGATCTGGAGCCTTCTGTGTGATGGACATGGGGTATACCAACTGTATTGCAGCAGAGGGTGGACTGCGTTCTATGAGGGTGTTTAGCTCAGCTGTGATTTCCAGAAACAAACACCAGGCTTTGATGTCAGAAGACCACACTTCATTTCTGGGAGGCTTGGAATGACTCACATCACTTTCCCCTGCCTTTGCATATCTATCAGATCATGTTGTGGCTTGATATCCTGTGAAAATGTATTCTGAGAACAATGACTCCCTCCAGTTTATAAGACAGAATTAACAAGACTGCTGGGAAGCCCTTGGTATTTGAAGTTGTGGTATTGAGAACCCACAAACTGGCTAGAAATCTATACTAAATCAACTCCATATGAGTACCTATACCTAAAATTTTGTTGACTTCAGACATGAGCCAAGTATTTCATAAGGTGCAATTTAACTGCTTGATGATTTGGATAACAATTTCTTTTCCTTCCCAGCTTTATTGAGATATAATGGATATATAACATTGTGAAATAACAATTTCTTACAATTGTAGCCTATGTTGACGTTTTTTGATTGTAGTTTGTTAGAATTACAATGAAAACCCCCCTGTGTGTGCAGTTCTATGTGTATGTTTCTGTGTGATGTGTATTTATAGGATACCTGAAATTTCTAAGTGCATGTACATAGTCACTTGCTTTTTTTCCACATTGACATTGATACTTGATTTCAAGGTAATTGCCAACACCAGAACCTTAAGGACAGTTTCTTAACTGACTTTACCATCCTGTAACTAACAATATCATTTTCACTAAGAGATTAAAATGATCAGTGTACCATTGCAGATTATTTCATCACTCTTAGGAAATAAAATTTGCAATTTTACAACAGATTGCTATTTCACAGTGTAGAAATATATGGTTATATTTATAGTTTTAAAAGTTTGTATATTAATATTATTTTCCAGTAAAAATGGTGGTGGTTTAGTCGCTAAGTCATGTCTGACTCTTGCAACTTCACGGACTGTCGTCCCTCAGGCTCCTCTGTACCTGGGATTTCCCAGCAAGTATACTGGAGCGGGTTGCCATTTCTTTCTCCAGGGGACCTTCATAGCCCAGGGATCAAACATGAGTCTCCTGCATTGGCAGGAGTATACTTTTACCACTGAGCCACCTGGACAACCCCCAGTTAAAATAATCTTCTTATCTGAATCTTTGTTTAAGGCCAACTTTGAAATCCAGCATGGATGTCAGTTATTTAAAGATAAAACATTTGTAGAATATTTGAGAGTTCTCTGTAGCAGGCAAGGGTGCATTGAAAGTGTAGGAACCAAGGAGGAAAATCATATAAGGAAGACAGGATGAAAACTCTCCTGGGAACCCATAACTTGGCCTTTGGTGGTGGTGGGGCAATTGGCAAGCCACGTACTCTCTTTTTTGTGCTTCTTAGGTGGCTCTGGTTGTAAAGAACCCATCTGCTAACACAGGAGACACATAAGACCTGGGTTTGATCCTTTGGTGGGGAAGATCCCCCAGAGAAGGAAATGGCAATCCACTCCAGTATTCTTGCCTGTAGACTCCCATGTACAGAGAGCCTGGTGGGCTATGGTCCATAGGGTTACAGAGAGTTGGACACAGCTGAAGCAGCTTGTCATTATACATACTCCATCTTTATGTAAAGTGCATATAAATTCTGAAAACATAAAAATGTCATATATAATTTATGTACTTACACCGATGGCTTTATTTTAGTCAGTGAAAAGTATGTCTTTCTACTGAAGTGGGCTTCCCTGGTGACTCAGATGATGAAGAATCTGCCTGCAATATGGGAGACCTGGGTTTGATCCCTGGGTTGGGAAGATCCCCTGGAGAAGGGAACAGCTACCCATTTCAGTATTCTGGCCTGGAGAATTCCATGGACAGAGGTGCCTGGTGGTCTACAGTCCATGGGGTTGCAGAGAGTTGGACATGACTGAGCGACTTTCACTTTCACTTTCCTGATGCGGTCTTTATGTCAGACACACATGATCCTGTATTAAGTTCTGGTCCCAACAAAGAACATAAGTGACGCATTGTTTATGTTTGTTCATTATGATTTTCTATTATGGGATTTCCATTTGGAGAATAATTTTAGTTTAGTTATTAGTGGCGGCAGCCATTATTGTTGTGGGTCTGTCAGGAAGCACAAACTGTATATAGATCCCAATGATGCTGACCAGTGCTTTGAAGTAATTGTTACAAAGGAAGTGTCCTTCGATTCGGTAATCATGTGGATTTCCAATTAATATCGATTACTCTGAGCAACTCTAGTCAATACCATTGTAGCACTATTGCTTGGACAAATAATTATTTTCATTTGGTTTCTTTTATTGTAAATAAAATTAGAGATATTTTCAGGGGTAGGGAGATACTGACTACATTGCTGGCAAATTTGAAGTACCTTACTGGGACCAAAAGTTGTGTGGCATGAACAAATATTACCAAGTGGGGCTGTTGTTTCTACAAAGAAAGACCAAAGAACTCACTTTTTTTCTTTTTTTACCTTAGCACAAAATGTCATTTCCTTAGACCTCTAGGACAGGCCCAGGCCTGGGGTTGGGGAGGAGGCTGGAGGGGATAGTCAGGGCTAGAGAGTTTTGTACATGTTATCACCACTTTTTGTCTCTCTGATTCTAGAAAAACCCCCACCGGTTCTATATTTCCAGCTACCGTTAGTTATTGTTTTTTACTGTGTTGCCTTTTTCTTATTGATCTGTGAGGTTTGTTTATTCATCAGATGGTGAGCAGGTCATTGGTTGAGTATATGGGTTGAAAGTATATCCTTTTTTTTTTTATTTCCTTCTCACATTTTCCTTTTATGATTATTACTTTTTATATGCTATTTAAGAAATCTTTGCCTACCACACATTTGTGAAGATGTTTTTATATTGTTTTCTTTTGGAAGCAGTATTGTTTTACACTCAGATCTGTAATTCATTTAGGACTGATGTTTGCATATATTGTCAGTGTAGGGAATCAAGATTTCTTTTTCCCCATTTGGATATTCAGTTAGGCCCAGTACCATCTACTGAAAAGACCATCCTTTTCTCCAAGCCTTTGGCATCTTGTTTGTCATAAATCTAGTCTGTTTCTCTGTGGATTTGGGAAGTTTCTATTTTGTTCCATATACTTTTTATCACAGTTTGAACTGATTAAACATCATTTAAATCATTGTAGTATCATAATAAAATGTGTGTTAAGTAGCAAGAGATCTCTAGTATTGTCTTCTAAATTCTGAGCCCAGACCAGCTAAATCAGACTCTATCTCAGGAAAAGATACTTTGACAATTCATCAGTTGTTTGCAGCACATAGTCAAGCTTGTCAGGGACTTTTGAGCAGTTCCGTAAGTTTGTAATTGGCGCCCTGGTAAAGTCTATCTATGGATCAAATGTGCCTCATTCTGCAAAGCACCATGTAATAATTGGTACCCAAATGCAGCTGGAGTGTTATTCCCAGGGAAAAAATCTTAATATCTGATAATCTGGTTCACCATGATGGTTCTATAATACTGACTACTTCCAAGTGACATTTTTTTCTGTTGCATTTACTTTTCTTTACTCCAATTTATAATCAAGTCTTCACTTTTTTTGATTTACTGTGAAACAAGAATTGCTAGATAAACCAGGAAAGCTATTTTATTTAACGACCTTTCAAAACCCCACAGCTTTAATATCTACTTGCTGCAGTGTTATTGTTAGATTTAAATTTAGTGGAAAATGGGCTTCTTATTAGTTCTTTGGTTTTAAACTCATAAATCCCTTTCATTAAATCTTTTTTTTTTTAAGATTTAGCAAACTCCCACAGCATTTGATAACATTACTGTGATAGATTTGAGCTCAGTGAGAGCTACTATGGTGAATAATTTTTTTAAGTGTAAAATGTAGTTGGAAATAATTTTGTTTGTCGTTCAACAGTAAAAGCTACGATAATGCTTGTATTCAAGGGCTTCTATGCAGCAATCTGAGTGTGCCCAGATTATTAATATTCTTTCCTAATATTCTTAGTGTAAAAAAATTTAAGTACATTTAAATATCTTGGTGGAAAATGGCCAGGTTAAGAAAGAATGAAACACTGAACACCATTTGCAAGGGCTATTTAAGAGCTCTGTGCATGCTCAGTCACTTCAGTTGTGTCCAACCCTTTGTGACCCCATGGACAGTAGTCCGCCAGGCTCCTCTGTCCACGGGGTTATCCAGGCAGGAATACTGGAGTGGGTCAGCATGGTCTCCTCCAGGGAATCTTCCTGACCCAGAGACTGAACCTGACTCTCCTGCATCTCCTGTATTGCAGGTGGATTCTTTACTTATGAGCTACCCTGGAAGCCCTGCTGAAGAGCTAGCCTCATGTAAACTCAATGTTGGAACAGTTTCACAGGAGTTACACTGTTCCCTCACACTACCATGGCATTGATGGTTAAAATGATTCAAGTGTGTTCATTAGGGAAGTTCAAAGGATCCACCAACCATCTGGTAGCTTCTTCTCTTTTTCATCCAGTCTGCCTGAGCTGTAGTCATGGAAGGGACACTGTGGGGTAAGATATAGAAAACATATAAGCAACTACAGGGTCTTTTAACATGTCCCTGCAGGCTGATGTACAGGAGTGCTCACCTGTGCAAGGGAGGCAGAAAGAACAGGTGAGGAACAAACCAGGGAGCAAGAGGAGGTGGATGAAGGATGGGGAGTGGCCAAAAGAAGCAGTACTGGTGAGGCTGGAAGGGAGGGGTTTTAGGGCTTGTTGAGTGGCAGGAATGCACTTGGACCAGGTGTGGGGCTGGTATTAATCTCCCAGATGATGCCCTTTCAGCAAAAGATGCTTGTAGGTGTCCCAGGGCTGCAGTTTACAAAAAAAAGGTCCTGTTCTTTGAAATTGCTCCTGAAATCTGAGAACTGCCAGGGAAGCCTGATGTTAGAGTTAGTTCCACAGCATCTTGAGGGACCCAGGCTGCTTAAAACCAGCTCTTGAGAAAAGGCTTCATTACACAAGTACGCTTGATTAAAAGACTGGCCATTGGCCGCTGGTCACCCTCCAGCTCTTCTCTCTCACCCTCCGAAGGTCAGGTCAAGAGGCTGACTCAAAGTTCTAATCCTCTAATCACCAGGCGAAGTTCTCCTGGCAATCAGCTCCACCCCTAAGCCTGGTCCAAAATTTGCCCCATCAACACAAAAAAAGACACACACAACCACATCACCTGAGAAATTCCAAGAGATTAGGAGCTCTTTGCCAGAGAGGACAAAGACCAAATAAATATTTCTTCTTGTTAATCAGTCACAGCAATAAATATTTAGACCTTAAACACTAAGAGCTATGCTAATTTCTCTCTAAGGCAAGTAGGAAGAAGGGTGAACCAAGTATGGGTTACCCTACAACCTGCTTGGGGAAGACTAAAAGCACCCATTCCTGACTCGGCCTTTACTTTAGTTTTGTTTTTTAATAACTCTGTTGTGTCTGACTCTCTGTGACCCCATGGACTGCAGCACATGAGGTATCCCTGTCCCTCACTGTCCCCTGGAGTTTTGTCAAACTCAGGTCCATTGAGTCAATCATGCCATCCAGCCATCTCATCCTTTGTTGCCCCCTTCTCTTACTTTCTTTTTTTTATTTTTTAACTTTAAAATATATATATATATTATTTATTTAATTGAAGGCTAATTACTTTATAATATTGTAGTCGGTTTTCCCATACATTGACATGGATCAGCCATGGATGTGCATGTGTTCCCTATCCTGAACCCCCCTCCCAGCACCCTCCTCATCCCATCCCTCAGGGTCATCTCAGTGCACCTACTTTAAGTGCCCTCTTTCATGCATCAAACTTGGACTGGTGATCTAGTTCACATCTGGTAATATACATATTCCAATACCATTCTCTCATCATCCCACCTTCACCTTCTCCCACAGAGTCCAAAACTCTGTTCTTTATATCTATGTCTCTTTTGCTTCTCGCATATAGGGTCATTGTTACCATCTTTCTAAATTCCATATATATGCATTATTATACTGTATTGGTGTTTTTCTTTCTGACTTACTTCACTCTGTATAATAGGCTCCAGTTTAATCCACCTCAGTAGAACTGATTCAAACGTGTTATTTTTAATAGCTGAGTAATATTCCATTGTGCATATGTACCACGACTTTCTTATCTATTCACCTACCCATGGACATCTAGGTTGCTTCCATGTCCTAGCTATTGTAAACCATGCTGCAGTGAACACTGGGATACATGTGTTTTCTTCAATTCTGGTTAACTCGGAGTTTATTCCCAGTAGTGGGATTGCTGGGCCAGATGGCAGTTCTATTTCCAGTTTTTTAAGGAACCTCCACACTGTTCTCCATAGTGGCTTTACTAGTTTGCATTCCCACCAACAGTGTAAGAGGGTTCCCTTTTCTCCACACCATCTCCAACAAACACTTATTCTTTGTAGACTTTATGATAGCAGCCATTCTGACGAGCGTGAGATGGTACCTCATTGTGGTTTTGATTTGCATTTCTCTGATAATGAGTGATGTTGAGGATCTTTTCATGTGTTTGTTAGCCATCTGTATGTCTTCTTTAGAGAAACTTCTACTTAGTTCTTTGGCCCATTTTTTTTATTGGGTCATTTATTTTTCTGGAATTGAGCTGCATGAGCTACTTGTATATTTTTGAGATTAATTCTTTGACAATTGCTTCATTTGCTATTATTTTCTCCCACTCTGAAGACTGTCTTTTCACCTTGCTTATAGTTTCCTTCGTTGTGAAAAAAACTTTCAAGCTTAATTATGTCCCATTTGTTTATTTTTGCTTTTTTCCATTACTCTGAGAGATGGGTCACAGAGTATCTTGCTGTGATTTACGTCAAGAGTGTTTTGCCTGTCTTTCTCTAGAAGTTTAGATCTTTAATCCATTTTGAGTTTATTTTTGTGTATGATGTTAGAAAGTGTTCTAGTTTCATTCTTTTACAGGTGGTTGACCAGTTTTCCCAGCACCACTTGTTAGAGATTGTCTTTTCTCCATTGTATATTCTTGCCTCCCTTGTCAAAGATAAGGTGTCCATAGGTGTGTGGATTTATCTCTGGGCTTTCTATTTTGTTCCATTGATCTATATTTCTATCTTTGTACCAGTACCATACTGTCTTGATGTATCTTTGTAGTATAGTCTGAAGTTAGGAAGGTTGATTTATCCAGTTCCATTCTTCTTTCTCAAGATTGCTTTGGCTATTTGAGGCTTTTTTGTATTTCCATACAAATTGTGAAATTATTTGTTCTAGTTTTGTGAAAAATACCATTGACAGCTTGATAAGGATTGCATTGAATCTATAGATTGCTTTGAGTAGTACACTCATTTTCACTATATTGATTCTTCAGACCAATGGACATGGTATATTTCTCCATACATTTGTGTCATCTTTGATTTCTTTCATCAGTGTTATATAGTTTTCTCTATATAGGTCTTTTATTTCTTTAGGTAGATTTATTCCTAAGTATTTTATTCTTCTCATCCCAATGGTGAATGGAATTATTTCCTTAATTTATCGTTCTGTTTTCTCATTGTTAATGTATAGGAATGCAAGTGATTTCTGTGTGTTAATTAATTAATACACAGAAAGATTAATTAATTAATCTTGCAACTTTACTGTATTCATTGATTAGCTCTGGTAATTTTATGGTGGTGTCTTTAGGGTTTTATATGTAGAGGATCATGTCATCTGCAAACAGTGAGAGTTTTACTTCTTCTTTTTCAATCTGGATTCTCCTTATTTCTTTTTCTTCTCTGATTGCTGTGGCTAAAACTTCCAAAACTATGTTGAATAGTAGTGGTGAAAGTGGGCACCCTTATCTTGTTCTTGACTATAGGGGAGATGCTTTCGGTTTGCACCATTGAGGATGATGTTTGCTGTGGTTTTATCATATATGGCTTTTTCTATATTGAAATATGTTTCTTCTATGCCTCCTTTCTGGAGGGTTTTTTTTTTTTATCATAAATGGATGCTGATTTTTGTAAAAGGCTTCCTCCACATCTACTGAGAAAATCATATGGTTTTTATCTTTCAATTTGTTAATGTGGTGTATCACATTGATTGATTTGCAAATATTGAAGAATCCTTGCATCCTTGAGATAAAACCCACTTGGTCATGATATATGATCTTTGTAATATGTTGTTGGATTCTGTTTACTAGAATTTTGTTCAGGATTTTTGCATCTATGTTCATTAGTGATATTGGCCTGTAGTTTTCTTTTTTTGTGGTATTTTTTCTGGTTTTGATATTACGGTGATGGTGGCCTCATAGAATGAGAGTGGCAGTTTATCTTCCTCTGCAATTTTCTGAAAGTGTTTGAGTAGGATAGGTGTTAGCTCTTCCCTAAATTTATGGTAGAATTCGCCTGTGAAACTATCTGGTCCTGGGATTTTGTTTGTTGGGAGATTTTTTATTACAGTTGCAATTTCTGTGCTTGGATTGAGTCTGTTAAGATTTTCTGTTTCTTCCTGGTTCAGTTTTTAAAGGTTATATTTTTCTAAGAATTCATCCATTTCTTCCAAGTTGTCCATTTTATTGTCATGTAGTTGCTGATAGTAGTCTCTTATGATCCTTTGTATTTCTGTGTTGTCTGTTGTGATTTATCCATTTTCATTTCTAATTTGTTGATTTGATTCTTCTCCCCTTTTTTTCTTGATGAGTCTGGCTAATGGTTGGCCTGTTTTATTTATCTTCTCAAAGAACCAGGTTTTAGTTTTGTTGATTTTTGCTATAGTCTTCTTTGCTTCTTTTTCATTTCTTTCTGCCCTATTTTTAAAGATTTATTCCCTTCTACAAACCCTGGGGTACTTCATTTCTTCTTTTTTCTAGTTGCTTTAGGTGTAAAGCAACTAGGTGATTTTTCTCTTGTTTCTTCAGGTAAGTTTGTATTGCGATGAACCTTCCCCTTGACACTATTTTTACTGAATCCCATAGGTTTTGGGTTGTTGTATTTTCATTTTCATGCGTTTATATGCATATTCTGGTTTATTTTCTGATTTTTTGGTTATTTAGAAGTGTGTTGTATTAGCCCCCACGTTTGCATTTTTATAAGTTTGTTTTTCTTCTTGTAGTTGGCGTCTAATCTTAACACATTGTGATCAGAAAAGATTCTTGAAATCATTTCAAGTTTTTTTTTTTTTTTTAATTTACCAAGGCTAGATTTGTGGCCCAAGATATAATATGTCCTGGAGAATATTTCTTGTGCACTTGAGAAAAGGTGAAATTCATTGTTTTGGGGTGAAATGTCCTATAGATATTAATGAGGTCTAACTGGTCCATCGTATCATTTAAAGCTTGTGTTTCCTTGCTAATTTTCTGTTTGCTTGATCTATCCATAGGTGTGAGTGGGGTATTAAAGTCCTACACTACTATTGTGTTAATAATACTGTTAATTTCCCCTTTCATACTTGCTATCATTTGCCTTACATATTACAATGCTCCTATCTTGGGTACATATATATTTATAACTGTTATATCTTCTTCTTAGACTGATCTTTTGATCATTATGTAGTGTTCTTTGTATCTTCACAGCCTTTATTTCAAAGTCTATTTTATCCTGCTTTCTTTTGGTCTCCATTTGCATGAAATATCTTTTTCCAGCCCTTCACTTTCAGTTCATATGTATACCTTGGTTTGAGGTGGGTCTCTTGTAGACAGCATACATAAGAGTCTTGTTTTTGTATCCATTCGGCCAGTCTGTCTTTTGGTTGGGGCATCCAACCCATTTACACTCAAGGTAATTATTGATAAGTATGATCCCATTGAAATTTACTTTGTTGTTTTCGCTTTGACTTTATACACCTTTTCTGTGTTTCCTGTCTAGAGAAGATCCTTTAGCATTTGTTGAAGAGCTGGTTTGGTGGTGTTGAATTCTCTCAGCTTTTGCTTTTCTCTAAAGCTTTTGATTTCTCTTTCATATTTGAATGAGATCTTTGCTGAGCATAGGAATCTGGGTTGTAGGTTTCTCTATTTCATCACTTTCAGAGCCTTTTCCTTCTGTCCTGAAGTGTTTCTATTGAAAAATCAGCTGTTATCCTTGTGGGGAGCCCCTTGTATGTTATTTTTTGCTTTTCCGTTGCTGCTTTTAATATATGCTCTTTGTGTTTGATCTTCATTAATTTGATTAATATGTGTCTTGGTGTATTTTGCCTTGGGTTTATTCTGTTTGGGACTCTCTGTGTTTCTTAGACTTGGATGGTTATTTCCTTCCCAATTTTAGGGAAGTTTTCAGCTATTATGTCCTCAAATATTTTCTCATGCCCTCTCTTTTTGTCTTTTTCTGGGACTCCTTTGATTCAAATGTTGGAACATTTAACATTGCCCCAGATGTCTCTGAGGTTGTTCTTATTTCTTTTAATTCTTTTTTTTTTCTTTTTTCCTCTCTGCTTCATATATTTCTACTATTCTATCTTTCACCTCACTTATTCTATATTCTGCCTCAGTTTTACTTTGGTTCCTTTCCAGAGTGCTTTTGATCTTAGTTATTGCATTATTTATTATTGATTGACTCTTTTTTATTTCTTCTAGGTCCTTGTTAAACATTTCTGCATTCTTTCAGTCCTTGTCTCCAGTCTATTTATCTGCAACTCCATTTTGTTTTCAAAATTTTGGATCATCTTTACTATCATTATTCTGATTTCTTTTTCAGGTAGACTCCTTATATCCTCCTCTTTTGTTTGGTTTGGTGGACATTTATTATGTTCCTTTACCTGCTGAATATTTCTCCACCTTTTCATTTTGTTTAGATTGCTGCATTTGGGGTTCCCTTTCTGTATGCTGGAAGTTTGTGGTTCCTCTTTATTTTGGAGCTTGCTCCCTGTGGGTAGGGTAGGACTAGTGGCTTGTCAAGGTTTCCTGGTTAGGGGAGCTTGTGTCTGTGTTCTGGTGGATGGAGTCAGTCTCTTCTTTCTGGAGTACAGTGAAGTGTTTGCTAGTGAGTTTTGGGGTGTCTGTGGGTTTAGTGTAGCTTTTGCCAGCTTGTATTTTAATGCTCAGGGCTGTGTTCCTGAGTTGTTGGAGAATTAGCATGGTATGTCTTGCTCTGGAACTTATTGGCTCTTGGGTGGAGCTTGGTTTCAGTGTAGGTGTAGAGGCTTTGGATGAGCTCTTGTCTATTAATGTTCCCTGGAATCAGGAGTTATCTGGTGTTCTCAAGTTTTCAATTAAAACCTCCTGCCTCTGGCTTTCAGTCTTATTCTTACAGTAACCTCAAGAGTTCTCCATTCATACAGCAAAGATTATGAAACATCTAGGTTAATGGTGAAAAAATTCTCCACAGTGAGGGACACCCAGAGAGGTTCATGGAGAAGAGAAGAGGGAAAAGGGAGATAGTGGTGACCAAGAGGAAAAGAGGGGGAGTCAAAAGGGGAGAGACCAATCTAGCCATTAATCAGTTCCCTAAGTGTTATCCATAGTCCAGAACACACAGAGAGAGTCACAGAGTTAAGTAGAGAAGAGAAGAGGGAGGGAGGAGATAGAGGTGACATGGGAGAGAAAAGGGAGAGTCAAAAGGGAAGAGAGCAATCAGGCCAGTAATCAAATCTCAAAGTGAAAATGGATACTGAAGATTAGATTCTTAAAGATACAAAATGGATAACAAATATAAAAAAGTAAAGATTAAAAATCCAGAGTAGAGGTTAGACTCTCAAAAATACAACATTAATAAATGAAAACAAAATCAATCACAAAAATTATAAAATACATATATATGAAATTTGCTTTAAAAATTGAGTTTTTTTTTCAAGGTAATAGTGAGTTATAAAAATGAAAATTAAAGGAGTAATAAAGAACTTAAAAATAAAAAAAATTAAAGATGATAATAGTAAAACTATATCTAGGACTTTCTCTGGAGCTGTTGTGGGCAGTGTGGGGTCAGTTCAGTTTTAGATAGTTCCTTGTTCCAGCTTGCACTTCTTCTCAAGGTCTGTAGGCCCCCTCCAATGCTTAGTCAATGTTAACTACAGGATTTTGACCTGTTGCACCTGTCAATTCCAGAGCGGTTCCCTCTTCTTTGTTTATTTTGGCTTCCTCTGTTTGCAAGTCTCTTCAGTGTCTCATTTCCACCCTGACACAAGGGAGCAAAGGTGGTCACTTATTTAGGCTCACTTGTTCAGTTGTTTTGTGGGGACAGATAAACACTGCAAACAAATATCACTGATGTGTTTGTAAGGACCACACACAATGTAAAGACCACACTGGGTTTGCCGCAGCTCACAGCAGCATTTGCTTTCCAAGTTTATCCTGCTCAGCCTCCAGGTTGCTCTGCAGGGGAACTGTCCAAAGCTGGCCCTGGGTTTCGTGCACTTCCCAGGTCTAAGCTGCTCACGTTCATGTTCTTGGGTAATCCACAAGGGCACAGACTCAGTTGAGCATGTGTTTTTGGCCCTTCCTGGGTCTGTGCAGCCCAGGCAACCAAGTGCTTGGTCAGTGCACTGTCCCAGGTGGGACATGCATCTTAATCACCTCCTGGTACAGGCACTTGTTTTCCCAGGGGTGCCACAAGAGTGTCAAGTGTGCTGTGTCTCTCCTCTGAGGACCTGATCTCAGGCTGCAGCCCTCCTGGCAGATGGCAACCATTTAGGATCCCAGGACGACGTGGTTAGCAACTGGGAGCCTGCTCACAGTTTGGTGGGATTGCCCCTTGCTTTCTGGCTCTGACTGTTACCTACCTGCCTCTCTGCCTCTGGCGGGAGGAAGGGACCTGTACACAGCTGGTTAGCTCTCCTTTGGTATTCACTCAGTCCTTTGGTCTTGGAGCCTTTCGGGCAAAGTTTTGTTTGTTTGTTTGTTTTCTCTTTCTGGCTATCCCACAGTTTGGGTTGCTATCTCACCTTAGCTCCCTCAGATTGTCCTCAGGACATTCAGGCCTCGTCTTTACCCTAAGCATGCAGCCCGCTCCTCCCTGTTCAGCCCCCATCCCTAATAGTGAACTTAAGCATCTGCTCTACTTCTCGGCTGGGAGTTGTGGTTAGGTGCATTCTGTGTTTTTTTTTTTTTTCTCCCAGTTATATTGCCCTCTGAGATTCCAAAGGCCCCCACAAACCTACTGCTGAGAGTTTCCTGCTGTGTGGAAACTTCTCCTCCACCCTGACTCCCTCCCCAGGATGGGTCTCTATCCCTAACTCTTTTTTTCTCTCTTTTTGTCTGCTACATTTTGTCCTACCTCCTTTTGAAGAGAATGGGCTGCTTTTCTTGGTGCTTGGTGTCCTCCATCAGCGTTCAGAAGTTGTTTTGTGGAAGCTGCTCACCATTGAAATGACCTTTTGATGAATTTGTTGAGGAGAAAGTGGTCTCTCTCTCCTATTCCTCTGCCATCTTGGGCTCTTCCTTTTTTTAAGTTTAATTCAGTTCAGTCGCTCAGTCATATCCTACTTTGTGTGACCCCTAGGACTGTAGCATGCCAGGCTTCCCTGTTAATCATCAACTCCCAGAGGTTGCTCAAACTCATGTCCACCGAGTCAGTGCTGCCATCCAACCATCTCATCCACTGTCATTCCCTTCTCTTCCCACCTTCAATCTTTCCAAACATCAGGGTCTTTCCCAATGATTCAATACTTCTGATCAGGTGGCCAAAGTAATGAAATTTCAGTTTCAGCATCAGTCCTTCCCATCAATATTCAGGACTGATTACCTTTAGGAATGACTGGTTTGATCTCCTTGCAGTCCAAGGAACTCTCAAGAGCCTTCTCTAACACTGCAGTTCAAAAGAATCAGTTCTTTGGTGCTCAGCGTTGTTTATAGTCCATCTCCTACATCCATACATGACAATTTGGAAAAACCACAGCTTTGAATAGACAGACTTTGTTGGCAAAGCAATTTCTTTGTTTTTAATATGCTGTCGTGTTTTATCATAGCTTTTCTTCCAAGGAGCAAGTGCCTTTTAATTTCATGGCTGCAGTCACCATCTGCAGTGATTTTAGAGCCCCCCAAAATAAAGTCTCTCACTGTTTCCATTGTTTCCTCATCTATTTGCCATGAAGTGATGGGACTGGATACCATGATCTTAGTTTTCTGAATGTTGAGTTTTAAGCCAACTTTTTCACTCTCCTCTTTCACTCCCATCAAGAGGCTCTTTAGTTCTTCTTTATGTTCTGTCATAAGGGTGGTGTCATCTGCACATCTGAGGTTATTGATATTTCTCTCAGCAATTTTGATTCCAGCTTGGCCTTGGAGTGCAAAATGAAGCAGGCAAAGTCTAACAGTTTTGAAAAGAGAGCACACTGGTCATAGCAAACACCCTCTTCCCACAACCCAAGAGAAGATTCTACACATTGACATCATCTTTCTTTAGTGGACCCATTATTTCAACAAGCATCTCCCTTCTGTGTCATCTAGTAAATCTCACCAAGTAAACAGGAAGACATCCATAGAGGGGAGGCCCTTTCTTTTGCTGGACCTGGTCCTGAATTTCTTCAAAATTCAATTGCTCTTAACACCTTTGTTTTCAACTGGGTGATATTCCTGTAGCCTCATTTTATTCTTTGTTTTTGTGGGACTTGGACCAGCATAGGTGCAAATCGTTTGAGTTTTGAACATGATTTCCCCTAACTATTCATATCTTGTCAGATCACACTAATTTGAGTATGCTAATATGTGTAATAATTTAGAGAGTGATATAATGGTTATTTTATCTGTCAATTTAATTTCCCCAGCAAGGAACTCATAGGCAGTGTTTCATCATGCAGATAACTGGCACTAACTTTGTTTCACAAATACAGTGGTCTGATATGGATGAAGCTTAAAAAAATTTCTGGGACTTGTAATACGAATTCGCCAAAGTTCCATGTTTTTCTCTCTTTTATTTCTTTTCTTTTTTTTCTTTAGGGAGGGGCTATGCTCTAACTCTTGGGGATTCCCAGATGGCACAGTGGTAAAGAATCCACTGGCCAGTGCAGGAGACATAAAAGATTAGGGTTTGCTCACTGGGTCAGGAAGATCTCATGGACAATGAAATAGCCACCTACAGCAATATCATCATTATTATTATTATTATTATTATTATTATTTTTAGGGGAGTTTAAAACATCTTTATTATTCTTTTTGTTATTTATCTTTTTTCTTTTTAATTAATTTTTTGAAAGATAATTACTTTACAGAATTTTGTTTTCTGGCAAAGCTCAACATGAATCAGCCATAGATATACATGTACCTCCTCCCTTTTGAACCTCCCTCCCATATCGCTTCCCATCCCACCCCTCTAGGTTGATACAGAGGCCCTTTTTGAGTTTCCTGAGCCATACAGTAAATTCCTGTTGGCTACCTATTTTACATATGGCTATGTAAGTTTCCACATTACTCTTTCCATACATCTCACCCTCTCCTCCCCTCTCCAAATGTACATAAGTCTGTTCTCTATGTCTGTTTCTCCATTCAGTTCAGTTCAGTTCAGTTGCTCAGTCATATCCAACTCTTTGTGACCCCATAAACCGCAGCATGTTAAGCCTCCCTGTCCATCACCAACTCCCTGAGTCCACCCAAACCTATGTCCATTGAGTCGGTGATGCCATCCAACCATTTCATCCTCTAGGTCATCTCCTTCTCTTCCTGCCCTGAATCTTTCCCAGCATGAAGGTCTTTTCCAATGAGTCAGCTACTGCCCTGTAAATAAATTCTTCAGTACCATTTTTCAAGATTCCCTATATATATATATATATATATATATATATATGTTAGAATATGATGTTTATCTTTCTCTTCTAACTCACTTCACTCTGTATCATAGGTTCTAGGTTCATTTACCTCATCAGAACTGGCTCAAATGCATTCCTTTTTATGCCAGAGTAATATTCCATTATGTATATGTACCATAATTTCTTTATCCATTTATCTGTCAATGGACATCTACATTGTTTCCATGTTCCAGCTACAGTAAATAGTGCTTCAATGAATAATGGGATAAATGTGTCATTTTCAGTTTTGGTTTCCTCAGGGTATATGCCTAGTAGAGTTGCTGGGTCATATGGTGGTTTTATTACTAGTTTGTAAGGATTCTTCATACCATTTTCCATAGTGGCTCTATCAATTTATATTTACACCAACAGCGCAAGAGCATTTCCTTTTCTCCACACCCTCTCCAGCATTTATTGTTTGCAGACTTCTTGATGATGGCAATTCTGACCAGTGTGAGGTGATATCTTATTGTGGTTTTAATTTGCATTTCTCTAATAATGAGTGATGTTGAGCATCTTTTCATGTGTTTGTTAGCCATCTGTATGTCTTCTTCGGAGAAATGTATGTTCAGGTCTTTGTCCAACGTTTTGATTGGGTTGTTTGTTCTTCTGGCACTGAGTTGTATGAACTGCTTGTATATTTTGGGAATTAATCCTTAGGCAGTTGTTTCATTTGCTATTGTTTTCTCCCATTCTGAGGTTGTCTTTTCACCTTGCTTATAGTTTACTTTGCTGTACAAAAGCATTTAAGTTTAATCAGGTCCCACTTGTTTACATTTGTTTTTATTTCATTATTCTAGGAGGTGGGTCATAGAGGATCTTGCTTTGGTTTATGTCATCACGTGTTCTGCCTATGTTTTCCTCTATGAGTTTTGTAGTTTCTGTTCTTACATGTAGATCTTTAATCCATTTTGAGTTTATCTTTATGTATGGTGTAAAGAAGTGCTCTAATTTCACTCGTACATGTAGCTGTCCAGTTTTGCTAGCACCACTTATTGAAGAGGCTGTCTTTGCCCCATTGTATGTTCTTGCGTCCTTTGTCAAAAACCCATGTACATGGGTTTATTTCTGGGTTTCCTATCTTGTACCATTGATCTATATTTCTGTTTTTGTGCCAGAACCATACTGGCTTGATGACTGTAGCTTTGTAGTATAATGTGAAATCAGGAAGGTTGATTCCTCCAGCTCCATTTTCTTTTCTCAAGACTGCTTTGACTATTCGGGGTCTTTTATGTTATAATATGAATTGTGAAACTTTTTGTTCTAATTCTGAGAAAAATATCATTTGTAATTTGGTATTTATCACTTTGAATCTGTCGATTGCTTTTGGTAGTATAGTCATTTTCACAATATTTTCTGTACCTACCCAGGAACATGGGATATCTCTCCATCTGCTTATGTCATCTTTGATTTCTTTCATTCAGTTCAGTTCAGTTCAGTCTCTCAGTTGTGTCCAAAATTTGAGACCCCATGAACCACAGCACACCAGGACTCCCTGTCCATCACCAACTCCCAGTGTTTACCCAAACTCACTTCCATTGAGTCGGTGATACCATCTAACCATCTCATCCTCTGTCGTCTGCTTCTCCTTCTGCCTTCAATCTTTCCCAACATCAGGGCTTTTTCAAATGAGTCAGCTCTTCACATCAGGTGGTCAAAGATTGGAGTTTCAGCTTCAACATCAGTCCTTCCAATGAACACCCAGAACTGATCTCCTTTAGGATGGACTTGTTGGATTTCCTTGCAGTCCAAGGGACTCTCAAGAGTCTTCTCCAACACTACACTTCAAAAGCATCAATTCTTCAATGCTCAGCTTTCTTTACAGTCCAACTCTTACATCCATACATGACTACTGAAAAAACTATACCCTTGACTAGACAGACCTTTGTTGACAAAGTAATGTCTCTGCTTTTTAATATTCTGTTTAGATTGGTCATAACTTTCCTTCCAAGGAGTAAGCATATTTTAATTTCATGGCTGCAATCACCATCTGCAGTGATTTTGGGGCCCCCTAAAATAAAGTCAGCCACTGTTTCCACTGTTTCCCCATCTATGTACCACGAAGTGATGGGACCAGATACCATGATCTTAGTTTTCTGAATGTTGAGCTTCAAGCCAACTTGTTCACTTCCTCTTTCACTTTCATCAAGAGGCTCTTTAGTTCTTCTTCACTTTCTGCCATAGGGCAGTGTCATTTGCATATTGATATTTCTCCCAGCAATCTTGATTCCAGCTTGTGCTTCATCCAGCTCATCATTTCTCATGATGTACTCTGCATATAAGTTAAATAAAACAGGAATGCAACATACAGCCTTGACATACTCCTTTCCCAATTTGGAACCAGACTGTCATTCCGTCTTCAGTTCTAACTGTTGCTTCCTGACTTTCATACAGGTTTCTCAAGAGGCAGGACAGGTGGTCTGGTATTCCCATCTCTTTCAGAATTTTCCACAGTTTCTTGTAATCCACACAGTCAAAGGCTTTGGCATAGTCAATAAAGCAGAAATAGATGTTTCTGGAACTCTCTTGTTTTTTTTTCTGATGATCCAGAGAATGTTGGCAATTTGATCTCTGGTTCCTCTGCCTTTTCTAAAACCAGCTTGAACATCTGAAAGTTCACGGTTCACATATCACTGAAGCCTGGCTTGGAGAATTTTGAGCATTACTTTACTAGCCTTTGAGATAAGCGCAATTGTGCGGTAGTTTGAGCATTGTTTGTAATTGCCTTTCTTAGAGACTGGAATTAAAACTGACCTTTTCCAGTCCCGTGGCCACTGCTGAGTTTTCCAAATTTGCTGACATTCATTGTAGCACTTTCACAGCATTATCTTTTAGGATTTCAAATAGCTCAACTGGAATTCCATCACCTCCACTAGCTTTGTTCGTAGTGATACTTTCTAAGGCCCACTTGACTTCACATTCCAGGATGTATATCTCTAGGTGAGTGATCACACCGTTGTGATTATCTGGGTCGTGAAGATCTTTTTTGTATATTTCTTCTGTGTATTCTTGCCACGTCTTCTTAATATCTTCTGCTTCTGTTAGGTCCATACCATCTCTGTCCTTTATCGAGCCCATCTTTGCATGAAATGTTCCCTTGGTAGCTCTAATTTTCTTGAAGAGATCTCTAGTCTTTCCCATTCTATTGTTTTCTTCTATTTCTTTGCTAATCACTGAGGAAGGTTTTCTTATCTCTCCTCTCTATTCTTTGGAACTCTGCATTCAAATGGGTATATCTTTCCCTTTCTCCTTTGCTTTTTGCTTCTCTTCTTTTCACAGCTGTTTGTAAAGCCTCCTCAGACAGCCATTTTGCTTTTTTACATTTTTTTTATTAGTGTCTTATAATGTTCTGTACAGTTCTTTTTCTTGTTAAGTACGTTTATTCCTAGATATTCAGTTCTTTTTGTTGCAATGGTGAATGGATTGATTCCTCAATTTTTCTTTCTGATTTTTCATTGTTAGTATATAGAAAAACAAGTGATTTCTGTGTATTGATTTTGTATCAGGCAAATTTTCTAAATTCACTGATTAGCTCTAGTAATTTTTTGATACGATCTTTAGGGTTTTCTATGTACAGTATCATGTCATCTGCAAACAATGAGAGCTTTACTTCTTTTCCAATCTGGATTCCTTTTATTTCTTTTTCTTTGATTATTGTAGCTAGGACTTCCAGAACCATGTTGAATAATAGTCGTGAAAGTGGCCACCATTGTCTTGTTCCTAATCTTAGGGGTGATGCTTTTAGCTTTTCACCATTGAGAGTAATGTTTGCTGTAGGCTTTTCATATATGGCCTTTAGTATATTGAGGTAGGTTCCTTCTATGCCCATATTTTGAAGAGTTTTAATCATAAGTGGGTGCTGGATTTTGTCAAAGGAGTTTTCTGCATCTATTGAGATTATCATATGGTTTTAATATTTCAATTTAATAATATGTTGTATCACATTGATTGATTTGCATATATAGAAATATCCTTGCATCCCTGGAATAAACCCAATTTGATCATGGTGTATGATCTTTTAGATGTGTTGTGGAATCTGTTTGCTAAAATTTTGTTGAGGACTTTTGCAACTACATTCATCAGTGATACTGGTCTGTAGTTTTCTTTTTGTGTGTTGTCTTTGTCTCGTTTTGATATCAGGGTGATGATGGGCTCGTAGAATGAGTTTGGAAGTGTTCCTTCCTCTGAAATTTTTTGAAAGAGTTTTAGAAGGATAGGCATTATCTCTTCTCTAATTTTTTTTTTTAGTGTAAGTCAGAAGCTTTGACTTTTTATTAATAAAGTATATAGAATATAGAGACATATGGCTCACAAGATACATATTTTTCATGATGTAAGTTGTGCTTTCAGATAATTACTGAAGATGATGCAGAATTGAATAGAATTCTCCTCTGAAGCCATCTGGTCCTAGGCTTTGAGGTTTTGGGAGATTTCTGATCACAGCTTCAATTTCAGTCTTGTAATTGAGTTCTACATAATTTCTATTTCTTACTGGTTCAGTCTTGGAAGAATAAACTTTTTTAAGAATATGTTCATTTCTTCCAGGTTATCCATTTTATTGCCATGTAATTGCTTGTAATAGTCTCTTACAGTCCTTTGTATTTCTGCATTGTCTGTATAAACTGTCCTTTTTCATTTCTAATTTTGTTGATTTGAATTTTGTCTCTTTTTCTGCATAAGTCTGGATAAGGATTAGTCAATTTTGTTTATCTTCTCAGAGAAGCAGAGTTTAGTTTCACTAATCTTTACTGTTGTTTCTTCCATTTCTTTTTGCTCAGTTCCTAATGGTTTCTTTCCTTCTGCCATTTTTTTTTTTCTTGTTTGCCAGGTTGTTTATGTGTAAAGTTAGATTGTATATTAGATTTTTTTTTTCCTGTTTCTTGAGATTGGGTTGTATTGCTATAAACTTCCTTCTAAGAACTGCTTTTGCTGAATCCCATAGGTTTTGGGTTGTCATGTTTTCATTGTCATTTGTTTATATAAATTTTTGATTTCCCTTTGATTTCTTCAGTAACCTGTTAGTTATTTAGAAATGTGCTTTTTAATATCCATGTGTTTGTGTTGCTTATAGTTTTTTTTCTAATAATTGATATCTAATCTCATAGTGTTGTGGTCAGAGAAGATGCTTGATATAATTTCAATTTTCTTAAATTTACTGAGGTTTGATTTGCGACCTAAGACATGGTCTATCCTGGACAATGTTCCATGTGCACTTGAGAAAAAGGTATGCTCTTCTGCATTTGGATGGAATGCCCTGAAGAGATCAGTGAGATCCATCTCCTCTAATTTATCATTTAAAAGTTGTGTTACCTCAAAATAGAAAGCCCAGAGATAAATCCACACACACATGGACACCTTATCTTTGACAAAGGAGGCAAGAATATACAATGGAGAAAAGACAATCTCTTTAACAAGTGGTCCTGGAAAACTGGTCAACCAGTTGGAAAAGAATGAAGCTAGAACACTTTCTAACATCATACACAAAAATAAACTCAAAATGGATTAAAGATCTAAATGTAAGACCACAAACTATAAAACTCCAAGAGGAAAACATTGGCAAAACACTCTCCGACATAAACCAAAGCAGGATCCTCTATGACCCACCTCCCAGAATATTAGAAATAAAAGCAAAATTAAACAAATGGGACCTAATTAAAATTAAAAGCTTCTGCACAACAAAGGAAACTAAAAGCAAGGTGAAAAGGCAGCCTTCAGAATGGGAGAAAATTATAGCAAAAAAAGCAACGGACAAACAATTAATCTCAAAAATATACAAGCAACTCCTGCAGCTCAATTCCAGAAAAATAAATGACCCAATCAAAAGTGGACCAAAGAACTAAATAGACATTTCTCCAAAGAAGACATAAAAATGGCTAACAAACACATGAAAAGATGCTCAACATCACTCATTATCTGAGAAATGCAAATCAAAACCACAATGAGGTGCCACTTTACACCAGTCAGAATGGCTGCCATCCAAAAGTCTACAAGCAATAAATGCTGGAGAGGATGTGGAGAAAAGGGAACCCTCTTACACTGTTGGTGGGAATGCAAACTAGTACAGCCACTATGGAGAACAGTGTGGAGATTCCTTAAAAAACTGGAAATTGAACTGCCATATGACCCAGCAATCCCACTGCTGGACACAGACACCAAAGAAACCAGAATTGAAAGAGACACGTGTACCCCAATGTTCATCGCTGCACTGTTTACAATAGCCAAGACATGGAAGCAACCTAGATGTCCATCAGCAGACGAATGGATAAGAAAGCTGTGGTACATATGCCCAATGGAATATTAGTCAGCCATAAAAAAGAATACATTTGAATCAGTTGTACTGAGGTGGACGAACCTGGAGCCTATTATACAGAATGAAGCAAGCCAGAAGGAAAAATGACAATACAGTATACTAATGCATATGTATGGAATTTAGAAAGATGGTAATGATAACCCTGTATGCACGACAGCAAAAGAGACATAGATGTATATAATAGTCTTTTGGACTCTATGGGAGAGGGCAAGCATGTGATGATATGGGAGAACGGCATTGAAACATGTAAATTATCATATGAGAAATGAATCGCCAGCCCAGGTTTGATGCATGATACAAGGTGCTCAGGGCTGGTGCATGGGGATGACCCAGAACGATGGAATCCGGAGGGAGGTGGGAGGGGATGTCTGGAAGGGGAACACATGTATACCCATGGACGATTCATGTCAATGCATGGCAAAACCAACACGATAATGTAAAAAAAAAAAAAGTTGTTTCCTTATTAGTTTTCTGTTTTGATCATCTGTCCATTGGTGTGAGTGAGTTTTTAAAATCTACTATTGTTGTGTTAGTGTCAATTTCTCCTTTTATGTCCCCTAGTATTTGTCTTATGTATCAGGCCCTCTTATGTGTTGGGTGCATAGATATTTACAATTGTTTTGTGTTCCTCTTGGATCAATCCCTTCATCATTATGTAGTATCCTTCCTTATCTCTTGTGGTCTTCTTTATTTTAAGGTTTATTTTG
This sequence comes from Antilocapra americana, assembly GCA_007570785.1. NCBI lineage: Eukaryota > Metazoa > Chordata > Mammalia > Artiodactyla > Antilocapridae > Antilocapra > Antilocapra americana. The sequence goes on along the minus strand of ML661352.1, from coordinate 1,148,903 downwards.
TCTGATACAAGGATTGGTACTGAACTTTTTTTTGTTGTTATTGTTCCCATTTGGTTGGAATATGTTTTGCCAACCTCTCATTTTTAGTCTAAGTGTGCCTTTAAGTTGCAGACACCATGTATATGGGTCTTGTTTTGTGTCCATTCAGCCAGTCTGTGTCTTTTGGTTGGAGCATTTAAGCCATTTACATTTAAAGTGATTGTTGATATATATGTTCCTATTGCTATTTTCTTAATTGTTTGGGGTTGTTTGGGTCTAGATATTTTTTCCTCTCTTGTATTTCTTGACTATATAAGTCACTTTAACATTTGTTGTTAAGCTGGTTTAGTGGTACTGAATCCTGTTAACTTGTGCTTGCCTGAAAAACTTTTTATTTCTCCATCAATTTTGAATGAAATCCTTGCCGGGTGCAGTAATCTTGGTTGTAGATTTTTCCCTTTTAGTAGTTTAAATATATCCTGCCATTCCTTTCTGGCCTGCAGTTTCTCCTGAAAGATCAGCAGTTAAGCGTATGTTGTTTTCCTTGTATGTTACTTGTTGCTTCTCCCTTGCTGCTTTTAATATTTCTTTGTGTTTAGTCTTTGTTATCATTTCCCCAGTGGCTCAGATGGTAAAGCATCTGCCTACAATGGGGGAGACCTGGGTTTGATCTCCGGGTCAGGAAGATCCCCTGGAGAAGGAAATAGCAACCCATTCCAGTACTCTTGCTTGGAAAATCCCATGGACAGTGGAGCCTGGTAGGCTACAGTCCACAGGATCGCAAAGAGTCAGACACGACTGAGCAACTTCACTTTACTTTACTTGGTCTTTGTTAGTTTGATTAACATGTATCTTAGTATGTTTCTCCTTGGGTTTATCCTGTATGGGACTGTTTGTGCCTCTTGAACTTGATTGACTATTTCCTTTTCCAGGAAGGGGAAATTTTCAACTATAATCTCTTCCAAAATTTCTCATACCCTTTCTTTTTCTTTTCTTCTTCTGGGACCCCTATAATTCGAAGGTTTGTGTGTTTGATATTGTCCAGAGTTCTCTGAGACTATCCTCAGTTCTTTTCATTCTTTTTATTTTCTTCTGCTCTTCAGAAGTTATTTCCACCATTTTATCTTCCAGCTCACTAATTTGTTCTTCTGCTTCAGATATTCTGCTATTGATTACTTCTAGAGTATTTTTAATTTCAGTAATTGTGTTGTGTGCCTCTTTACGTTTATTCTTTTATTCTTCTAGGCCTTTGTTAATTGAGTCTTGAATTTTCTCCATTTTCTTTTCAAGGTTTTTGATCGTCTTTATTGTTATTATTCTGAATTCCTTTTCAGGTAATTTGCCTATTTCCTCTTCATTTATTTGGACTTCCTTGTTTCTAGTTTGTTCCTTCATATGTGCAGTATTTTTATGCCTTTTCATTACTGTTTTTTAACTTACTGTGTTTGAGGTCTCCTTTCCCCAGGCTTCAAAGTTGAATTAATTCTTTCTTTTGGTTTCTGCCCTCCTAAGGTTGGTCCAATGTCTTGTGTAAGCTTCCTATAGGGTGAGATTTGTCTCATATTTTGTTTATTTGCTTGCTTTTCCTCTGATGGGCAAGGCTGAGTGAGGTAGTAATCCTGTTTGCTGATGATTGGGTTTGTATTTTTTTATTTGTTTGTTGTTTAGATGATGAGAACTGCAGAGGGTGCTACTGGTGGTTGGGGATCCTGGGTCTTGTATTCAAGTGGTTTCCTTTGTATGAGTTCTGTCTATTTGATATTCCCTAGGATTAGGTCTGTGGTAGTCTAGGGTCTTGGAGTCAGTGCTCCCATTCCAAAGGTACAGGGCTTGATCTCTGGTCAGGAACGAACATTTCACAAATGCTTTGTTATGGCATTAAGTGAGATTAAAGCCAATATCCAAAAATGAGAAACCAAAGATGAACCCCAGACAAATGACAGTTAGAAAACAGGCAAATAATTAAAATATTAGAATATACACATATACATATACACCCATGAACAAAATCAAAGCAGTCCAACAAAAATAAAGTACAATAGATTGACCTGGTGAACAAAGGAAACCAAAAATTATACCTGCCAGAACAAAACTAACTAAAGCACAAACTGGAAAACAAAACTAAAGCAAAGTGTCGGTTGGGGAATAAAGCAATGAAAATAAAACTAACAAATATGTTGAGAGTAAAGGAAAGAAAGAAAGAATAGATATGCATAGTTAAATAGAGGTAGATGAAGGTTTATATACATTAAAGATTAACTGCAAGGGGGAAAACAAACAAAGGAATAAGTGTAGAAAAATAATAATAAGTTTAAAAGTTAAAATTAAAAGAAGTGAAGAGAGAGAGAGAAGATAACTCCCCAGAACTGCAAGAACCCAACATAGAAGCTGAAGTTTATAACAGCAATAAAAAATGTGACTTTGAAAAAAAAAAAGAAGCTCAAAAGCTTGATTAGATTTCATAGTGCCAATAAAATTGCCAACTACCACAGAGAAGGGGGAGCAGGAGCGGAGGGGAAGAGAAAAGTCCAAAAGACTCTACAGAAAAGTTAAAACATAAGAATAATAAATGTTTTTCTTGAGTCACTGCTATCCAAGTTTTTTACCTCCCTGGGAGTCACAGTCCACCTCACCTCCCTAGGATGCCCTCCAGCACTGTGCTGATCTCTGGTCCTGCCCTAGGGGCAGCTCAGATTCTAATCTGATCCTACTCCTGTGTGTTCTTGCCTCCAGTGTCCACAGCTATCAGAACTGGTGCATTTTGTTTTGTGAGAGCTCTCAATGGCCTTATATATATTCCATAGACAGAGAGTCTGCCTGGTTGATCGTGTGGATTTAATCTGCAACTTATACAACTGGTGGGAAGGATTTGGGTCTTCTTCCTTAGTCACAGTGCCCCTGGATTTCAATTTTGGTTTTATTCCCACTTCTGCATGTGGGTCCTCCACTGAGGTTATCCCCTGAGGCTGCCCTGGAGGACTAGGGTTGGCCCCTGTGAGGTGTGGAGGTGGTGCAGCTGCTTGGGTCGCAGGGGTTCTGGCAGCACCAGGAACTCAGGGGGGTTGGCGGCCAGGGCAGCAGGAAATGTAGTGCTCTAGAAGGGCACGGCAATCAACATTGGCTAGTACACCCCAGTGTTCCTGTCTGGAGAACCCCCCTCCCTGACAGAGAATCCTGGCCAGCCACAGTCTACAGATTGCAAAGAATCAAACACTACCAAAGCGGACCCTGTGCACATAGTTGCAAGACTTTTTTTTTTTTTTTTTTTGCCTGTGGCAGCTCTGCCCCAGTGAGGGTTGAGCATGAAGGTGGTGCAGCTGCTTGGCTTGCAGGGACCCTGGTGACACCAAGTGGGTAGGGACACGGACTGCCTCCACCGCAGGAGTTATGGCCCTCTCAGAGTCTTTTCTTGAGCCTCTTATACCTGGCGATCAGAAGGCCTCTTTGGCCAGTCTTTTCCGTAGCTCCGCCCATTCAGGCACTTGGAGGGCTCCCTTGCCTGGGGTCCTTCTCTGTTGTTCAGCATGTCAGGCACATAGAGGGGCCCCCTGGCTGGGGTCCTACTCTGTAGATCAGTGCATCAGGCACATAAAGGGGCACCTGGGTGGGGTCCTGCTCTGTAGTTCAGTGCATCAGGCGTTTGACTGGCCAGCCTCTCTATTGTTCAGCTGCCAATGCTGGCATGTGGGGAGAGAGACTATGGTGATGGCTCCACCCCCTCCACGTGACTCAGCAATATCACCTTGCTGCCATGGCTGCCTGGCTTTCCTCCACAGGCATTTTGCACCACAGTCTCCTCCCTCACATCTGTCTCTCCACGGTCAACAGCAGCCCTCACCCTGGGATTGATTCTTCCCTGTCTGGGGTGTTTATGGCTGAGGCAAGGACTGTCTGATTTTCATTCCATTTAGGCTGCCACAGATAAGCTGTTTCACTCTCAGCCTTAAGTGTTTCCCCTCTGACTCAGACAATTGCCCCCATGTGGGGATGGGACCCCTGCTTCAGTTCCCCCACCCGCCGAGAGCAAGTCCACTCCCATGAACACTCCTGTTTTTCCCCCTTGTTCCTTCATCCTACCGAGTTTTGCCTGTTCTTTTGCACTGGTCAAGTACTCCTGTCGGCTCTCATCTGGTGTTCTGCCTGCACTTCTTGTCTGAAGGTGTATTCCTGGTGTATCCGTGGAGATAGATGTACTCCACGTCCACCTACTCCTCCACCTTCTTATTCTCTTTTGTTATCCCACTCCAGTATTCTTGCCTGGGAAATTTCCATGGGTAGAGGGGCTGGTGTATTACAGTCCATGGGGTTGCAAAGAGTTGGGCATGACTGAGCACACACACATTCTCTATTTTTTAAGACTGGAGAATACTGCTGCAATTTATCATTCAGCATTTGTGCATGAAGGATCACACAATAAATCATTATAAAGACAGGCCAGAGAGTTCAATGATGGTCTAGTGGTTATGATTCTGGACTTCATTGCCATGGCCCAGGTTCAGTCCCTGATTGGGGAACTGAGATCCTCCAAACCAGACAGCGTGACCAAAAAAAAAAATTAAAAATGGCCATAATGGTTGGAAAATTTTTAAAAAGAATACGTTAAAGACAGGCCAACCTCATATGCTTTCTGGTGTGCGCTCTTTTCCAGGTCAGAACTGCGGGGGCTTAGTTCAGGGTCCCAATGGCACCATCGAGAGCCCGGGGTTCCCCCACGGCTACCCCAACTACGCCAACTGCACCTGGATCATCGTCACGGGGGAGCGCAATCGGATCCAGCTGTCCTTCCACACCTTTGCTCTGGAAGAGGACTTCGACATTCTGTCAGTGTATGATGGACAGCTCCAACAGGGCAATCTGAAAGTGAGGTAAGGTGTCGGCTCTTCCTGTTACAGACCAGGTGGCATGGTTTGACATACTCAGATTCTGAAACTTAATTGGGTTTAGTATTTGAATTTATTGATCAGAAAGGAACATCTTAGTTACTATAAAGAAAGAGCTAAGATCGGGGATGTGGGCACCAGGTTTTCAATCCCTAAAAGCACAACTTCTTACTGAACGCAATCACTGACTTCATTAATAGATACCAGATTGTTCAAGATGGGTATAACGGTGTTGCCAAGGTAATGTAAATACAGTTACAATACACCATTGTTTTTAAGCAACTGTGGGTTTGAGAGAAAAAGCACAAAGGTACATGTCTGAGTACAATTTAGAGAACAACAAAAGGAACCCTGATATCTTCATAGAATATCTTCACTACAAAGGACATAGGAGGTGGGTGGGGTAAACTCATGAAAAAATATTGTGCTCTGGAGAGATTTTGGTTTGCACAATCATAATATACCCCATTCATTTCTCTTTTGATACATGATTTTTCACCATGAAGAAAGAACAATATTTCCTGGGATGATTGCAAGTTATATTTTTAATTTATCACTAGGATTGTACCTGTACAATATATCTATCTTTTTTTTTTAATTTTGGCAAAAGAATAAGGAATATCCATTAAGACATTGGAATGTCTTAAAGACATGTTGATAAGCATATTTACATATATATATAGGCTTGACAAATAAGACTTTATCCTCTGATTTTAAAATTCTACATTAATTAAAAATTAAGTTTATTGACTGTATAGAGTCTTGTAAAAAAACTGAGAAAAGGCAGAAGAAATTGTGCTGCTTAGAGAAATAAAATGGCACTGATACAAATCTTAGCAGTAATATACAAAAATGATATACTTTTCTTTACAATTTTCTGAGTTGAGAAAAATCTCTAGCTATAAAAATTCATAACTGTATTTGTACATATAGTTACTAGATTAATATCATATATACTAGAATATATTACTAAATATATAGTATATTAATAGACATATAATGTGAATGTATATGAATATCAATGTATTAATATGTTAAAATAGATTATGAATATAATTAAAATATTCTAATTGCATTTCTTTATGCATTTTCAGATATAAAACACCTTATAGTTTTTTTCTGAGCTATTTCCAGTGTTACTTTCTGCTTTTCCAGTTGTCCTTTCTGAGACTTACTGAATATGGCTATCTCCTTTGTGAACTCCTTAGACAAGTTTGCTTTCTCTTTGTCAAAGATGCATGGGCTAATGTGTTTGGACGAAGTATCTACATAGGCAGTACTTGTTAATTTGACGCAAGATTTCTTAATCTCTCTGATGCTCTTCTATTAGTTATTTACTAGTTTTTAATCCATGTAAATGATTCTACTAGGGAATAGTGCTATTTTGTAATAATAGAGAGAATTGTAATAAAAAGTCCAAAGAGTTGTGACAGAAAATAGAGAATCCAGTTAACTCAAATATTAAGGCATATGATTCTGTGTTAAAAGTAATTCTTTCTCTTTTGATGAAAAAAACAAAGCCTAATGCATGTGGAAGTAAAAAATATTTCTCTGTGAGGATGTGTGCTCAGCTCCTGCATGTTAACTTTCCCAGGAGTGGTCTCAGACTTAGCCAGTTCGATCATCTGTTGGATGTGGTTTTTAATTTGCTGTCCAGCTGAAAGCATTCTTGTTCTGAGGCGAAAACTGCAAATAATCTTCAAATGTATTATTTTAAAATATCCAAGATCATTTTTGTACACTCTGTAGGTTCAGGCATTATTTGGGGTTGGGGGAGCAGTTTCCAAAGTAATTCAATAATTAAATAAATTCCTGTTTCTTATCAAACAAACAGAAAAAAAAATTCTGTTACTATTTCCACTCCCTATAACTCTCATAATTTCTATAATTCTATTCTATGTTAAAGGAAACCTGTCTTAAATATTAATTTGCTCAACTTTGATGTTGTTTAGTTGCTAAGTCATGTTCAACTCTTTAGTGACCTATGGACAGTAGCCACCAGCTTCCTCTGTCCATGGGATTTCCCAGGCAAGAACATTGGAGTGTGTAAGTCACTCAGTCGTGTCCAATTCTTTGTGATTCCATGGACTATACAGTCCATGGAATTCTTCAGGCCAGAATACTGGAGTGGCCAGCTTTTCCCTTCTCCAGGGGATCTTCCCAACCCAGGGATCAAACCCAGGTCTCCTGTATTTCAGACATTCTTTACCATCTGAGCCACCAGGGAAGCCCAACCTATCTTTAAACAATTTATTGTCTCCTTAAGTTTTTAAGTTGATACTATGATCCTTTTATATGTTAATGAACTTCCATGGTGACTCAGACCTTAAAGTACCTGCCTGTAATGCAGAAGACCTGGGTTCAGTCTCTGGGTCAGGAAGATCCCCTGGAGAAGGGAATGGCTACCCATGCCAGTATTCTTGCCTGGTGAATTTCATGGATAAAGTTGCCTGGTGGGCTACAGTCCATGGAGTCACAAAAATTTGGACATGATTGAATAATTAACACTTACATGTTAATAACTATAAAGTTAAGGAAAAGGCATATCTGCCATCTTCTGATTTATAACAGGATCAGCAGTAGAAGTATGAAGGTTAGAATAGTTAGATTCATTGTATTTTATCCTGAGGTACTTTATCAATATTGGTGAGTTATATGTGTGAATCTTGAAACTTAAATCTTTAAAACTTAAATGTTTTAACTAGAGAAAATTAGGAAGGCTGATAAGAAAGAGACTGCTTGAGTTTGTATAAATTACTTAGTTACTTATAAGTTTTCATTTGAGATGAATAACAAGTCACATTTCTATGTGTTTCTTGTCCTTATAGTAAGGAAGATGTTTTTGTCTTTCTATTAAATGATTTAATTCTTCCTCTGAACTCTACACTCAGAATGCCTCTTTGAGTGGACATCCTAATAGTACTTAAAACTCTTCTGGGCAAGGAAGTGACCATTTCAGTTGTCCTAACAAATTCCCCAAACATATAAGAAACAGAATTCCAATAATAACTGCCAAGCACTATATTGTGTGCTGTGCTTAGTCATTCAGTCATGTCCAACTCTTTGAGACCCATGGATTGTGGCCCACCAGGCTCCTCTGTCCATGAGGATTCTCCAGGCAAGTATACCAGAGTGGGTTGCCATGCCCCATGGCTCTTTCCAAATGTAAAATTTGAATCAAGAATGATGTAAAATAACAAATAAATACTGTTGTGAAGTAGGAAAAATATTGATGTGAAATAGAAAATGTTCTCATTATTAGGGTAAATACGTGAGCTGGTTGCCATATTTCAACATTAGTTGATGGACAAAGTAGTTGTATAATAATAGTATTGAAATCTGATTAATACGGTTGAGGTGGAGACTCCAATGCTATTTGTTTCCCATTGTATCTTGGAACAGTTGTTTATTTCTCAGATACAATTAAATCACAACACAGAGCGTCTCTGGAATTCAAACAAAGAGTACCTTTGTAAGAGACTTGATGTGCGAGCTGCCGATTCACTCAGTTGTCGGGAAGGTTACCACTTAGAGCCGTCATGGTCCCTGGTTGTGTTACTCCCGTACAAACACTACTTTTAACACCTCAAAATGTGCACTAACCAAAAATTGACAGTTGTATAATATTAAACAGCTTGATCATTTTACTATAAAGAAATGTATTTTGTGCAAATACAATAGATAACACTTTTTTATATAAATTATGTAAGATTTGGATGCAATCCCCAGCTAACAAACTGAATTTGAGAATTACTACTTATGTTGTAACTTGAAATTTAGTAAGAATATATGATTTACCCTATGTAACAAAAAAACTTTAAACAAAGCAATAGTGTAGAGTGTATGTTTCATTCTGGATTATCTATATGAAACAAACTCATATATGATTTATATATCCATCGATAAATCAACTTTTAGTATGTGGCTATTGAGCATTAAATGAAGACTTCTTGTGAGCACAAAAGAAACAATTAGATTCAAAATTAGAAATAGAAATCTGTTCCTAGGTTATCTAGAATTAAAACCTTAGTTACTCACTGCTTTTAAGTTAATTTTTAAGGGAGTATAGTTAATTTACAATGTTATATTAGTTAAGTGAATCAGTTATGCATATGTACATATCTGCTATTTTTTAGATTCCATTTTTTAAAGGTCATTATACAGTATTCCCTGGTGTATACTTTGCTTCCCTTTTTGCTCAGACAATAAAGAATCTGCCTGCAATGTGGGAGACCTGGATTTGATCCCTGGGCTGGGAAGATTCCCTGGAGGAGGAAATGTCAAACCACTCCAATATTCTTGTCTGGAGAATCCCATGGAAAGAGGAGTTTGGCAAGCTACAATCCACAGGGTTGCAAAGAGTCAGCCATGACTGAGTGACTAAGCACAGCGCAGCATTTCACATACAGTAGCACATACATGTCAGTCACAATCTCCCAATTCGTCTCTCCCCTCTTTTCTTTCTTTGTAACAATAAGTTTGTTTTCTACATGTGTGACTCTATTTCTGTATTATAAATAGATTCACATGTACTATTTTCTTTTTTTAGATTCTATATAAAAGTGATATCATACAGTGTTTATCTTTCTCTGCCTGGCTTACTGCACTCAATACGACAATCTCTTAAGTCTATAAATGCCACTGCAAATGGCATTATTGAGTAATATTCTAGTGTGTGTGTGTATATATATATATATATATTTACCAGTTTAGATTTACCCGTTCCTCCATGGATTGCTATTTAGGTTGCTTCCGTGTCCTGGTTATTGTGAACACTGTTGCTGAGAAACATCAGGGTACATGTATCTTTTCAAATTATGTTTTGTTTTTTTTGTTTTTTTTTTGTAACAGATATGCCCAGGAGTAGGACTGCTGAATTAAATTGTAGCTCTATTTTTAGGTTTTGAAGGAACTTGCATACTGTTCTCCATGTGGTTGTATGAGTTTATATTCCTCCAATAGTGTAGGAGGGTTACCTTTTCTCTACACCCTCTCTAGCATTTATTGTTTGTAGATTATTTGATGATGACAGTGCTGACTGGTGTGAGGTGATACCTCATTGAATGTTTGATTTGAATTTCTCTAATAATTAGTAATGTTGAGCACCTTTTCATGTGTCTCTTGGCCATCTATATATCTTCTTGATAGACATGTCTATTTAGATCTTCAGCTCATTTATTGATTGGGTGTTTTTTTTAATATATTGAGCTTCATGAGCTATTTTAACATTTTGGAAGTTAATCCATCATTGTTCACTTAATTTGCAAATATTTTCTTCCATTCTATATGTTGCCTTTCCATTTTGTTTATGATTTCCTTTGCTGTGAAAAAGCTTTAATTAGGCATATTTTTTAATTTTGTTTTTATCTTCATTATTGTAGGAAGTGGATCAAAAAAGATCTTACTGTGGTTTATGTTAGATAGTGTTCTATGTCTTCCTCTAAGAGATTTATAGTATCTGATCTTACTTTTCAGCCTTTAATCCATTTTGAGTTTATTTTCTGTATGATGTTAGAGAATGCTCTAATTTCATTCTTTTACATATACCTGTACAATTTTCCCAGCACCAGTTATTGATGAGACTTTTTTCTCCATTTTATACTCTTGCCTCCTTTTGGTAGATTAACTGACCATAGGTGTGTGGGTTTATCTCCAGCCTTTCTCTCCTGTTCCATTGATCTATATATTTCTGTTTTTGTGCCCTCGCTGTTTTTTTATGAGCTTTCATATTACTGCTCTTTTTTAAATCTCTGGCCATATTGACTGTGTAGTTTCTCTTGATTCTCAAATCTCCATGGAAGTCCCACCAGGTAGTCATAAAACCCTAAACATTTTATTTCGCAGTATCTCTCTTTAAACCACAGCCTGTTTGGATCCTCACAGAAAATGCTCCATGAAGGCCTTGTCCTGTCCGAGGCTGACCCTACATAGGGTTTGACCAATATACCGAGACAATGATGCCTGGCCCCAGGCTCACCCCCTCTAATCCTGAAACGGTTGCTGTGCTCCTGTCTGCATTCTATGTTGCCAGTCGAAAGGAACACTCAAGTCAACGTGACCCTGATATTAGAGGAACCCTCCGCTCTGACCCGAGCTATAAGACACGCCTGCCCTCCAGTGTCTTCCGTGTTTCCCCTGGGGTGTTTCAGTCCACTCTGGCTGCTACAACAGGATAGACCATGGACTGGGCAGTTTAATAACAGTGGACCTTTATTCCCCATGGTTCTGGAGGCTAAAAGTTCAAGATTAAGTTGCCAGCAAATTGTGTGTCTAACCGGGGCCTGTTTCTTTGTTCATAGGGGCCATCTGTGTCTCTGCTTTCAGAGTCTTCATGTGGCAAAAGGGGCTGGGGAACTCTCCAAGGTCTCTCATAGAAGAATGCTAATCATATGCATGAGGACTCCACCTTCCCTAGTGTTAGTCACTCAGCTGTAAATGAGTTTTTGCAATCCATGGACTGTAACCTGCCAGGCTCCTCTGTCCGTGGGATTTCCCAGGCAAGAATACTGGAGTGGTAGCCATTCCTTTCTCCACGGGATCTTCCTGACGCAGGGATTGAACCTGGGTCTCTGGTATTGCAGGCAGATTCTTTATCATCTGAGCCACCAAGGAAGTCCCCTAACCTTCCAGGAAGCCCCCCACACTCCCTAATCACTAACCACCTCCTAAAGCCCCACCTTCATATGCCAGCACATTAGGGGTTAAGATTTCAACCTGTGAATTTACCAGGGGTAGAGGGAGAACAGATGTTCAGTCTATGAATATATTTTAGGGGACATATTTAGTTAAATGGGTCTATGAGTTATTCCTTGCTCTGGTCTTATAAGAAAATATAATATACTACAATATTCCTCATCTTTCACTCTGCTTGCCTAAGTTATATTCAACTTTCAAAACCAATTGCATATTATATTTATTAATATTTCACAAAATTGTTCCTTTGCATCCCAAGTTAAAAAAATGACACCCCTCCAAAAAGTCTTTGGTTTTTTTTTTCAAAGTCTGAATGCCTTTAGCACTTGCTGCTAACACAGACCTTGAATCATGTACTCCTTTGAAATCACAGTATCTCAAATGGTGCCTTTGTTGAAAATTTTATATATCTTTGTGTTCTCATATGGCAAATACAACATACATCCTCCAAGGCCAAGAACTGTGCTGTGACTGTCTTCTCTGGTGACAACAGATACATCAGTTTAAAATAGTCATCACATCTTCATGGAGCAATTTTGATTTAAGCTATTCCCGATTCAGGACTGCCCCTCACTGAACTCTGTGTGTCTAACCCAACATGGCTTAAATATAACTCTCTCCTCTAGGTGAACCTAGAGACAGTTATACCTTGTAGACCTTCTCTAAATTTGAAATTGCATTTCAGTTTGCCCCCAAATCTAAAATAATTGAAGTTGACATCAATTTCCAAATGTGATAATATTATAATATCAAATTTGGAAAATAAATCCCATTATAACCTCAAAAAATGAATAAAAGTGGACCTATGAAGGAACACTGTGGCATGCAGATGTGGAAAATCAGCAGATATATTCCATGATTATTTCAAGCCCTAGGAAACTAGCTGTGGCAGACTTCTTTGCTCTATCTTCCTCTCCCTTTTTACAGGATTACCCCTAATTTTCTGCACTGGTGGTGACCAAGAGGTAGGAGAGGACTCTGATAGGACCGTGAAAGTCAGGAAATCAGGACTGGCTGATGCTGATCAGTCTTCTTTTGTTTTGTATTCTCAAATGTATTACTAAAGAAATTTGTATAATATGAACTCTATCTGGTGATGTTTAGAACCTGAGAGCTTTTAAGGGCTAATAACGGGCTTCGGTTGCATTTGGATTAAATTAGGCTAGAGGGCCAGCAGTGTCGAAATTCCACCCTCCTCTCCCCCATTGTCATTATGAGGTCATAGGGAGCCATTCACAGACCTACAGTCGGAGAAAAATCAAAGCATCATTTTATTTTTAGCTTGACTGGTGACTAATATCCCATGTAAGACTTTGAGAAGCATAGGATGAAAAAATAGGATAAAAGCTTCTGGAGTATCGTATTCATACCAAAGACATCTTAGCATCTAATCGCATTTGGCCAGCCACATGGGCAGGAACTAGAAGGGGTGGGGCAGCACCATCAAACCAGCACACGTAGTTTGCAAAACTGCAAGCAAATTTTAACATGTATTTGAATTCTGTTCATTACTATCCATGCTGCAGTGATGTTTTTACACGAGCCAAAATGGATGGTTTATTTCATTTTCCTGGTCATTTTGAAAGTAACAAATTATACTAATATGCGCAACTGAGTTTTTCTGGTAATCATGAATATATATGTGGGGAAAATATTTCCCAACTCCCCAGATACTAGGAGAGATTTCTTATATAAATGTAGACATATGGAAAGGCATTCAGAGTTACAGAAAGAGGATGAAAGGACAAGAAAACTAACAGTTAACTTGCAACATGACCCCGCTTTTAGCAGTCAAATCTATTTTGAGGTCTTGGTCACAGAAACATGAAAGAAGACACAGTTTTATAAAATACAAAATCTTGTCTTCACTGCTTAAAACAAAATTAGCATGTTGGACCATCAATTTAAATATTAATATATAATGATAAAAATACTAGCAAGAACTTCAGTACATATAACTTAGAAGTTATGCAGAAAAATGATTGAAGAATTGGACTTCCTGAAATTTAAAAATCAAACTGAGAAAAAGAATTTACAATAGTATGAAACACAAGAGACTATTTTCATAATTTATGAGATGTACTCCCAGAAGTATAAATAATGAAATAAATCATTTAATTGAAAACCAGGTAAAAATATGAAGAAGAAATTCAAATATAAGCCATCCATGGTAATAAGTACACTTAAATCAAATTAAAATAACAATGCAATATAATATCTCACTACTCTGAATGGTAAACTTTAAAAATTTTTGGTAACTCAGAGTTTTTGCCATAGTTAGACAAATGCCTTTATATCCTGTTGGTAAACTTGTGAATTGCAGCAGTTACTTTTGGACAGAAATTTTGAAATTTCTCTCAAATTTAAAAACTATGTATTAATGTAAGCTGTCTCTGGCAGTAAGGCTATGCTATGTAAGAGTTTATTATACAAAACTACCATGAAATATACATGGAATGAAATGCCCATGGGTGCATTTTGATAGTATTAGAAACAAACTCAAAAATACAATGTTTTTAATTTTATAAGAATATCTATCTTTCTATATAGAGCATGGCTAGAGGATGCATCTGTTACAATGTACTATGAAAAAACAATAAATGAGATCTTTATTTGCTGACATGAGATTTCTCACAATGGGCTTCCCTGGTGGCTCAGCTGGTAGAGAATCTACCTGCAATGCAGGAGACCTGGGTTCAATCCCTGGGTTGGGAAGATCCTCTGGAGAAAGGAACAGTTACCCACTCCAGTATTCTGGCCTGGAGAATGTCATGGACTATAGTCAGACACGACTGAGCGACTTTCACTATATGTTACACTTATAAATGATAGCAGTATCGATGTTCAATTACTCTCAATGTTCTATTTTCTTGAATAAGTGATATGTAATATCTCATAAAACACCATCTGGAATTATGGATACTGGCAGGACCCAGGGTATTCCTTCCTTATGTATATATTCAATAATTGCAGCACATGCAGTGATTGCAAGGATGAGGTCAGAAGGAGAATAAGGGCATCTATCCAGCCTGAGGGCTCCCTGAGGGCTGCCTTCCAGCCTTTGTCATTTTAATCAGGATAAAATGCTGCCTTAATCCAGAAAAAGTATGGCTCTCATGGTGTTCAAGGCAGGCTAGGAGTAGGGGAGGTTTTGTCTTTACTGTTGTTGTTTTTTCCTCTTTTTTCAGAATCGAGATGCAGTTGATGTGCAATATTATATGACTTTCAGGTGTACATCAGAGCAATTCAGAATTTTTTAAAATTATACACTCCATTGATGATTATTATAAACTTGGCTATATTCCTTGTGTTATACAATATATCTTTGTAGCTGCTTTATTGTATAAACAGTAGTTTGTACACATATTAACCACTAGTTTCATTTCTCTGAGTCTGTTTCCATTTTGTTATATTCCTTCTTATATTCATCTTTTTTTTTTTTTATAGTTTAGATTCCACATGCTAGTGAAGACAGACAGTATTTGTCTTTCTCTGTCTGACATTACATTATGCATACTGCCCTACAGGTCCATCCACGTTGCTGCAAATGGCAAAACTTCATTCCTTTTATGGCTGAGTTGTTTTCTAATATATACATATACCACATCTTCCTTATCCATTCATCTGTCAACAGGCACTTGGGTTGCTTCTGTATCTTGTAAATAATGATGCTGTGAATGTTGTGGTGTGTATATATATTTGAATTAGCATTTGGGTGTTTTTTATTTTTGCAAGTATGTGTGCTCTGCCTCTGGACTTCTTATGGAGGCAATTATCTGTATGTCTATGGATATCTCTATCTTAATGTTTTTTTTCCTCTCTCTATCATTGAAAGTATATACATATATATATATGCTTCAGTGCTTCTCAACAAGAAGCAATCTTATGTCAAAGGGAATATTTGGTAAAAGTCTAGAGGCATCCTTGTTTGACACAGTTGGGTGGGGGTCCACTGGGTAAGGAGGTATAGTACATGCTGATGGATGCCCTAAAATGCAGGATAGCCCCATGTGACAGAGGATTGTCTGCTCAGTTCAGTTCAGTTCAGTTGCTCAGTCATGTCCAACTCTTCGCGACCCCATGGACCACAGCACACCAGGCCTCCCTGTCCATCACCAACTCCCAGTATTTACTCAAACTCATATCCATTGAGTGGACGATGCCATCCAACCGTCTCATCCTCTGTTTTCCCCTTCTCTTCCTGCCCTCAATCTTTCCCAGCATCAGGGTCTTTTCAAATGAGTTAGCTCTTTGCATCAGGTGGCCAAAGTATTGGAGTTTCAGCTTCAACATCAGTACTTCCAATGAACACCCAGGACTGATCTCCTTTAGGATGGGCTGATTGGATCTCCTTGCAGTCCAAGGGACTCTCAGGAATCTTCTCCAACCCCTCATTTCAAAAGCATCAATTCTTCTGTGCTCAGCTTTCTGTAAAGTCCAACTCTCATATCCATACATGACTACTGGAAAAACCATAGCCTTGACTAGACAGATCTTTGTTGGAAAAGTAAAGTCCCTGCTTTTTAATATGCTGCCTAGGTTGATCATAACTTTCCTTCCAAGAAGTATGTGTCTTTTAATTCTATAGCTTCAGTCACCATCTTCAGTGATTTTGGAGCCCAAAATAATAAAGTCAGCCACTATTTCCCCATCTATTTGCCATGAAGTGATGGGAACAGATACCATGACCTTAGTTTTCTGAATGTTGAGCTTTAAGTCAACTTTTTCACTCTCCTCTTTCACTTTCATCAAGAGGCTCTTTAGTTTTTCTTCACTTTCTGCCATAGGGTGGTTTCATCTGCATATCTGAGGTTATTGATATTTCTCTTGGAAATCTTGATTTCAGCTTGTGCTTCTTCCAGCCCAGCGTTTCTCATGATGTACTCTGCATATGAGTTAAATAAGCAGGGTGACAATATACAGCCTTGACATACTCCTTTTCCTATTTG
The DNA here is from genome assembly GCA_007570785.1 of Antilocapra americana. Classification (NCBI taxonomy): domain Eukaryota; kingdom Metazoa; phylum Chordata; class Mammalia; order Artiodactyla; family Antilocapridae; genus Antilocapra; species Antilocapra americana. The sequence goes on along the minus strand of ML661352.1, from coordinate 1,132,402 downwards.
GAACCAGTCTGTTGTTCCATGTCCAGTTCTAACTGTTGCTTCCTGACCTGCATACAAGTTTCTCAAGAGACAAGTCAGATGGTCTGGTATTCCCATCTCTTTCAGAATTTTCCACAGTTTATTGTGATCCACACAGTCAAAAGCTTTGGCATAGTCAATAAAGCAGAAGTAGATATTTTTCTGGAACTCTCTTGCTTTTTCGATAATCCATTGGATGTTGGCAATTTGATCTCTGGTTCCTTTGCCTTTTCTAAAACCAGCTTGAACATCTGGAAGTTCATGGTTCACGTATTGCTGAAGCCTGGCTTGGAGAATTTTAAGCATCACTTTACTAGCGTGTGAGATGAGTGCAATTGTGTGATAGTTTGGGCATTCTTTGACATTGCCTTTCTTTGGGATTGGAATGAAAACTGACCTTTTCCAGTCCTGTGGCCACTGCTGAGTTTTCCAAATTTACTGGTATATTGGAATGTAGCACTTTCATAGCATATTCTTTTAGGATTTGAAATACCTCAACTGGGATCATCTGCTATGAAATGTCAAAAATGCTGACGATGAAAATTCCATATCTGTAGCAAAAAACCATCTGTATACAACCATCTGTGGCTGTAACCATCAATATCTGCAGGTCTACCCCTACATGTCTCTCTGTATTGTTTCTCTATACAGAGACCCAAGCTGAAAGAGGTAAATGAGAACACTCTGAAACTGACAGTTCTATCTTTGCATGTGGAGATAACCAGGCAGATGGGCTGACTGAAGTGAACAGAAATGAGGAGTCTCCTGTAGGACTGTATCAGCAAGGAAATGGGATTTCTAACATACCACTGCTCAGTCACTAAGTTGTGTCCAACTCTTTGCAACCCCCTGAACTATAGAATGCCAGGCTTTCATGTCCTTCACTATCTCCTGGAGTTTTCTTGAACCTAGGTCCATGGAGTCAGTGATACCATCCAGCCATTTTATTCTCTGTCACCCGCTTCTCTTCCTTCCCACAGTCTTTCCCAGCATCAGGGTCTCTTCCAGTGAGTAGGCTCTTCACATCAAATGGCCAAAGTATAGGAGTTTCAGCTTCAACATCAGTCCTTCCAGTGAATATTCAGGATTGATTTCCTTTAGAATTGACTGGTTTGATCTCCTTGCAGTCCAAGGGACTATGAAGAGGCTTCTTTAGCACCATAATTTGAAAGCATCAGTTCTTTGATATTCAGCCTTCTTTATGGTCCACCATAAAGGCATCATCTAATTTCACCAAGAATCATTGTTACCTTATATCTCAAAAGGAAATAAAATTGTTATTATTATTTCAGTCTTTGGTTTCTGGGAAAAGGAACATAATTGTGTCCAAAAGTCAGTAAGACATTAATTGACTTTTATTATTGTACATGATAGTGAATCTGCGAAGAGTTTTTTCAGACAGCTTACTGGGAAGCCATCCATCGTAAAGAGCAATCAGGACCTATAAATAACCAGATTTCTTAGAATTTAAAAGATTTTAAGTGAATTTTATGTGGATGACTGTTGCTGAAATCCTGACCTCTATTCTCCAGTGCTGAGTAGAAACAGAGAGACAGAATTTTGGGTGAGGTATAAAAGTAGCTTTTATTGCTTTGCTAGGCAAAGGGGGGCACAGTGGGCTCATGCCCTGAAGACCAGGTGACCCACCCTGGTAGAGTTACTGAGGAGTTTTATAGTGTTTGAGGAGGAGGGCGTGATCAGCTCAAGGACAGTTCTTGGATTGGTTGGCATCAAGGTGAAGTCTCAAGCATCATCAAGCTTCTAGTTTCAGCCAGTTGAAGGTCTATGTTCTTGTGGTCAGCAGATTTCATGTCGAGTGGGGGTAGGCTTCCTGTAAAAACAACTTAGGAATGTGTATCAGACCTTTATCTGTATCTTTCAGGAAACTGGAAATTTGGTGATCCTGTTATGTTGCAGAATCATAGTCTAAATTTTTACCAGTTCTTTAGCCCAACAGCTATTCTCTGTTTCTGCATCTTCACATTTCCCAATCATTAACCCTTGAGTCAGCATTTTACTTCAGAAGATATGGACACAGGGGCTTGTACATGGCTTCATGCCCAAATCTGTAGTTGAATGATTTTTACATTTAAAATATACTTTTCCCCCACTTGCCCCCTTAGGTGTTTAGGTGGCAAAACCTTTGCTGACTTCTCCTTATACAACCCTTAGAATACATTAAACCAGAGAAATGCAAATCAAAACCACAATGAGGTACCACTTTACACCAGTCAGAATGGCTGCCATCCAAAAGTCTACAAGCAATAAATGCTGGAGAGGATGTGGAGAAAAGGGAACCCTCTTACACTGTTGGTGGGAATGCAAATTAGTACAGCCACTATGGAAAACAGTGTGGAGGTTCCTTAAAAAGCTGCAAATAGACCTGCCATATGACCCAGCAATCCCACTGCTGGGCATATACACCGAGGAAACCAGAATTGAAAGAGCCATGTGTACCCCAGTGTTCATCGCTGCATTGTTTACAATAGCCAAGACATGGAAGCAACCTAGATGCCCATCAATTGAGGAATGGATAAGAAAGCTGTGGTACATATACACAATGGAATATTACTCAGCATTAAAAAAAAATTCATTTGAAGCAATTCTACTCAGATGGACGAAACTGGAGCCCATTATCCAGAGTGAAGTAAGCCAGAAGCAAAAACAACAATACAGTATATTAACGCATATATATGGAATTTAGAAAGACGGTAACGAGAACCCAACATGCGAGATAGCAAAAGGAACACAGATGTATAGAATAGACTCGTGGACTTTGTGGATGAGGGTAAGGGTGGGATGATATGGGAGAAGGGCATTGAAGCATGTTAATTGTCATGTGTCTAATCAATCGCCAGCCCAGGATTGATGCTCGGGGCTGGTGCAGCGAGATTTCCCGGGGGGTAGGGAGGAGTGAGGGGGGTTCCGGAGGGGAAGCATATGTAAACCCATGGTGATATCATGACAATGTATGGCAAAAACAATTAAAAAAAAAGAAAAAAAAAGAATACATTAAACCAATTCATTTTGATTGAATACATGTACATTAGTTGTTTCTAAAGTAATTTTAAAGGAGTGGAGTCTATATGCAAAAATATGTTGTGCATTTTTAATTCACAACATTTAAAAAGCAGAATAGGATATTACTTAGAACTGAAAATGATTATTTCCTTTACTATAGTAAACATAGTCACCCTCCCTGTGTATATAAATGCGATTGACTTTGTGTCTGAATGTACTGAAGTATGGGGCTTCAAAAGTGGCGCTAATGGTAAAGAATCTGCCTGCTGATGCAGCAGACAGGAGAGATTTGGTTCAATCCCTGGATCAGGAAGATCCCGTAGAGGAGAGCATGGCAACCCACTCCAATATTCTTGCCTGGGAATCCCATGGGCAGAGGACCCAGGCGGGCTACAGTCTATAGGATCGCAAAGAGTCAGACACAACTGAAATGCTTAGGACAAATGCACATACATATAATCAAAAGGCAAATATATATCTTAGAAGCCCTCTCCCAACCTTTAAAATATTACTGTTATCCTGGAGTAATCTTGATATTTACACATGATGAATTTGTGCATTTAACTAACCAAAAACACTATGTATGAAAATTGCATAAGTGATTAAGAGTGTTTACAGTTCAGAAGCCTCTAAATTTAGTAAATTCTTTCAAATAAGGTTCCTAGGAGCAGAACTATTGGCCCCTCTTTCTGAACATCAATTTTACATCTCCCTTGGCTTACCTCTGAGAACCTTAAGTATTAACTCAAGCAGGGTTCAGAAACTTCTCATAGATTCCAGGTGGCACATAAAAGTCCATAAAGCCTTCAAAGTCTTTCTTTAGTTCATCCTTTCCCTGAAGGATGAGCCAGCATGGGGAGAGTCCTTAAGTGAGTGGGAAATAAAACCTGCCCATGTGAACTTCCTCAGAAGGTTGCAGAGCTTTCCGCTCCTGACCGTGCCCCCCTGGGTCACTGACCCTAAATGGATTTCCTTGGCTTCATGCTGGGCAGCCAGCTCTTGTTGGTCTCTGTCTTACAATCAGTGGAAAATCAGACTATTTTCTCCCTGAACCTTACCCTCAGTACAATTTCCCAAGCTCCAGGATTGTATTGATCCCACACTAAACCCTCAAACGGAAGGTGTAGGGTCATGGCTATAGTTAGACTGTACTACTCACTACTGCATAGTTTATCACTGACATCTGTCACTTTCTATTTTAGAAATCACTAGTATAAACCAAACTCTGTATAGCTGGCTTCCTGCTTTGAGGAAATAGCTCCCCTCCTCCCACTATAAACAGGGGATGTGTTCCAGTTGAGAGAGAAAATCTGAGTGAACATGAAAGAATACCAGTTAATGTTTCATATAACCTACCACTTCGCAGCCCAAAGAGGAGAACTGACATAAACGAAACCAGGGCCTCCCAAAACTTTCTCAAAGTGTTTTCTTTCAAGGAGACAGCATCTCAATTTCTCATAGCTGTTCTTGGACCCTCTCTGGCTATTTCTGTTCTCATCATATCACATCTCATAGATCCATGATCATCCCATTGACACATGTACCAAGCTAGTCTTGGATATGATAAGCTGCATTCACCACTCGTGTTGTTTTCTGCTTACCTTTAAAGGTTTTCATATTTTATGTGCCTAGAAATCAGATTTATTTTTATATTTCTAAAATTCAAATGCTTTGTGTATTTATAGAGCTTTCTAAGAGATGTGGGTAGGCAAATACTGCCTTTGAAAAGTGAGAATGAAGGAGAGAAGGAAGTGGCCAGTAACTTACAAAGATGGATTCCTTGTAACTTACCAACGTGGGTAGCTGTAACTCACAGAGGCAGAGGAGTTGTAAGTTACAGAGGTGGGGGAGTTGAAAGCATTTGTATCATCAAACGGTTATTTTTACCCTCATTGAAATCTGAAGCACTGTCCAACAGTCGACTGCTTTCAAATGTAACACATACTGCCCGCACAGGGACCTTGAAAGGATCCTTTACACTGCAACTTTACCCTCTAGATGAGACTTTATAGCATAACCCTCGTATTTCATGATTTCGGGAAAATATCATACACATCTTTTAAAAGAGATGATGGATGAATAAGTCATTCACTACAGACTTCGGGTGTTAATTTTCTGTAAGTTAGTGACTTTTGTACATCAAATGCATGTTTTAAATAACGGATGTATGCACACATTTTCCTGAAAATCGCCAGCCAAAGGCACAGCATTTCAGGGAGACACTCAGGGCCAGAAAAGGATGGGGTGGGCTTCAGACTGCTATCTGGGGAAGTTGGTTTGTGTAGCTGCACTGGGGGCTCACCTAGGGCATCTGGAGTGGGGTCCCCATGGAGGGGGCGTGGTGCATGCACCGCGTTGGGGCAGAGTTCCAGTGCCCTCCCTTTTAGCTACCTGGGCAGATAAAAGTGACCCAGTCTCTTGCCTGGACGAGGGGTCTATGGGCTTTGGAGAGCCTGGGACTGGGGTCTGGAGAAAGAAGAGGCTCTGGACTGGCCACTGAGGGTGACCGGAGCTGACAGAAGCAGGGTATCAGGTGCACTTCTGTGAGGAGCCTCTGTGGTCTGACCCTCATTGTTTCCATTTAAAAATATATAAATATTTATTTGGCTGTGTCAGGTCTTAGTTTCTGCACACAGGATCTTCATTGTTTTATTATTAAAAAAGAAAGAAACGTAAAAAAAAAAAAAAAAAACATACAGTGCAGGAAGTATATGTGGGCAGCAGCAGCAGCTTGAGGCCTCTGCCCTAGAAGGTTAATTAACAATCCCAGCCTTGTCAATTCCATCTGCTGGTAATTCCAGAGTAATGAGAGGAGGCAGCTGCGGAACACCTGGCCCCAGAATAGCTGGGGACCATCTAGGTTTTGGTTCCTTCCCTTGGAAGACAGAGAGGTTTGACAAGATTTCGAAGGTCTCTTCTGGAGTAGAGCTCTCTGTTTCTTATGACTCCTTGCATTGCAGTGACATGGTTTGTCATATCATGTATTCAAATGTTTTCAGTCACTTTAATAAAGTTTGTGATCACTAGTGTATTATGCTTTCAGTCACTGTAAGTGAATGACATTTGTATAATTACTAGGTAGTGAATTTGCCAAGTTTTTTTTTTTTTCTTTCTTTCTTTCTCTGAAAACCTAGTGTTTTCTGAGTTAGGACTCTGGTATGTAAATAACCCCACGTGGTTGGGATGCAGTCTAGATTCCTTTACACAAGAGCTGGAGATGGTATTTTGGACAATTGTTTTCATTTCTTTGGGTAAATACCTAGGAATGAAATAGGTGGGTCTTATGATAAGCTTGGGGGAGCTTCCCAGGTGGCACTAGTAGTAAAGAATCCTCTTGCCAGTGCAGGAGACACGGGTTTGATCCCTGGGTTGGGAATGTCACCTGGAGGAGGAAATTGCAACACAGTCCAGTATTCTATTGCCTGGAAAATCCCATGGACAGAGAAGCCTGGCAGGCTACAGCTCATGGGGTTTCAAAGAGCTGGACATGACTGAATGTCTGAACATGTATTAATGGTTTATGCTTTCTTGAAGTAGCCAAAAGACTTCCCATAGGGTGTAATTTTTTACATTCCCATCGACAGTTGTGACTTCTAGCTGTTTCACATCTTTGTAGTCCATACATCTGCTCTTTAATTTTGGTCACTCTAATGAGTACGTTATGGAGTATTACTTTCCTGTGTTTTAATTAGCAATTTTGATCTTAGGATCTTTTCAAGTGCTCACTGGTGATTTGTGTATCTTCCTTTGTAAAGTCTCTCTCAAAATCTTGTTATGCTAATATATGTTACAGGTAACTTCTCACAGATTCATTTTCTTTATGGTGTATTTAGAACAATGAACATTTTAAATCTTCATAAAATCCAATCTATCAATATCTTTTATGATTTTATGGAAAATTTAAGAAATTTTTGCATGCTCTCAGTCACAAATATTCTCCCTGATAATTTCTGAAACTAATAGTTCAGTTCTTTCAGTCTACGATTCATTTTGAGTTGATTTTCATACGTGAATTAAGGTTTTAAATTCATCTTTTTGAATATGTATATCCAATTGTTAGAACACAATTTATTGAAGAGATTATAATTCTTATAAAGCTGAACTTTTGTGTTTGGTTCTAGCTAAGGGTTGATGCTCATTTTTAAAAACTTGAGATATTCAGCTGATCCAGCATTTGTTAAAAAGACTTCATTTTCCTCTTCTTACTGACTTAGCACAATTGCTGAAAATCAATTTCTGATATATGTCAGGGACTATTCCTGTACTCTCTATTTTGTTCCATTGATCTGTTTGTCTTTTTGCTGTATTGATTATTTTAGTTACACAGTAAGTCTTAAGATCGTGTAGAGTAGGTACTTCAAATGTGAGTTCTTTTCTTCTCTTTTTCTGAACTGGTTATTCTGGGTCTTTTGTATTTCATAAAATCATTTAGAATCAGCTTGTCAACTTCTATAACAGTTCCCCTGATTTTGGTTGGGATTGCATTGATTCCACAAATTTGGGAAGAATTTCCATAGAAGCAGTAGTCTTCCGGTGCATGAAAGCATAATCTCTACATGCATTTCAGTCTTCTTTAATTTCTCTCAGAAATGTTAAATTATTAATAGATTCATCACTTACTACTCTTAGTGTTTTGCTGCTGTTACAAATGTGATTTTTTAAAGATAATTTCATCTTATTTACTGATAATGCATAAAAATGCAGTTGATTTTTTCATTTAGTGTTAACCTTGTTTCCTGTGATTTACCTCATTTCTTGATTTCTAGTAGCTATTTTGAAGACCCTCTGGGATTTATCTTTAGTGGAAACAACACTGTCTGTGCAGAGGGCCAGTTCTACTTCCTCCCTTTGGCCTTCTCTTTTGTGGGTGGCTTTGAAATGGCTTGTGCCTTCAGCTCAGTGCCGCACAGAAGTGTTGAGTCACCATCTTTGCCTTGGTTCTGACCACAAGAGGGGAAGTGATGATCGTCATAGATGACCTTGCTGGTGCTGATCCCTGGTTATCAGTGATTCTAAGAGGACTGCCTCTTGTCTCCAGTCTGCCCTTCCTTCCCTGCTCTGTGAGGGCCAAACTCCACCCGAGCAGTGCTCACTCACCAGCTGGCACCAGGCTAAGCCCTCCCAGTTGCCCCCATCCCTGGGGGGTCATTCTGGGAAGAAGGGACTGTCCCTGCTGTCCCAGTGTGCTCTCGCTTTCCTGCTGCTTTGTCAAGTGACTGTCATGCTGTACAGAATGTCAAAGGGCATCATCCTCTGTCCAGAGTTTGCTGACTCCTGGGGTGTCTCGCCAGGTTCACCAGCACAAGCACATCCCTGGTTGACCTTGGCAAACATTTCCACTGTCCAGCTGAACACTGGACACTCCCTCTCCAGCAAGTTCTGAATCTCAGCTTGGTAGGAGGGGTCTTTTATTCTTTTCCGTTCCTGAGTACTCTTGTTGTTCAGTTACTAAGTCATGTCCAGCTCTTGGACTACAGCATGCTAGGCTCCTCTGTCCTCCACTGTCTCCCAGAGTTGCTGAAACTCATGTCCATTGAGTTGATGGTGCTATCTGGCCTTCTCATCCTCTACTGCCCCCTTCTCTTTTTACCTTCAATTTTCCTAGCATCAGGGTTTGTCTCAGTGAGTTGGCTCTTCACATCAGATGGCTGTAGTATTGGAGGTTCAGCTTCAGCACACTTCCAGTGAACATTCAGAGTTGGTTTCTGTTAGGGCTGACTTGTTTGATTCTCCTGAAGTCCAAGGAACTCTGGGGAGTCTTCTCCAGCACCACAATTTGAAAGCATCAGTTATTCGGTGCTAACTCTTCTTTATGGTCAACTGTCACATCCATACATGACTACTGGAAAAACCATTGCTTTGGGCATATGGACCTTTGTCAGCAAAGTGGTGTCTCTACGTTTTAATATGCTTTGTAGGTTTGTCATAGCTAGTACTACCCTCACCTTAAAGATAACAGCTACTCTCCACTTCTCCATTGTTGCAGTTCCTTTTTACCTCTTTGGGGTTAATCCTCTGCTAATCACTTAATCTTTTTAATCTCAAAGATTGAGTAAGGTGAGATGTTGAACTCTTGTCATGCAGGTAATGATTACTAAGGCCTCAAACTTATTCATAGAAATATGAAAGAGGAGTATGTAAATATTCAACCAAATTGAGATTTTCATCCTTCCTAACACAAAATAATGCTCATCCAAGCATAGTTTACAAGAAAAAAAGTGCTTGGAGATTTCTCTTTATATTAAATTTTTCCCCTTCTAATTACTGGTACATTGTCTGTCACCTGACTGGAACTTGACTAACGTACTGATTGTACTTTTTTTTTTTTCCATATTTATAAATGTCCTTTATCAGTTTGAGAGAGTTTTCTAGTGTTACTGGTTTGCTGAGGGTTTTATTGTGAATTAGAGCTAATTTGTCAAATTATTTTTGTGCATCAACTGAATGGCGGCCCTTTTTTCTATTAAAATGGGCAATGTGATTAGTTTACTAAATGTTAATCCATCCTTTTCATTCTATAAAGTCCATTTGGTTATAAGATATTGCTCTTTTACATATTGTTAGATTTGATGTAATATCTTGTTAAGAATTTATATGTATATATGCAAGTGATCTTGGTTTGTAATTTCCTTCAATGGTAAACTTTCCCAGGTTTTGGTGTACAAGTAATTTAAAAAGCCCAAGTAAAACAGTATTCCTCATCCTCTGTTTCTGAAGCAGTTTATGTACTTTTGGTGTTATTCCTTGACAAAATTAAACAGAGAAACATCTGTGCTTGGAGTTTTCTTTGGTAAATCTTCAAAAAAAAAAATAGAATGTATTTTCCACATTTATGACTTTTCAGATTTTCCATTTCTTCTGGTGTCAGTTTTAGTAAAATATTTTCTATGATATCCACTTAATTTCTTATAAAATTTCTTGATTCAAAGTTGAAATCACATTATTTTGAATCCTCTTAATATCAATATAGTCTGTGGTGATAAATTGTTTTTTGTTTTTGGCGTTGATCTGTATTTTCTATTTTTCTATCTAAAAGTTTATCAGTTTTCTGGATTTTTTTTCAGAGACCAAACTTTGTCTTTATTATAGTCCAAATTTTCTTTCTTTAAAAAGATTCATTTTTTAAAATTTCCATATGTATACCTACTTTGGGCTTATTCTGCCCTTTTCCTAGCAATTTATGTAAAATGTTAAGCCACTGATTCATCTCTTTTGTTTGATATTCTCCCTCTAAACACTATTTTATCTGTATCACATGAGTTGTTAATTTGGTTGTATTTTGTGGTAATTTAGTTAAAAATATTTTTATTTTGTCTCCTGATTTCATTTTTGACATATTAATTAACAATGGTGTTTGATGCAAATACGTGGTGCTTTTGTGATGAGTTTATTACTCTTGACTTCTCCTTATACCCTGCTCTAGTCAGAATATTTATCCTTTTACATTTTTTGAAAGTAGGTATTATGGTTATCCTCTTATTGAAACTTTTTTTTTTCCAATTTAGGCTTGCCCTCCCATATTGAGCCATCATTAAATAGAAGAAAGACTCACACATGCTTGTTTACTAAATTTCAGACCCTGGGCAAATCATTTAACTTTCACAAGATATTTAAATATATATTTATATGTATGTGTATGCACATTTGTTTTAAATATCTATGCATATATATATATATATGCAATCTATGCATATATATATGCAATCTGTATTTCTTGAAATGATAGAATATGAGTATTTGTTATTAATATATTTAATTTTATTCAGTAGGTTTTTGAAACATTTGTTTCTCAATACTAAGCACAACTGAGGCAAGTCTTTGTAGGCCTATTACTATAGAAGGGAAAGCTTAAATTCTGAATTCAAATAACATAATTCTGTAACTATGAATATGAGTAGAAACATTTGTGCTTTTGCTAAAGGTTTCATTCACCATAGTGATTATAATTTAATAAAATGTGTATGAGTGTGTTTGTAAACACATTATGTCCATTCTAGTAGTCTAAGCACATTTCCCAGTGCATAAATATAAACATTAACACTTAGAGTTTCTATCTGATTGGCATAGTACTAATATTTTTACATTATTTACCCCAAAATGAAGCCATTAACTTAATTTTTTATGAAGTTATTTAACTCCAAGGAAAATGTGTTCTGTAACTAAGAATGTACAAGAAATCATATTCAGTTATATGAGCAGCAAGATTGCTAGGTTTTGCCTGGTTTTCCAGGAGTTCCTTCTTGAGGGGAAAAAAGGGAGAGAACACATTACTAAAGCAGGAGAACCTGAGCAATGCGGCTGGAGCAGAGCGCATGTAGAGAGTGGGAGGTGTGCCTGGGTCTGTTCTGTGGATGAAGCATGAACACTTTGAACGTCAGAGCAGGATGCAAGGGAATTTAGAATTTGGATTTGAGTTAGAGCCATGGTTTGTGATGATCAGTTTAGTGGGTCTTCCCCCAGGCCTCTTGCACCACACCCGTGGCCATCATCCCAATCAGTATCTGGTTACTTTTTCATGGGAGGAAAGACAAATAACGGAACCTAGAATCAGTCCCGTTGTTCAGTTCAGTTCAGTCGCTCAGTTGTGTCCGAGTCTTTGTGACCCCATAGACTGCAGCACGCCAGGCTTCCCTGTCCATGACCAACTCCCGGAGTTTACTCAGACTCATGTCCATCATGTTGGTGATGCCATCCAACCATCTCATCCTGTCATCCTTTTCCTCCTGCCTTCAATCTTTCCGAGCATCAGGGTCTTTTCAAATGAAAAGACCCTTCACATCCAGGCCAAAGGAACTGGAGTTTCAGTTTCAACATCAGTTCTTCAGATGAATATTCTGGACTGATCATCTTTAGGATGGACTGGTTTGATCTCCTTGCAGTTCAAAGGACTCTCAAGAATCTTCTCCAACAGAACAGTTCAAAAACATCAACTTTTTTGTGCTCAGCTTTCTTTATAGTCCAACTCTCACATCCATACATGACTACTGGAAAAACCATAGCTTTGACTAGGTGGACCTTTGTTGGCAAAGTAATGTCTCTGCTTTTTAATATGCTGTCTAGGTTGGTCATAACTTTTCTTGTTATTAAATGTTTCCAATCCCTGAGTGATATGTTCAGATTCTTTAGAGCATGTTGAAATGCTCTACAGCATTAATTTTATTGTTTCAGTATATTGAACAGCTTTCAAAGTCATCAGTAGCTAATCTTTGGAAAACTGATCATGTAGATAGTCTATCCCAAACCATTCCCAAAGTAAGGGAAAATCATTCATTTCTTTCATTTGAATTAAACCCAGGTCAAAAAATAGTGAAATTCAGCAAGGTTATTGACCTATAATAGTTGTTTAGCATCCCTGTTGGGAAGGAATCCTTGAAAAGAGAGGTAGATAGGTAAATCCTTTTTTGAAACAGAATTATAATATTTCAGTCTCCTTCTGGTGTTAATGATATGAGTGCTATCTCTGTTAGAAATAGAATATGGATTTGTTCTTGCAGTTTTTTTCCTGGAGAATTTATTCTAGCTCACAGTATCTATTCCAGTACTCACACTGTAGTATTGTAAATGCCATAGATTAACTGTAAGGTAATGTGAAATATCCTATAATATTTTCTGAGGATGGAAGTCAGAAATATGCTTTGGGCTTCCCCACGATACTGGAAAGTCAGTGACAGCATTCTTCCCTAGGTCTGAAAACAAGAAAAGGGTCCATAAACTGCATTTTGCATCTACTAGTTTAGCTACAGAAATAACTGCGATGCAGCAAATAATTTAACTCCTTCCCCAGGCAATGCCTCTGGCTATGCAACTAGGAAGCACATTAAAACCTGCTTCTGTTGGATAGAAGAGGAGCTAAGTAGGGGAACAGAAGGATCCAGAAATAAATACACACACAGCTGAAGAAAACCCTCTTCTGAGAGTTTTGCATGGCTCCCCAACCAGAATATAAATTAGACCTCAGCTTAATCAGAGCATTATATGAGTCTTGCTCACTTTTTCTCTTCTGCTAAAAACCTCTGAAATCTCTCTGCATTTAGGATACTTGGTTATAGACCACCTGATTGTCAAGCTGCACGTGTAGGCAGGTCAAGTTCACCGAATTTCCTGCTTCTAAGGGAGGAAACTTATATTCCTGAATCTTCATAGTATCTCAGAAGGGATAAGCTGTTGTTTGGTCACTCAGTCATATCTGACTCTTTGTGACTCCATGGACTGCAGCACACCAGCCTCCCTTGTCCATCACTATCTCTTGGACTCTTCTCAAACTCATGTCCCTTGAGTCAATGATGCCATCTCATCCTCTGTCATCTCCCTCTCCTCCTGCCCTCAGTCTTTCCTAGATTCAGGGTCTTTTCCCAAGAATATTTATAAGATCTGAGCTTGAGTTCTTTCAGATGGGTCTTTCCACATGAGATTACTGGCTGACCCCCTAGAATAGACCCTGTGAGTGGTCTCCATGTTGGTTGTTTTATTTTGCTCCATGCTCAGGAACCACTGATGCAACCCTTAGCAACTTGACAGTCTTTCAATATCCAATCTAACTTTATACTATAGTGATCTGTCATTGTGCATATTCTAAATAGTAAAGGACCTAAGAGTTGTCCTAAGATGAGCTAACCAAGAAACATCAGAAAAATAAGCAACCAAATTTTATATATTTTAAAAGATCAATATTACAGTTTTCAGTAAAATATTGATTGAGTAGGAACAATTCCACAGAAATTGGTCTAGAGACTGGGCGTGAAGTGATGAACTAAAAGAGTCAGATGGAGCATCTCATGGAGACAAAATAATAAACAATTCAAAATGTACAAGCAAGTGACATACTCTTCAATGTTGAGTTCAAGAAGGCCATTTTGCAAAGTCTGGTGGTAGACATTGACTGGGGTGATGAAGGGAAGATCAACTGGGGAATGGCCTCTGAGCTAAGAAGTCAGGTATAAGTTGACCTGGGGAAGCACACTTCCAGCACAGGGACCACCAAGCACAGGCACCCATGCTAACACCTTACTCAGGAGGGCTGTATGTGAACTGGGCCGTAGATGAGGGAGAGGGTCCTGGTGCTGCCTGGAGAAACAGGGTCCAGTTTGAAACTGAGTGGTGGGATCTGGTTGATGCATGACTCACCTGGATGTTTACAAGCCATGTTCAAGGCCAGAGACTTGCTCTATCAAAAGATCAGTTTCAATATTTAGAAACCTGGAGGAATGGCAGGGTTGCCTTATCTTTGGTTCTATTAAATAACATTGGAACCTGCTCTGGTTTCTATTTCATTTCAATTTGGAATTTGAATATTTTTTGGTAAAACCTGTATCAATTTCTATACTTTATCAAAGGAGAGACATTGAAAGCACTTAACGATTTTATATGTTTATCTATTTGTATAGTGTGAACAGTAGCTGAGATAAATCAAAATGGCAAAAGAGCAGATGGAAATAACAAAAATATAATGTGTCCTCATTTCCATAAAAAAATTGGAACATGTTTCAAAGTTTTTGAAATCATGTAGTTAGTCATAAGTCTCTTTCTAAATTAACAAGCCTAAAGTATAATCAATTAGTAAAACTTTAGAAACCTGTTAGAAATCATTTATGGAGTATTAAGGAATATATCAGATCAAGTGAAAAAAATACTTCTTTGAATAAATTTTCCATTGGATATTGAATATGCCTATCATTGGAATCCCACATAAGATTAAAGCAAACTAAAAAGTTGGTTACATTTCATCAAAAAGAAAAAAAAGAAAACCAGCTCAAAAGGCAGAAATGAATTTATTGCCTTTAACTTTGGTTTCTCAAAGTACTGCAGAGGAGACATGCACTTCTGCTGGAATTCTGGTGAAAAAATGTCAATTTTTCCCACATGATAAATGGCAGATGAATCAAGGCACTTCTACAGTGACATTAACTCAATATTAGCCAACTCTCAGATGGTGAGATGGGGTCCATTGTAGCATACCATTAATTGCTAAACCCTGTTTCCCATCTTCAGGATTTTTTTAAAACTCCAGTGATCAGAAGGAGGATGGTTCCTATAAATTGTCTGGAACAAAATTAAAACAATCATGTTCAACACTGAACTTTTACTCAGTGAATTGGAGTTTTATTTTTATAGTATCACAATAAAGACAGTTGTCTAGAATTAGCAGGCTAGTCTGTGTACTTGAGATGATAGGGCATAACACCTCACAATCCTAAAAACAGTTCCTTGACCAACGGCATTTAGGTATAGTACTTCTGATTTGTATTAGATTTCCACCCTCATAGTATGAAGACAAACTGAGCTACCAAATATGCTGAATATTGAATAACTGACTGAGTCCCCTTAAGCGTTTGATAACTTTATTAATGAAGAATTGGAGATACCTAAGCAATTCAGTTACTGGGATCTAAGTTAGGAAATTGGTCTCCACTTCCAAGTAGGTGTCTTGCTTTGTACAAACCATACTTTCTCTTTATGAAGATTGAAATAAACCACAGCTCTGTGTGTTACGTGTGCTTGAGAGCCCTCCAGCCTTCAGGGGAAATGCTGTTTAAAACCAGCGTAGAGAGACTGAATGACGTATTGACTTCTCTAGATTCTGTGCTGTGCGTGCGAAAGTGTGTGTGCGCTTGGTGTGGAGCCATGCATAGATACACTCTCACCCTTATCTCTCTTTGTATTGAAAGTTCAAGGGTGATAACAGATGTGAAATTGTAATTGCTTTTTTTTTTCCCTGTCCCCCATTTATTTTATGTCATGGTGTTACGGAGGTACTAATAGATTGTATGGGTTTGTGGATTTGAGACAAATAGGAAATATTTCTTATCTGAAAAATAAGTGTGAAGTCATTAAAGTCCACCAATTCTAATTTTCAGGTTAAATTACTTTGTGCTACAGTATGATGGCTTTCTGGATAAATCAGAGAAAATTAGTAACATTTTAGAAAATGATCTGAGATCTGTGAATAAGTTTTACTTTAGAGTGTACAGCTTTTAGTTTCTGGGGCAAACTAATTTTTTTACAAAGTGAATATTTGAATTTTTTTTTACTAAGATTAATGCATTTCAAGTGTTGTAGACTTACTGTATTTTAAAATATCTTCCTGAGTGAGAAGCTTTCATCTTTTCAACTCAGTTGAATATTTTAAGAAAACACTGGCTCCATTATCTGGATGCAAGTGGGGCGTGCGCATACACACACACGTAGTAATATTCAGCTAGCTTGCACCTGTTTCGATGTTCTAGGTATGTGTGTTATCTTACTAAATGCTCATTAGCATCTCAGTCTTAAAAATAAGGAAATGGGGTCAGAGGTTAAAGAACTTTCTCAGGCCCCAATAGCAGGTCTGATTTGGACCCTGGCTTTTCTCTGTGTTCTCTGTGCACTTTCTCCACCTCCCTTTCCCCATGTATGAGCTGCAACAATGACTTAGTGGGATGGTACCTTCCAAAAAGGATTTTCCACTAGCTTTTAACCTTTGCATGCAGTCCTTTGGTACCCAAACTCAAATGTGAGGAAACCAAATTAGCCTTTGCTGTGTCCTAAATATCCAATGTCCTTTGCTCCTTGATGCCCTTTTTCTTTCTAAATGATATATTTTTTGTGCACCTGAATTTTTTGTTATTGTCAGAGCACATGTGTTTACTGACTTTATTGCCTCGAATAATTCTCACATTGGTTTGGCAGTAAACTGTCAATCCTGTGCTCTTTATTAATATAATAACCCTGCATGCAGTACTGTTAGAATATTTCTCCTCGTTTTCCACAAGGACTCCTGGCCAGTAGAATCCATTGTCTAGTAGAAATACTCTAATGTGAACTCACAGACCCAGGAGTAGGTTGATAAGAGGGGTTTTACGGCAGTAGGCAGGACTTTTGCTTTCAAAAATAGCACCCTCATTGTTCCCTTTTCTATATAAACCCCAGTCTCTTTGTGCCCCTGATGGTAAGAAAGAGAAAAAATGTTGGTTAAAGACCCAAATGAATACTAAGTCTTCTCCTTCTTTCACTTGTGAATGAGTCACCACCACAGTTTGACAGGAAATTGACTTCTTTGTTCTGTTCCTTTTGCGGAATTCATGAAGGGTTGCTGTTATGGCCCTTTAATGGGCCAGGGCTTGGGGGTACAGAGTCAATGATAAGAAAATAAAGGAAGAGAGAAAGGAGAGAGAGAGAGAGAGAGAGAGAGAGAGAGAGAGAGAGAAATGAATAGAGACATGGGGACCAAGACTCTGATGGAGTAAAGGCATTTATTCAGCATAATGTGGGCGTATATATACTGTTTTACAAGATAGCCTTTTCAGCAAAGATAAAGATCAAAAATCTTACAACTTATCCAGGAAACATAAGGCTAGAATCCTTCTCAAAGAGAGGGGGTTGTAAAACTCACTTTCCTTATCAGAAAGGGAAGAAGGCAGTAAATAGTTATTTTTACTTTAAGAATGTGTGCATTCCTTTTGTCCCCAGGAGAGGTATGCCTCTCCACTCATCTCTGAATATTCAGGGATTGATAAGGGACATCAGAAAACAGCACACAGGAAGCCTCCTGCGGAAAGTTCCCTGACAGTTGCCAAGGAGGTCTTGGTCAGATCACTTAGCAAGAGACAGTGGGGGAAAACTCAGGGACCTGCTTAACCATCATCTGACTTGAGGCAGGGTGGGAGTTGATGCCTTGACAGTGGACGTCCAGACCTGGCAGCAGACCCAGATCCACTCGAATTTGTTAGCAGGGTGACCTTCACTGAGCCCCCACTTCTCTCCAGGCTTCCCGTGTGTCAGGATAGAGGTGAAATGGGGTAACTCTCTGGCCTTGCCTGCCGTGTGGTCTCGCCCACAGCAGTGTATGCTCAGGAAGCGTTGGTTGTAAGCCTGTTGTAGTCACTGTGTCATGAATTATATGTAATTATTTATATATATTCCACAAAACCCTTTCTTTTTTGCCGATTAAGCATTATTTAAGTGAGAAGAGTTAGTTCTTTTTTAGATTTATATAATTTTTTACTCAAAGTAGAATTGATGTATAGTGTGTTAGTTTCAAGTATACAACACAGTGATTCAGTTATACACAGATGCGTACACACACATTTATTCTTTTCCACATATTTTCCCCAAATATGTTGTTAAAAAGTATGTGCATATCTCCTGGAATGGCTTAGTCCTCATTCTCTTTGTGTAGGGCAACGAGACCCCTTTTGAATCATGTGTGTGTCTGGGGTTGGGGGGGAGGATTCAGCTAGAACACAGGCCTGGAATTACTAAATGAAAAATGAAATTAATTTTTCAAATTACCAAATGAAAAATCTACCACTAGGTAACATGTCCAGACACACAGAGATGGCTAAATGCTGGAATTTTGAGGGGAAGCTATTTAGTGTTATGCAACTGAGCTACTGACACTTTTGGAAAAGGAAATGGCCACCCACTCCAGTATTCTTGCCTGGAGAATCCCATGGATGGAGGAGCTACAGTCCATGGGTCTGCAAAGGATCAGACGCAATTGAGCAATTAACGCTTTTTTAGTGTTACTGGAGCATTTTTGCTTTGAGACTTTGAGTGACTGTCACATCATCAGTGCTTCACTTAATAAATAAAACATCTTCCTGTCTCTTCAGAAAACCATAATTGCATATTCTGGCGTGCTTTAGGTTAGTCACATGTATTTTAATGTTTCGTTTTTTAAATGGCATAGCATGCAAGAAGAGCCAACTCATTGTCAGAGTCCTTTAGGGTGGCTGCAACTAAAGCTGACCAGCAGGGTTGGTGTCTCGGAGGTTCTGCTTTCTGGTTCAGAGAAGGTGGCCTCACGTGGAAGGGGCAGGGGCACTCTCAGAGGTCTCCTTTATCAAGGCGCTGATCCTATTTATGCTGGTTCTACTCTCATGACCTCGGCATCCCAATAGGCCCCTCCTCCTAACACTATCACTTTGAGGGTAGGTTTTCAGGTTATGAATTTTATGGATGCAGACCTTCAGGCTGTCACCCCTATGTGCCATTTGTTGAACATGTATGCACACACACACCAGCCTTGAGGTCCTGCAGACAGGCTGTGTGATGTGGGCTTGGGTCAGCAGCCAAGTGGAACCAGTGTCTATGGAGATACACCCACTACCCCTTCAGTGAGTGTCTCTGGTCCCCACTGCATGGGTGGGTGTGTCTGGCCCAGCTTCACACAGCCATTCAGTCAGTGATTCTTCCACGTCCTTAGTATAGAAGGAGCTGGGCTGAAACTGCAGTGATAAACAAGAATGCTTAAGGCAGTGAGCCTACATCCGCCTTAAAAAACTCCCTCCATTCATGCTCACTGACCCTCTCTTCTCCCACTGTGGGCAGCGCCCTTGTGCACAGGGCAGACACTTTCTCCCCAGCCCTCCTCCTCCTGGGCCTGTGATGGAGAAGCAGGAAAACGTGGCATTCTCCTCACTCAAATTAAATCACTAAAATTTTTCTATTTCAGAACATGAGTGGGGAGAAGAAAGGCAAATTTTGCTGAATTCAGGACGACATTCACAAGTAATTTATTAAGGATGTAAAATGGATCGCTGATTTCCAGTTGACCTTTAAGCTGCAATTTAAATATATTAGACTTTTTGATGCCTGGTGAGGAATTACCATTTTTAAAATGGGATTAGATTAGAATATTTGTACAAAGCAGAAGGGGAGTATTGAGTAATTTTGCTGCATTTTGAAAAGAATTCGTAGTCAAGGGAATAAAAGCATGTGAAGAGATAACATTTTGAGTCCTGATGGTAATACACCTTAAACGCATAAAGGGCTCTGTTTCTCTTAAAATGACTTACAATTATCCAGGTTGCAGGAGAGTGATTCACATACTTTAGGGTGGGAAGAAGTTTGGATATTTGGGGAAGACAGTTTGGCGATTTGTATGAAAAGCCTCAATAAGTTTGTATAGTTTCATCCACAAGTTTCAAATCTAGGCTATTTTTTTTAAATTTATTTATTTATTTATTTTTAATTGTTTTTGCCATACATTGTCATGATATCACCATGGGTTTACATATGCTTCCCCTCCGGAACCCCCCTCACTCCTCCCTCCCCACCCCGGGAAATCTCGCTGCACCAGCCCCGAGCATCAATCCTGGGCTGGCGATTGATTAGACATATGAAAACTAACATGCTTCAATGCCCTTCTCCCATATCATCCCACCCTTACCCTCATCCACAAAGTCCACGAGTCTATTCTATACATCTGCATTCCTTTTGCTGTCTCGTATGTTGGGTTCTCGTTACCGTCTTTCTAAATTCCATATATATGCGTTAATATACTGTATTGTTGTTTTTGCTTCTGGCTTACTTCACTCTGGATAATGGGCTCCAGTTTCGTCCATCTGAGTAGAATTGCTTCAAATGAATTTTTTTTTAATGCTGAGTAATATTCCATTGTGTATATGTACCACAGCTTTCTTATCCATTCGTCAGTTGATGGGCATCTAGGTTGCTTCCATGTCCTGGCTATTGTAAACAATGCAGCGATGAACATTGGGGTACACGTGGCTCTTTCAATTCTGGTTTCCTCGGTGTATATGCCCAGCAGTGGGATTGCTGGGTCATATGGCAGGTCTATTTGCAGCTTTTTAAGGAACCTCCACACTGTTTTCCATAGTGGTTGTACTAGTTTGCATTCCCACCAACAGTGTAAGAGGGTTCCCTTTTCTCCACATCCTCTCCAGCATTTATTGCTTGTAGACTTTTGGATGGCAGCCATTCTGAGTGGTGTAAAGTGGTACCTCATTGTGGTTTTGATTTGCATTTCTCTGATAATGAGTGATGTTGAGCATCTTTTCATGTGTTTGTTAGCCATTTTTATATCAACCTCTTTAACAAGTGGTGCTGGGAAAACTGGACAGCCACTTGTAAAAGAATGAAACTAGATCACTTTCTAACACCATACACAAAGATAAACTCAAAATGGATCAAAGATCTAAGCATAAGACCAGAAACTATAAAACTCCTAGAGGATAACATAGGCAAAACACTCTCTGCCATAACCCAAAGCAGGATACTCCATGACCCACCTCCCAGAATATTGGAAATAAAAGCACGAATAAACAAATGGGACCTAATTAAAATTAAAAGCTTTTGCACAACAAAGGAAACTATAAGCAAGGTGAAAAGACAGCCTTCAGACTGGGAGAAAATAATAGCCAATGAAACAACAGACAAACAATTAATCTCAAAAATATACAAACAACTCCTGCAGCTCCATTCTAGAAAAATAAACAACACAATTAAAAAGTGGGCCAAAGAACTTAACAGACATTTCTCCAAAGAAGATATAGGCTATTTTTAAAATAACCAAGAAAAGATACATGTTCATGGATGCTTCCTGCAGTGGTGTTTAAAATATTAAAGGGTTGTGAAAAAACCAGGTATTCACTGAGAAGTGTCAGTGGAGCGTGCTACACTGTCTGTAAGAACAAGAAGGGTCTTAGTTATTGATGTGAAATATTTTCACACCACTTTCAGTGAAAGGCATTAGCATTTAAAATTCACATGTCTATATGCTTATGGACACACAGTAGATCTATGGACAGACATCTAGAAGGAGATGTAACTAAATATTAAGAGTAGTTATCCCTGGGGCAGGGCACTATGACATCCTTTTACTTTTCTGAAGTTATTGTAATCACACCAAAAAAAAAAAAAAAAAAAAAGCAAAACACCAGCCAGTTACTTTTCAAGGGAGAAATCATGGCTCTTCTCCAAGGGAAGCATGCAGTTGTCAGTTTCAAAAAGGAAATTTCATTGAGTGTAATTTTCATCATAGGATTTAATTCTTATCACTCTTCATGGACAATTAAAGGCTGTTCACATAATTAAAAAAAATTTGGTAAGATTTTTAGTCATGCATGCAGTTGCTTATACAAATATTGTGCGTGCCAACACAAATTCTTCTCAAAAGTAACATGAGGGTTATTAAATTATGTAACTTGTATAATTGGTAGTTTACTCAAGAAGAACCATTTTAAAAGCTATTATAACTGTAGACCCTAATTTTTGAATAAATATGGAATTAATTCATTGGTTGAATCAAAATGGCTTATCTCTAATTGGGTGCGTCTACGCTCATCTGTAAAATGAACATGTGTTTGAATCTTTTTGCTGTTAGGAAGAGTAAATAATGCATGGAGCATGCGTAGAGCTGTACCCACTTGTTAGGATTCAGTACTAGAAGGATGTTGCCCAATTTCATGGATTCAGGAGTGGATTTCAGTTGACCTTGAAAGAATGTATCCATTAGTACTTATTTTTAAAGTATGTATTTGGCTGTGCTGTGTCTTAGTTGCTGCATACAAGATCTTTGATCTTTGTTGTGGCAAAAAAAGGATCTTTATTGGCAGCATAGGAACCCTTAGTGGCAGCAGGTAGGGCCTTGTTTCCTCACCAGGGTTTGAACCCTGGGCCCCCTGCACTGGAAGTGGGGAGTCTTCAGCCACTGCACCACCAGGGAAATTCCACTGCCAACACTTATTTCTGGAGGTTCTCAAGTCTTCCTTTGTATCTTAATTTCAAACAGGGTAGTAGAAAGAAGGAACAAAAACACAAATGGTGTTGGTAACCTACTGGAATTTAAATAATACACTTTTCCTGAAGAGAACAATGGGGGAAAATGAGTATCTTCATGATGAATTTAGAAGAAATAACAATTTGTCACATTCCTTTATGAAATGTGCCATAAAATGATCGTCATTCCTATAGCTTTTTCCAGCTTGTTGAAGGTATTTAATGTTCTTCATATAAAAACTTACTAATTTCCTTTTTAAATTGAAGTTTAGTTGACTTACGTTGTGTTAGTTTCAGGAGTACAGCAAAGTGATTTAATTGCACATATACTAATTTCAGGGTGTCCCTGGTGGCTCATCTGGTAGAGAATCCACCGAGAATGCAAGAGACCCTGGTTTGATTCCTGGGTCAGGAAGATCCCCTGGAGAAGGGATAGGGTGCCCATTCCAATTTCTCAGGTTTCCTTGGTGGCTCAAACGGTAAAGAACCCACTTGCAATGTAGGAGATCTAAGTTATATCTCTGTGTTGGGAAGATCCCCTGGAGGAAGGTATGGCAACCCACTCCAGTATTCTTGCTGGAGAATCCTGGTGGACAGAGGAGCCTGTGGGCTACGTCCATGGGGTCGCAAAGAGTTGAACATGACTGAACAACTTACATGAACTGTAAGCACAGCACATTGTAATTTCCATTTAAAGGAATGGTTGCTTCTATTTCAGATAAGAGTCCTACATCCCATTACTCAGCCACTTTTGCCATAGAAATCCCAAGGCCTCAGTTTAAGATCAGTTGCATGAGTTCCCATCCTGATCTTCATTTGTTTGTTCTCTGTTGTAATGTCTCCTGCAAATCCCTTTACTTAATTTTTTGAAATGTTTATTTTAGTTGTTCTGATGTTGGCAACTTCTCTTATAAGATGACCAGCATATAGTCTTTTGAAGTCACTGGTCTAGTAAGGATAGAATTTTAAACAGAAGTTTTTTGATAGTAAGATTACACTTGATGATACCAGTAACTGATTATCCTGCTTACATTTATTTACATAGCATTTAGCAAAATGAAGAAAACAGGATTAATATCTACTCACTAAATCATTGAATTAAATATTAATCAGTAAATCAATATACAGTATGAGAACTAGGGAAGAGCTTTGGGGTCACCAGAGTTAGCATCTCGTTCTAATAACTGGGAAAGAAGCATATGAGTTTGAAGCAGGAGATGTAGGTTTGAATCTGACTCCTGATTCCATGCACTTCGCCATTCAAGTGTAGCCCCTTCCTTTTAACACCTCCACAGAGAAAAGGATGGCAGTATTTCCAGAATTTAGTCAAATAAGATTCAGAATGTTTAACCTGGAATGCATTTTTAAATGGTAAATTAAATGAATGTGGTCTAGTTCCAGTCCTATAGGAAGTAACTTCTTCAGCCAATGGACCATTGCACTGTTATCCAGGGCACCCCACTTAAAGCAGGTATTTCCCTGTCTCCTGAAAGCAGACTTGTTAAGGAAATACACTAACTTGGGAGGGAACACACATTGTCACAGACACATTGGAGTAATTTCCACCACCCCACAAGGAATACTTGGACTGTGTTTTATAAACAATAGTTACAAATTCACTGTGAAGATTGTTCAAGATCGTTAACTATGAATAACATAAATTAATACAAGAGTTTCTTACCTTGATGCTGAAGAGCAATCTTCAATTACAGGGCTGGTGCATATTATGAAAACTGAGTGCTTGAATACCCTGGATAATAAGTCATTTTCTTGACTTTCTCTCACATCCTGTGTCAATCCAGTAGCCAGTCATGTTACCTCTGCTTTTGCTGGAACTCAATGTGTTTTCCCCCATCCCCCTCAAACGTATGTTTTGAAACCCTGGCTCCCAGAGATGGTGGTGTTAAGACATGGGTCCTTTAGGAGGTGTTAGGTCATAAGAGTGTGGCTCTCATGAGCAGGATTACTGCCCTTATAAAGGAGACACCAGAGAACTTCCTGGCCCCTTCCAACAAGTTCAGACACACTTAGAAGATGAAAATCTGTAAACCAGCCCTCACCCAACCAGGCGGACAGCCTGATCTCAGAACTCCAGCCTCTAGGAATATGAGAAAGCCATTCATCGGTCAGCCACCCAGTCTGTGTCATTTTGTTATGGCAGTAGTGGACTTAGAAAACGCTCTTCTCCAAGGACTTCTATGACCACACATGGAAGCCAACAGTATCACCTCCCAGCCTTTCTCCCTTCTTCTCCTGCGTGCCCACCAGCTCGCTGTGGTGACCAGCAAGGCCCTTTGACTATTGAAACCAGATCACAGAACACCTTCACTCAGAACCCTTCCCTAGCTTTCTGTGTCCTTTGGAGGAAAAGCCAGTCGTCACCTTGCCCTGCAAAGTCTTCCAGGGCCTGTTCTCCTGCCCTGCCATCTGCCTCCTGTCTTCATTCCAGCAACACTGATCCCTGGCTCTTCCTTTCCAGTTTGCCAAGTGGGCCCCTCAGAGATTTCACCTGGACCCCTTTCCCCAGCAGAGATGGGCGTCTCCCCTTGACCTGTCACTTCATCAGCCACACCTTCCCAGCCATGCTATAAATAGGAACAGCCTGTATCCCCGCACTCAACAGAATTGTTTTATATTTAGTCTTTTGCTCATTATCTAACCCTCCCATCACTAGAATTTAGGCTTCAGTTGAAGGGTCTTATTTTTCCTAGTCATTGAATTCCCAGCGATTAAATTGCTTGAAACCAGTACTCCATCAATATTAGTTGGTTGAATGAAATAATGTATTAATGGATGGGAATAATAAAGTTGGAGAGTTATCTATTCTTAGACATGAACATCGAGTTGCTCTAAATATGCTCCTGGGTCACAATAATTTAACTTTCATGTTAGTGACTTTCAAAACTGTATACATTTTATATATAAGAAGGTCCGCCTACCTACAGAGAAGTGAGACAGTGCTCAATAATAGGAAGAAACTTAAACATGTGACTTTTTTTTTGAAGTTTATTTGTCATTGAAGCATCATCTTTGCAGGGTTCTCCTTTTGGAGATACTGTTTCCTTTATGACTATTACCGTTTTACTGTTATTCCAGTTTATGAAACCAGAGGGTAAATCAGTAATAAACGGTCACATACAGAAGTTCCAGGCAAACAAAGCTTGTTGTGGTTTATTACCATCCGCAGCCCATACTCCTCTCGCTTTGCTAATGCCAGGTGGCTCCCCAGCGCTGCCTGGGCCTTAGGAGGCCTGTGCCGTGTGTTTCAGCTGCTGACAGCCCCGCTGCCATTGGCCGCCTTCCTCTGGCTGTGTACCCAGCCGGGAGTGCAAAGGCCTTGGCATCGAGGGATGTTGTAATCACAGCAGCGAGTGCAGCCTGATAACCCCGTGCCATCGCAGGGCCAGGAGCTCGCCAGGAGCCCCAGCTCTGGCTAGAACCAAGCCTGTCTCTCTTCTCTCCTCTTCCCATGATGGTTTCCTTCCCACTTCGTAAGAAACAGTGCTCAAATGGAGCCTATTCCTAAGACACAGTCCCTTGTCTGAGCTTCACTTCTATTTCTAAATGAAGCATGTTTTCTCCTCCTGACTCTCAGACACACAAAGCCTGCTGAGCTGAGTAGAATGCCAAATGCTAGTCCTGTGTCCTGCCGTTTAGACACTCCTTGCTGGTAGGAGTAATTCCTGCAAATCATTCCGGCAATCATGGTGTTGAGTGCAGGATGGGGCCTCATGCACTCTCTTCCTTCTAGTGCTTCTAGAATGAAAATATTCTTCCAGAATGGAAACATCTCAGCCATCCCTGCCGGCCTGGTGTCTGGACCCCGTATTTCAGTGTGGAGGCTGTGGTCTGTCCACTGGCTTTGCCCCCATCCCGCTCAGCCATGCTGTGGCCAAAAGCATATTTCCTTCTCTCCGCTTCGATCTTGGGACCATTCCCAGTATTGCTGCTCCAGCCACATTTGGCTGTCCTGACACAGCAATTAAAACTCAAGAGCTTTACCACCATCACATTTCACCTGCCAGTGTTTGAAGAATGGGGTGTGCCTTAGCAGCAGCAAGGCTTAATTCCCCAATTCAGAAGTCACAACCACCGACACGAGGGAGCCATTGTGTTTCATGAGTTCCAGAGAAAACAAAGCAGAGGTAGCTAGTAAAAGAATTAGAAGAAAAGAAAAAGCCAAATGTAGTGGTAAAAAATTGCATGATTTGATTTTGCTATTTTTCATTTTGCTTCCCAATGCCTCTATTGATGGGAGGATTATCCTGTTTGTGATTTTTTTTTTTTTCCTGCTGCTTGCTGTTTAGTCCCAATGTAACTTTTCAGACTTCTTGGTAGATTAGGTAGGAGTAAATTTAAGATGAACAATCATGGTCAGGACCCTGCTGGGGGCCCTTCCAGGCATACTCTGTATTCAAAGGGTGTCCTCCAGTCCCTAACCTACGTGATTGGGTTTATAGGACTCAACCTAGAAACCTGTGTTTGATTTGTGTACAAACACATGGATGACAGAGCCTAAGCTTCTCTCTGAAGTCTGAGCTTCTCTTCCATGAACTCCTGACCTAGTATAGACCACCTCCCTTTGGTCACAGATTTGTCTTTGCAACGAGACAGACTCAGTCATGCAAAGACGGGCTGCCATACGGAGCAGATTGTGGCTGCTGATGCTCACGGCTGAGAGCAGATGTCAGAGATTCACACGCTCACCTTGATCCAGTTTTCCTGGTATTTGTAAGGGCATCGGACAAAGCTGACCACAGGATCCCAGCGTTGGTCACAGGATTCAGTGTGGGCCCCCTAATTAAGGAGAGCTAATCCTGTTTTTCGTTTTTCTTTCTTTCTTTTTTTTTAAAGTAAGCTCTGTTGGGCTAACATTATGATCTGGGGTCATTTTCTAATTTGCAAAGTTAACATGTCTATGATTATTGCCTTAAATTTAAAGCACATTTAGAAGGAATCTCATCTTTTTTGTGTGATCCCAGTGGTGTGATTTCATTTCAGGCTTTTAAAACCTGTGTGTGTCTGTATAAGCAATTCTTAAGGTCCGAATCAGCTCGGCAGGAGGCAGGCAGCACTTTTGGTGAGCAGCCACTAACCATGATGAGAGTGGTCGCTTAAGTGTTGCAGACAGCACTGCGGGGGAAGCTTCCTCTTCCCTGGCACAGACCCTCAAGGACACTCCACATAGCTGGCAAAGAGCCTGGCATGTGTGTTCATGACCATGAGCCCCAGACAGTCCGAGGCAACAATAAATCTTGGATTACCTTTTTCTATAAAGAAGGGAAAAAGTGGCGGGAGGGGTAAATTTGGAGTTTGAGATTAACACACACACACACACACACACACACACACACTGCTGTATATAAAATAATCAATAAGGACTGCCTGTATAGCACAGAGACATTTATTCAGTATCCTATGATAAATCATAATGGAAGGGAATATGAAAAAATATACATACGTGTAACTGAATCACTTTGTTATATAACAGAACTTGATACAGCATTGTAAGTCAATCATACTTCAATTAAAAAAAAAGTTTAAGTAAAAGAGGCACGGTTTACTTTTCTGACTATGGGAGGACTGTGACATCTATTTACAACTCTAAAATGAAATGTGGACTATAAATATATAAAGAAACAGTAAAAAAAATTATTTCTATATCTATGATCCAAAGTGTCAACAAATTGATTATATCCTTATAGTTTCTAAGAAATACATAAGTGGATTATGAAATATGCCAACTTTGTAAATTATTTAGAAACATAGATGTAAATCTACATTATAAGGATTCATTTAAGAAACTCAATCACATGCAAAAGTCTCACAAATAATAGTTAAGAATTGAAATTCACTCTTCTACAAGATAGTTAAAATTTGTGTGGTTCTCTCAAACACTGACAGTTCCTTTGTTTCATTCCATCAGGGGTAACCAAAATCATCCTTAATTTTCTTTTTGGAGAAGAATCTTCCTTATTAGCACGCTACCAACATTTAGGAACTAAAAATCATATTTGATGTGACAGACAACTCATATCATTTGAGGTAGTTTTGACCAGATACGATTTTCACTTTTTTTTTTTCACATTTTGCACTATTTTGAAAAAACAAAAGGAATTGTGGGCTCATTTAACAGTTTGTTAACTTACGTATATTAAAAATGGTTTAGATATGCACTTTTTAAAAAAGTTGATAAATTGGAATTTTAAAAACAAAGCGGAATCAAATACAAAAAGGTTAGTAAATGTAAAAAAAGCAATATGCAAACTCCATAGTAGACTCTGATTCAATAGAGAATTTCCCTCTATTGCACAGTGTGTGAGTCTGTATTTTTAAGCAAGTGATTAGAATCGATACCTAAATTCACAAATGCAATTAGAATTTTTACTTGCTTTAATTCATAAAGGTAGCAATGTCTCCATTAAAAAAAATATGAGCTCAAATTGATCCTGTAACAGATAAATTGTCATTCTTTTATCTATTACTTAGAATTGTATTTTAGTTGATACTCTAGAATTTCAGTTGCAGAATCCATAATATTTAATTACTCTAAAGTAAATTAGATGATATTCAAACAACTGGAATAACATGGCTTTGCCCTTTTTTCCATCAGTATAATTCTCATTGCAGTACTATCAAAAGATGATCCTTCCTGTTTTCCATCAGTACAGGATAAAATTAACTTGCCTTTTTACCAGAATGGTGATTATAGAGAATCATTTAGAAAATGCTTATTATAGATTTTTCTGGACCAGCTTATGACTTCCTTGTGTATTACAACAGTGATAAAGATGTTAAGTACTTAAAAGATTTCAAATCAAGAAATATTTGTCACTTGCTCTAGCATGAAAAAAAAAAATATATCATTCTCTAGTCCATGGGGTTGCAAGGTCACTAAGTCATGTCTAACCCTGTAGCCTACCAGGCTTCTCTGTCCATGGGATTTCTCAGGCAAGAATGCTAGAGTGGTTTGCCACTTCCATCTCCAGGTGATCTTTCTGACCCAGGGATTGAACCTGTGTCTCCTGCTTGACAGAGAAGGCAATGACAACCCACTCCAGTACTCTTGCCTGGAAAATCCCATGGATGGAGGAGCCTTGTAACGGAGATGCCATTAAATGCCTTGACCCTTTTTTTCTCCTGTGACTTCACATCTATCCAAACAATTAAGCAGGCTTAGGACAAAGTGAGTTGATGCATGACAAGGTGTTTCAGGGACTGAGAAGGACGATACCGTTGGAAGTGAGAATGTCTCAGGAAGAAGACACAACTGAATCTTGCTGGTAGATCTCCACTTCAGTCTAGCTCCCAGAGACTGTGGTTTCCATTAACTTCAGTGTGTACAATGGAGGGAGAGTCAAGAATTGCAACCATCTTTTGCATCCAAGAAGTAGCTTAACAAAGGGAAGCAGTCCATTCTTCTAAAAGAGACAAGGCCCAGCCTATGAGAGCTTCAAATTGGTGGGATGCTTTGGGAGTCCCCCAGACTTTTCCTTTTGATGATTTTCTTCTCTGCATATTATCCTCATGCTTTCTGTCTGACTAGGAGGGAAAGGTCCATCCCTGGGACACATTTGCCCGTTGTCTTATTTTCTTATAAGATAATCCCTCACAAACCAGAATGTGTGGTGATCAGAGAACGTTTTGCTTAAAAGTGAGAATATCTTCTATCAGGCATAGAAACTAATCAGTATTGAGAGATTTTTAAAGTTTGAGGCTACTAACAATTTATCTTTATTCATGAATTTCCTTAAAGAGCAGATTAAATCTGTACCTTCCATCTTTCTGTGAGTAGAAAAGAATGCCCCTGTCTCATTTTTGCAAAATGGTTTTGTCAACTTCTCCTTTAGTTTATGGTAATACATGATATTTAATTTGGCAAATAGAATTTGTTATTGACTTTGAACCATAGAATTGGTTTCTTCAGGATGGAGAATATGTTAGGAAATAGTAATAATGCATTATGTTCATTTATGGCATACCTACTTTTTATAGTATACAAGTATATAGTATATATACCATAGTATATAGTATGCTTTTTATACAATTGTCTTTTATTTGTTAACATAATTTAGGAAAAGGCATTCATCATCAACTGAATTTACTTTTGAAATAAGGAACACAACCGCTGATAGCTATGCCAGCATCTTGATGTTGATAACTGTAGATTTGGACTTCACATTTTTTCCAGCAGCTAAAACTAACTCCACTTCTCTATTTGTTACCACATGTTCAATGTAGAGCTGTCAAAGTAATCTTCGAGGTAACATCCAGCTAGCAGAAGGGAGGAGAGATAGGGTAGGGTATTACATGAAAAGTTTTTATAGGCTCCATAGAGAAGAGGTTTGTATCACTTGCTGATTACATTGAGAAACCCATGGAAATTTCTCTGATTGTAACTTCAGTTCTCTCTACAGTGAAGATAATTTACATACCTAGGAGGGTTGCTATGATAAATACTGTATGACGAGGTACTCAGTATGATGGTTATTGTTTTCTGCCAAATAGTTATGGCTCATTTTTAGCATCTGCAGAAACAAGACCTGGTCAGCTTTTTCTCTGACCAGAAATGGTGTGGGCTATGCTGCTATTTAAATATTTAAGTGTCATTCTCTCAAGCAGCCAAATACTTAAAATAGCTAAAAGGAATGTACAGAAGGATGGTTGAGAAGTTTATATTTATTAGCCTACTTTCTTAACTTTTTTCAACTTCATATTTTTATTGCCTTGTAAGCCAACTTAGTGTAAAATGGTCAGTGGTCTGTAGAACTCAGTTGTTCCACTCAAACTTGGCTTTCTATCGTTTCCTCTGTCAATGATGTCGCATCTATTCCAACTTAAAAATACTGGGTGTTTTGTTTCTCCAGCATCACTCAGCCACTCTTTAAGTCTTTCCTTTCATTCCTGATGAGTACACAGTGATGTGACCACACAATCCCCAGTAGTATGTAGCATCTCTTCTTATAGAAGACACACAGAATTTCTCAACCTTGTTCTTTTATATCTCAGTTATACTAATTATGTTTTATTGATTTAAGTTCCAACATCTCTCTATAGATACATTATGTTGGTCTAATATCCACTCTAGTCTATAAGTATGTTCTTTTTTTAAGCTAACCCCAACATGAGAGCTTGCATAGAATTAGGTCATTTTATACAGATGCTCTAGATTAAATATAGGGCTAATAAATTTAAAAACCATTTTAGAATTTTTGTAGCAGGTTTATAACCTACTTGAAGTACTTAGTTGATTTAAAATTTACAGCAGAAATTGTTGCTTATTTGGTGGTCTTCACTGAACCTAGAAAAAAATAAGTCATTTCATTATATGCAAAATAAAGCTATTCCTTGTTTGATAAGTTTAGACAAGTGAAATCCTTCCATGTAAAACTCAGCCCAGAATGAAAAATACTATTCTGGATAAAGTTCTGTTTTGCTTCAGTTAATACAAGATATGTATCATCTCTCTCCCACCTAGTTGAATGCTGGCTAATGTTAACATGGGGAGATCTTTCAGACAAAATCAGGTGGCAGAAATCTAAGACTTGACTTCTAATGAGATAATTTAACATGGAAAGAAGCAAATTTAAAGCGAGTCTTTTATAATCTTTAACAACTTTAACGTTTCCCTTCAACTGCGTCGGCAGGTAGACTGACTGACGCTCCCATTGTACGGCTAAGGCTGCGCGCGGGGTCTGCGGTCCTGAATGGGCTGCCGTCATCAACAACACAGCTCACCCCGCTACCTCTCGGGGGTGCGTGCGGCTGGTAGGCTGACAGCCAGGTGCCATATCCTGAACCCCAAGCTTCGCTCAGCGGTTTATTGTGCCAGGCGCTCAGGATGACCGTCTTCTCTGGTATCCATGGGGGATTGGTTCCAGGACCCGTGCTGAGAACACCAAAATCCGAGAATGCTCAGGTACCCTACGTATGATGGTGTTGTCCA
This sequence comes from Antilocapra americana, assembly GCA_007570785.1. Classification (NCBI taxonomy): domain Eukaryota; kingdom Metazoa; phylum Chordata; class Mammalia; order Artiodactyla; family Antilocapridae; genus Antilocapra; species Antilocapra americana. The sequence continues at coordinate 1,099,917 of ML661352.1, read as the reverse complement.
GGCAACCCTCTGCATCCACAGGTGAGGAACCTGCAGATACCAAGGGCCAACTCTGATTAAAATTGAAGTAAGAAATACAACTCCTGACTGTGAGCTAGATGAGTGTAGCACTGAGAGCTCTCAGGCATTTAAATATTAATCCTTACAATGAAGATGATCCCATTCTACACAAACTGTACTTATCTAATGGGATTGGGGTTAGAAAGGTAATGTAACACAGAGATTTGAGGGGACATTGTTCCTAATTTATTTTATGTCTTATTAAATAAGACTTGTTATTTATAATAAGTAAATATTATATAAATAAATTTTAAAATATAATTTTTATAAATATAAATAAATTCAAGTTTACTTATAAGTTATTATAAAATTATTTAGAATAAGTTAATAAGTAATTAACTTATTGTTGTAAGTTGCTGTATATAGAGAGGTTTAATAAGCAATCTATGGCATAGTTTTTATACCTGTGTGCATGCATGCATGCTCGGTTGTGTCTCACTCTGCGACTCCATAGACTGCAGCTCGCCAGGCTCCTCTGTCCATGGAATTTCCCAGGCAAATACGGGAGTAAGTTGCCATCTCCTACTCCAAGGGATCTTGTTGATTCAGGGATCAAGTTTGTGTCTCCTGCATTGACAAGCAGATTCTTAGCCACTGTGCCACCTGAGAAGTCTATTTTTATATATATTCAACTTTGTTTAAAAATGAATTAATTGTATCTTTAAAAATGATTGTACAGGACACTAGTGTTTGTCATAAAGGCACTGGTAATTTTAACAGTTACTTTGTTCTCCAGATATTATGTTTCGTCTGTCTCTCTCTTGCTGGACCATAAGCTTCTGTAAAGTCAGGGACGTGCACACACATCTTTCTAGTAAAAATGATGATAACTGGCCTGGAGGAGCCATCTAATAATTTTTCAACAGAAACAGAAGAAAAGGCAAAAAATCCAACAAATTTCAAGTGATTATATCATGATAGTCCACAGAAGTTAATGATACTAGTCTTTAGCAAAATATGTGTTCTGTGATCTGAGAGGTATAAGGTATAGGAAATATGTAATTTAAATCCAAATTTTGCTTTTAATAACTTTTTTCACTCCTTTTTGCATGAGTTTGAAAAAAATATTCCACTTCAAATAGAACTGACAGGTATGAACTCAGAAAGCTCTTAAGGATATGTCTTAGATAAAATAATGTAATTTACATGGACCAATTGGAAAAATTGTTTTACATGAGGACAGGAGATGATCCAGCATACTGGGTCTGAGTGTGGGTCAGGGCCATACTCTTCACACTGCTTTAGGCCTATGAAATGGGAGGACCGTCTCTAATAAGATGATAGACGCACACTGAACATTGAGCTGCATGTACTTATCAAATTAGGAGGCGAATGTCATGGAAATACTGTATCACCACTATTGGTAGGAATCATACAGCTTATCAGGTCATTTGGTCAGTTAATATAGTGTCTTAATGGCATATGGTGACTCAGGAAAAGAAACTGTTTGCAGTGTCTTCCAGATTCTAGAAATAAGTATTTTACTCTGTGTCTGTGATTGCTTATTTCTTTCAAAGTGAGATTTTCTTGAAAGTACAGTTGAGCACAGTTTTGAAACAGCAGGTGTTGCTATTACAGAGAAAAATTAGCAATAATAATTACAGAGAGGTACCAAAGATGATGCTGTATTGACTCAGGAAGAAAGTATCAATTTCAGACAGTTAATTCTTAATGACTGTAAACTTTTGAGTTAGGTATACATTTGAAGAAAATGAGTACTGTAAAGGAACTATGTTTTATGGGAGGTCCCAATTATTTTAAATATTAGAACCGTATAATGCACATGCCCTATGATCTGGCCAAGAGCTCAGTGTTTGTTTAAGATGAGCAGAAAACTCTTTTCAGGGTTATCTAGAAATAAGCTTTTCAGTAAGTCTCCCTGAGATCTTTCCTTTTGGAATCTTTTCTAAATTCAGTTTGGCAACTGGGTTAACTAATCCATCCCATAATTATGAGTACAGTGTTTTGTGATTTCCCTCTTTATGTACCTATCTCTCCTCCCAAAACATAAATTTATTAATGCTTGAGGCTGTATCTTATTCCACGTTTACTCTATCGCTAGTCTCATATGTTTAGAATCTATAACTCTATTCATGATTTTGATTCCAATGGTGTACAGAGAAATTCTCCTTAGATGGGGCGTATTCAGTTCATGAAGAGCAGAGTGAGGGGAGCTGGCGTGTCAGAGGTGGATTTGGTCATCAGGGGAGGTGGGGTGTCTGAATTTGAGACATGGAGGTGGCAACAGTGACAGTGATGGACAGGTCTGGAGGGAGTGGCAGAGGGCACGCTTCTCCTCAGTGTGAGCAGATCAAGGGTTTGAGGGGGTGGAACGCAAGCCTGTGCGGACACTTCAGTGTCCAGGAAGCAAGCTGGAGAGAAAAGATGCTGCAAACAAGACACTAATGGCATCTGGGCAGGTATTTCCAGGTGAAGTGCGACATTTAGGAAACGACATGGAGAGGGTGCAGCTGCTGCACTTTCTGAAGATGCCCAGGTGGCTGCAGGAGGGAAGAAGCAAACCCGCCCTACTGTTGGAGAGGGCAGTGCCGTGGGGCACGGGTCAGAGCAGGCCTGCCAAGGCTTCCCGCGCTGTCAGAGGACCGCAGGACTTAATGGACGAACGGCGGTGGGCGGGGGCTTTGGGTAGGTGGAAACAAAACCGTTAAATGCCTGAAGAAAAAATGGGAAGAAAGAGAGGAGGGTCTTTATGTGGTATCTCTTTGCATAGTCTTCCCTCTCCTTTGCTCCCATTTTGTCTTCTGTCTCAGAATTACAGAGTGATAACCAACTCAAGTCCATCTAAGATCTGTTCTTATACACCTACATTCTGGGATGTCTCAGCAATCAATTAATAATGCTTTTCCTGCAGCAAACTAAACGAGGGTTGTCAGAATTCCTCAGGATTCTTCAACGCCAGTGCTGTTAAAATGATAAAAAATGCCAAGTCTGTGTTTACTGTTGCAAGCTTTGTTAATCGGTTGTAAAGATGAATCATAGTACATCGCAGATACCAAGATTTATTGCCTCTATCTCATTTCTTTGGCATATGATATCAAAAAAGGCAATCATTGAATTGTAATATGTAATCTCAGCATTCAAACTGCTATATATACTGAAATCATTTACATTTTGTCAAATAACCCATCCTATTCAGCATAATAAATAGTTACTGAAAAATGCTCTAGACACTTACCTATTGTGATGAGGCTATAATCATAAATAAGGTGATACATCTGGCTTGGGAACTTAGAGTCTAGGGAGGAATGGTATCCGAGTAAATAGACATTGTGCGAACTGAAAGGTTTCACATGGAGTTCTGATGATAGTGTGATGTGGGCAGTGGAGCAAAATAGACTTGGAAGTTGAACACTTTCCAATATATATGTGCTGGTCTGTTGAATTGCGCTCCTCTAGAAACATGTGTTGAAGTTCTAACTCCTAGGCCCATGAATGTAATTTGAAAATAGGTCTTTATTTTTTCAATAATTGAAATATAGTTGTTTTGCAATTCTGTGTTATTATTGAACTGCAAAGTGATTCAGTTTTATATACATACACACATTCTTTTTTTTAATTTTCCACTGTGGTTTATCTCAGGATATTGAATAAAGTTCTACATGCTCTACAGCAGGACCTTGCTGTCTATCTGTCCTCTATATAAAAGCTGACATCTGCTATCCCACCCTCCCATAGCATCCCTCCCCCCAAACCCTCCCCCTTAGCAGCTACCAGTACGTTCTGTGTCCCTGATTCTGTTTCACAGAGAGATTCGTTCGTGTCATATTGTAGATTACACACAGAAGCGATGTTATTGTTGTTCTCTGCTGGAGTTCACTTGGTATGATCATCTCTAGTTGCATCCGTGTTGGTACAAATGGCATCATGTCATTCTTTCTGTGTCTATGGTATAGATGTACCACATTTTCTTTGTCCATTTATCTGTTGATGGGCATTAGGGTGTTTCCATGTCTTGGCTGTTATGAGTAGTGCTGATGTGAACACTGGGGTGCATGCATCTCTTCAAATTACAGTACTGTCTAGCTATATGCTCAGGAGTGGGATTGCTGGACCATAAAGTAATTCTTCTTGCGGTTTGAAAATAGGTCTTCACAGAGATAATTAAGTTAAAATGAGGTCATTAGAGAAGGTCCAATTCCAATAGGACTTATCAAAATGGGGAACTCTGATGCATGGACAGACAGACACAGAGGAAAATAGGATTGAAGTAATGAAGTCCACAGGCCCCCAAACATCAGAAACTGGGCAAAGCGCTAGAGGCTAGAAGAGGTGAATCTCAGCTGTCAGAGGAGCATGGCCCCTCAGTTACCTTGTGGCTGGACTCCTAGACTCTGGGACTGTGAGACAATATGTTTATTTTCAGCCACCCAATCCGTGGCACTTTGTTATGGCAGGTCTTAAAAACAAGCATATTTCCTATAACATTTTCGAGAAAGTTACTTAACATCTTGCACGCAAGCTCAGTAGTGTCCCCCTCTTTCTTTCCTGCTGAAGGGAAGCACTGTTATACAGAAACGAGCTATTATTAGTCAGATGAAGGCATCCTGCATGTGAGGTGACTAGTGCTTAGTAAGTGGAAGCTGTTACTGTGATATTTTCAAAACACCGTCTTTTCAGAGCTTTGAGAATCCTGATTGGAAAAAAAAAAATCATTAAAATGTTTTTGCCCCTTTCTGTTTTCATTATGAAGTGTGATTATATATCAACTTTCAGTGCTGCAAATAGTCACTTTATAAGCTATTTACAATTGAAAAGTAATCCAAGACTCTAAAAGCATTCTCTTTTATTTTGCAATTCCATTAAACAGCCTTTCTCCTCTGCTTAAGGGTATTTCTATTGAGATGAAACAGTATGCCAAAAATGCATAATTAGCACCAAAATTATTACGCTAATTTTTTAAATCACGACAGTAACAAAGCTGTAGCAGTGTTACAGCAGTATTTAATTTGCTATGTACATGCTAAGAGAAGGGGCGTAAATGGGAAAATCATATTAATGCTCATGTTTCTATACAAATTCCATTAACCTTGCTTTTCAGCCTTAGAAGTTGAGCAATTTCCTAATGCCCATTTGCATTCATTTGCAAACCTTCTCCCAGTGCCATGAATTCTGATCACCTTCTATTTCCCTTAAAAACACAAGGAGGTCCAGCACTGGTGTGGATGAATTAAGACATCTAAGATGTTAAAGATAGCAAGGATTTTTTTAAACCCCTCCAGCATATAGACAGAAAAGAATTTTCTAAGTATCTATGCATTTCACATTTATGAAAACCTTAGAGAACTCACATTCATACAGCTACTCACACATATAAATGATGATTCAAAATTTCTCAATAAATTCTAATGTAGAATTTGGGAGTAAATTAAAAGATTCATATACAACAGGTAAAAGAAACACATTTCAATATTATAGTGGATTCAGTATTAGGGAATGAAATATATCAGATTATATAAAATCATTAATTTATATAAATTATTTATATTGAAAAATTTAAAAGTTATATATAAAATTCAGCACTTATTTCCAACTTTTATAAACAAATAGGATGCTTTAAAAAATACCATTTTGATGGACCACTTACAAAACATTCCATTTCTAGAATGTTGCTTTTACTTGTATAACATTCTCCTGGAAATGTAAATGAATGCAGCCAGTAAGAAAATAATAGGCATATATTTAGAAAAACAATGCTCATTGGGAGCTAGAAATTATCATAGTAGAAGTTTTTTCACATTATTTTCCAATTTTGAGATAACTGACATACAAGACTGTACAGATTTAAGGTGTGTAGCATAAAGATCAGAGTACAGGAGAAGGTGACAAATAGAGAAATTGACAAACGCTAAATGTCAGGGTCTCCCCTCGACCGGAGAGAAGGGCCGGCTGTCATCCCGCCACCACACCACAGGGCCTGCTTGTCCGTAGGTTCCTGGGACCCAGGAGTCTGTGACACAGTCTGTCCCCCTATGCCACGCGCTTCGCCTGGGGCCTGCTCGCTGGTAGGATCGTCTCCTTCCACTCAGACCTGCCCAACATTGGCCTTTTCCCGGGGCGCGCCGAGTCCACTGAGCACAACCACCATTCTGCCCCTGCCCCAGTTACTGTTCCCCCAAGAGCGGTCACAGTGTCTCCCAGGTGGTCTCCCTGCTGCACCGCCTCATTGCCGAGGGCCTTCCCCTGGGTACTCAGTCACATCCTGTCCCATCACTTGACTGCTCTCAACCTCAGCTGCTAGTAGCCTTTCCTAGAACATCTACGTGACAAGAAGTCCGCCCCACTCTGACACCAGCTGTATTCCTGTGCCACCTGCAGCTAAAGAGGGTGGGGTGGGCAGATCTGCCAGCAGGAGCCTTGGAAGGCTCCCCTGGACCAATACCCACTCTCCCGCCCCAGCCAAGATGCTGTCTTTGGCTCCCGTCTTCCCTTAACTGTTCCACAAACCCCACACCTTCCCAGACCCCCTGAGACCTCAGCAGCTTGGTAGCATCATTGAAGCCTTTGCTTATGTTTGCAGAGCTCTTTCCCTCCATCCTGGCTACACATGGGGTAGTCTGATCCACAAGTCAAGGCCTGGTTCAACTCAATTCTCAGTGAGTTTGTCTTGACTGGTCCTGGGGAGAATTAGTGCTGCTGCTTCTGTATTCTTACTCAACTTTCTTCTCTGCATTTGGCATTGCTTATTTCCTCTTCTTTACTCAGACATTTGGTCAGAACCTAACACTGTGTTACAAAGAGTGAATACTACAGACAGTCAAGAAAGGATGCATGTAACACTCAATGTTTTAAGCCTTGATGGGATAACTCCAAGCTGAGAACAGAGTACCACATCCTGGGAACTCGTGTTGCAGACAAGAAGACTGGCTTCTGGAAAGTGTGTTATTGGCAGCAGAGAAGGAGACACAAAGACTGTCAGGCATGAGGATTCAAACAAGACAGCCACCCAAGCCATCAGAAGACAGAGTCTCCAGCTCCACAGAGCTCAGGGAGACCTGAGAACGTCACTGACCGTGTCAGCGCCCAAGCAGGCAGAACAGGAGTCACAGAAGCAAGCAAACAGCAGGAAATACTCGGCTGCCCTGAGATTTTCATTTCCTTAAGATTTCATACTGATTATAGCTGTTTCTGTACAAGTCAGAAACAACTTTTAAACACACATATCAGCAATATATTTTGAAAAGTATCAATACATATTTATTTGTAATAAATGACAAATATTATTAAATGTTGATACAATTTAACAGGATACACATAAGTTCTGGAAACCATACTAGGCATGTCACATTATAAAATATTTATTGCCATTCTGTATACCAGAAATAACGGATCAATTTTGAACTAGAGTTCAGTGAAGTAAATGTAATAAGTATAAAGTACTTTCTGCATTTTAGTGTTGATTAAATATTCATATATTAGAATTTAACATATCCTATGGCCTTTTTTAATTGAAATTAATTAGCCCACTTCCCAGAACCTCTCTGCTACTGCGGTCAGTGTCTTCACCCAGGCTGCCGTAACAAATACCCAGCCTGGGGGCTTGGAAGCAGCAAATGTAATTTCTCACAATTCTGAGAGCTGGAAGTGAAGATCACGGTGCCAGCAAACTCCACGGCTGGGGAGAGCCACAGTCTGGGCCACCTGTTCACTGGTATCACATAGTGGAGCGGGCCAGGAAGCTCTCTGGGGCCTCATTCATAAGGACACTGATCCCTTCTTGGGAGCGCCACCCTCATGGCCTAATCACCTCCCTAAGGCCCCACCTTTTAACACCCCCACCTGGGGGTCTAGGATCTCAGGCTACGAGTCGGTAGGGGTCCAAGCACTCAGTCTACAGCAACTGCCATCTCTGCAGTTTCCAGGATGAAGCCAGATGGCACCCTTGGTAATAAATAGCAGGGATTGCTTCTCTTGGCCTCACTTCCCCAAAAATGGCATAGATAATAACTGTGAGAAGAATTCACTTTCATGACAAAAGGAAAGTTGATGTTACCATAAATATGAGTACAGAACTGTCAGTGATCATACATTTCATAAACATATGCTCCATGAAATCACAACATTACAAATGTTTGCCCTTTTTTTTTTTTTCTAATACTTTGACTTAGAACAGAAAGCATCTTAAGTGTTCACTTAGCCTAGGATCTTCCAATTCTAGATGGAGTATACTGTGTTGGACTGAAGTCAGGCATTTAGATACCATGATGAGACCCAGTGAGAGTGAGGCTCCCTTCATAGTCCATGGTCTCAAAATTATTAACATAATGCGTTCCGGAAACTGTTAAAATGTTGTGGTACATGTTTTTTGGTGTCGAAGAGTATCATTTTTCCCATGTTGGTAACTAAACTCTTTCAACTTTTGCCATGAGTAAGTTTAGAAATCACTAATTTATGATTGATGCCATTACAAAATTGCAGAAGTTATTTATGCCCAGTCTTTGCAGTGTGAACACACACGGCTAACGGTATTGTGCCGTGAACACATCTGTTACACTGTGAGTAATGAACTAGCCGTTAGTGGTATAAGCAAGCCTCATAAAGCCAAAATTAGTATACTAATATGCACATCATAGCCTGAGGGGAGAGTGGTGAATTTCTCTCCACTTTTCCTTCCCCAGGAGCTGATAAGCAGATAGTTCATTATCTTTAATTTAGCCCTTTAATTTTTAGTACTGGGAAAATGAAACTTTAATTCTCACTGCTGTTAGTTATTTGGTTCAGAAAAGTTCAGAAGAATGAGATTATGGTTAATATTTTCAGTTAAGCAGGAACAAGTATATAAGAATAATTTAGGTAACATTCTTATTGGCATAATGTATGCAGAGGGAGAAGTATGAGTTTGGGAATATAAATTTAAATATATTCCTTTTCTAACAATAGGCAAATCTCTTTCTCTCTGATTTTCACAGTAAGACTATAACATTTTCCTCTTGGCTCTGTATTTTCTTCCTTTTTGAGAACAATGGCAAATTCTAGTTTCTCTGTAAAATGTCGACATAAATTTTATGAGTTGTTTCTACTTCTCAAACAAGAAAAATGCCATTGAAATCTTGATATGGATTACGCTGAATTTATAGATGAATTTTTAGTATTGACATCTTAACAGTATTCTTTCAATATATAAACGTGGAATATCTTTCCATTTATTTGTGTCTTCTCTGATATCTTTCATTAAACTACTCTGGTAGTTTTCAGAGGAGAGACTTTTCACCTTCTTAGTTAAATTTGTTTGTAAGTACATTGTTGTTTTCTTAGTTAAATTTGTTTGTAAGTACATTGTTGTTTTTGATGCTATTGTAAATAGGCAAATTTAAGTTTTTCATAAAATTTATTGTTAATATGTAGAAGCACTACTGATTTTTGTATGCTAATTTTTTATCCTGCAACTTTACTGAATTTACTGTTTAGATCTGGTTTTTGGTTGAGTGTTTAGGGCTTTCTATATGTAAAATCATGTCATCTGTAAATAGAGACAATTGTACTTCTTCCTTTTCAATCCTGATACTTTTATTTTATTACCTTGCCTGAATTCTCTGCCTAAGACTTCCAGTAAGAGGTTGAATATGAGTGGTGAGAGCAGACACCCTTGTTTCTGTTGTTCAGTCACTCAGTCATGTCCGACTCTTTGAGACCCCATGGACTGCAGCACGCCAGGCCTCTCTGTCCCTCATCATCTCCCGGAGTTTGCCCAAGTTCATGTCCATTTCACTAGTGATGCCGTCCAGCCACCTCATCCTCTAATGCCCTCTTCTCCTTTTGCCCTCAATCTTTCTGAGCATCAGAATCTTTCCAGTGAATCAGTTGTTCACGTTAAATGACCAAAATACTGGAGTTTCAACTTCAGCACCAGTCCTTCTGATGAGTATTCAGGGTTGATTTCCCTTAAGATTGACTGGTTTGATCACCCTTGTGTTGCCCTTAATCTTAGAGGAAAATCTTTTCAATCTTTTTATCATTGACTATGATATTAGCTGGTGAAGGACAGGGAAGGCTGGCGTGCTATAATTATGGGGTCAAAAAGAGTCAGACAGAATTGAAAAGCCATGATGGTATTAGCTGTGGGCTTGGCATCCATGGCCCTTATTGTGTTCAGATATGTTTCTTCTGTACCTAGTTGTTAAAAGTTTTTATCATGTAGGGATGTTGGATTTTTTCAAATGCAATCTGCATCCCCATGCTCATAGCAGCATCATTGACAACGGCCAAGGCATGTAAATGACATATGTCCATTGATAGATGAATGGATAAAGAAACCTGCGGTATCTATAAACGTACACAATGAAAAATTATTCAGCCATAAAAATGAGGAAATCCATTTTCAGCAACATGAATGGACATTGAATGCACCGTGCTAAGTGAAATAAGTCAGATGGAGACAAATCATTACTGTATGATCTTATATTTGGAATCTGAAAACAAGACAAAAATGAACTCATAGGAGAGGCAAGTCAGACTGTGGTTAGCAGAGGCTGAGGGTGTGTTGGGGGAAATTGGAAGAAGGTGGTCAAAAGGCACAAAGATCCAGTTAAAAGACAAATAAGATGTATGCAACTAGAGACACATGTACAACATGGATCTAATGCTGCCGTATGACATATAGGAAAGCTATTAGCAGTAAATCCTGAGAGTTTTCCCAGGATTTGTCACAAGGAGAAAATGCTTTCCTTTTTATTCTACCTGTATGAGAAGATGAACGTTAGCTGAACCCATTGTGGTCATTGTTTATGATGTATGTAAGTTGTGTCGTTATGCTGTGTGCCTTAAAACTATACAGTGATGCGTGTCAGTCATTTCTCAATAAAACTAGGGAGGGTTATAAATTAATGATGGTATAAGGATGGTGTTTCTGTTTATGTTTTACCCTAATATTGTATGATGTATTTTCATCCTACATAGGAGTGTGTGTGTGTGTGTGTGTGTGTGTGTGTGTGTGATTTTAAGGGCAGGGGTAATTTTGTGAGGTCCTTTTCATCCGTCTCCACAGTCCTGGCCTCACTGGAAGCACAAGCAACCTCCTGCAGAAAGAAGCAAACATCAGAAGTGCATCCTTTTCTCTACCAAGAGTAGGCCAGTGCATTCCCGCTGCCTTTCATTCAAACAGTGGTCTGATGTGTGCTTCTTTTTTTTTGTTTTTGTTTTTTTGATGGTAATATTAGCATTTAGTGGAGCCCTAAAAATGATTCTCCCCCTTCTGATGGCATTTATTGATTATCAACATAGTCAGTATGTTTCATCTCCAGCTACTTTGATGTACAATTAAGAAAGTCTATCACATCCTTTTAGTAGTCATTTAAGAGAAGTTCAGTGTAAAGTCATCACTTACCCTAGAGAGAGGAAAGTCAGAGGCCCTTGAATATTAAACATTCATTAGATGTGCCTTAACTGTTTTGTTTGTTAGTGTTTTTAACCGATGGGACATTTGTGTTTCAGAGGGGCCTCTAGCAAGTGGTTATTGGGCATATCTGCTCTATTAAATTATGGGGAATAATGGATCACTTTAGATTCAATCTTTCAGTACCACTGAGGTGAGGTTTAAGGATCTTTGCCCTCCATTTCCAAAGGGATGAGAGTTATTACATTTCAGTACAGGACATGAGCTGGTTTTGTATCTTTAAGGGAGTGAAAAGGCAACGACATCCAAGTTCATAATGTAACAATGGCTTCTGTTAGCATCTATTCAGCACACACAGTCTTTTATTTTATGAAGAGAGACAGAGATGAGCACAACCTTCCATCCAGTGCTCAGGGAAGCAGGGGTTCATACGTCACCATCCTTGTCAGTAAATGAGATAATGTTGGCAAGTCTGTCTGGGTGTGATTACTTGTAGGTAAAGCTTATTTCTTCTTTTATGTGCCTAGGGAAGAGTCTCTATCAAAGGGGCCTTTTTTTTTTTTTTAGGACTTGAGCCTCTTGGAATAAGGAATATTTGCATATACATTGTATCTCTCTTAAGAACTTGCCAACCTTTTGAGAAACTGACACTTTTAGAATTATCCGTATCCTTTTATTTTGCCAGGGAGAATGAGCAAAAGCATATTAAGCTAGCTTCAAACTGTGCTTCAGTCTTGAGTACTGATTTGAGAGGAGCACAAAAGACAGACTGAGAACTCTTTTTTAACAAAAGGTATTAGCCTTAGAATGAGAAATTCAGGTTTGCTGGTTCTCCACTTGTGGGAAGGAAAATTGGAAGAAGAGAGGTCACCTCATCCATTGGTCTTCAGAGGATAGTGACTCTATAAAGCAAAATTCAAAGTGAGGTTTTGTGAGGTTAAAAGTGTTTTAAAAATTAATAAGTAATTCAAAAAACTTCTAAATCTGTAGCATTATTTCTCATTCTTGTATAAAGACCTCTTACACAGTGCATTCATATGTGTGAATCCTCACGTGTTTAGTCATTAAATAGAAAACACTAAGCTGTTCCATCAAATCCTGTGCCAGATACCAAGTTCACAAACTTGAAAACGTTGTCCTAGCACTGTAGTAGCCAGGCAGACCCACATGTAAAACAACTCTGATGCAGTGTAGTCAGGCAGAAGCATATAGGTTGCGATGGGAAAAGCAAATCTCTCAGTGGCTCATTCTCTGGTGCTTTGCCCTAGGGAATTTGGGTGAGTCTGTTTAATATGAATGCTGGTAAATTTTTAAAAGGGATTTCAGTAATGTGTTTTCACGATATAAATCACCAGGAGAGAATAGTTTTCATCCAAGTCCTGGAGGGAATTGCAAAATGAGATACCAAGAAGAATCAAGTCCTAGAGGAAATTGCAAAATGAGATAGCAAGAAGAATATCACTCTAAAACTACTTCTGGAGAATTGTCAACTTAGCATCATTCTCTGTAAAGAAGCACAGTATGATTTTGATCACTCAAATAGTAACTTTCACACTCATGATTAAGGATATGGTTTAAGAAGGGCAACAAATGTAAAAAGAGTAGGGCATGACTTGGCAGGATAGACATCCTACAACTTTTTATAAACATAGACTCATTTTCATTGGAGCATCATTAAAGACTAAAGCTTATTTGAGAAACATATCTTACTATAGTTACAGTTTTTAAGACTTGCCTGTTTTCATAAGAGAATATAGAGGTGGGAGAAATAGTTTTGAGATTAAGATCATTGCAGTGTGAACATTTCACATGTTAAAACTTTATAAATGAAGTCTATATACAAGAAATGACTAAAAAGCAATGATGCCAATATTCATTAAGTTTGCTGAATTGATTTTTGTTTATTTTTTTCCATGTATTTAAATCCGTAAAACGATTAGTGAAAGTCGCTCAGTTGTGTCTGACTCTTTGTGACCCCAAGGATTCTCCAGGCCAGAATACTGGAGTGGGCAGCCTTTCCCTTCTCAAGGGGATCTTCCCAACACAGGAATCAAACCCAGGTCTCCCGCATTGCAGGTGGATTCTTTGCCATCTGAGCCACCAAGGAAGTCTGTCATTATATAGTCCGTATCCATTGATATTCCCTGGTAGACTTCATATCACTTCTTATTCATACTTCCACCTGGGAACATTCTACTTTCTTTTTTGAAAAAAGGATTAATTAGTTTTTGTCTGTGCGGGGGCTTCGTTGCTTCTAGCGGGCTGGCTCAGGTTGCAGAGAAGGGGGTCTACTCTTCCTCGTGCTGCAGACCTTCTCACTGCAGTGGCGTCCCTTGTGGCGCGCACAGGCTCCAGGGCGCTCCGCTTCAGTAGTCGTGACCCAAGGGTTCTCTTAGAGCCTGGGCTCAATGGTTTAGGCACAGGAGCTTAACTGCTCCGTGACACGTGGGATCCGCCCAGATCAGGGATCAAATCTGCATCTCCTGAATTAGCAGCCAGTCTCTTTACCACTGAGCCACCAGGGAAGTCCCAGTAACCTTTTTCTTCTTCTCTAACTCCCATAGGTATTTCCTTTTTATTTTTATTATTTTTTTAAATCTCAAAATATCTTCATTGTTTCAAAGATATTTTCCAAAGATGTCATTGGATTACAATCTTTTAATGATACCGTTCAATTTTTTCCAGCTTTAATTTTTCTGTGGAGGAATTATGTTAGTTTTATTGTTGTTCCTTTGATATTGTTGTCCCTACAATTAATTTTAAGATCGTCCTTTGGAATTTAACTTTCTCTGTATTTACTTTACGTTTTCACTCTGTTGCTTGATATCTTTAATAAATTGTGGAAGATTATCTGCTATTACATCATCTTCAAACATTGCTTTTTCTTCATTTTTTATTTTCTCCTTATGGAAAAGTATTATTTAATGTCTTCTCCCATGCCCCACCTTTTTCAGACAATTGTTATTCATTTATGACTATTACCTATTCCAAATATTTTGTACTCATCTTCAATTTACCTAATCATCCCTTCAGCTTTGCCTAATTTGCTACTAACTTAATTTTTAACCTCAGTTATTGCCTTTTTCAGTTGCAGAATTGCATTTGGATTTTTAATAGATGCCAGTTATTTCCTAATATTCTTTATATCTTCCACTATCTTGAACACATTAAGCCCAGTTATCTTAAAATCAACTTTTGATAAATTCAATATCCAGACTTAACCTTGGATCTCTTTCTAATTCATCTTTTCTTCTCTTTGATCATTTGATGTTTTCCCCTGGTAGTCTGGACATAAATATTTTTGACTTTAGGACCCTCTGTAAGAAGCACTTTTGAGATAATTTGAGGTCCTGGTGAAGGTTAGATTTCTCCAAAGAGGATTTACTTTGTCTTCTGGCAGGCAGTTTGACTGTGGCAGGTCACCTTTATCTAGTCTAAATTGGGGCTGATAAAATTTTGTGTGTTATGGTCTTATTCTGTGTGCATCCTTGCTAGGGTATAGCCCTTCATGAATTTCCCAACAGAAAGCCTGGGTGTTTTACTGGAATCTTTCCTCCTTTGTGAACCCTAAATGCCCTTGTTTTCCTCACTCTTGTGAGACTTCAGAGAAGCCTTCAGAGAAGTCAGTATTCTCAACAGACATGGACTAACCGGCAAACATCTGTGGGGACAGGGGCAGTGGGCTGGCCTCGCCTTTCCCCATGTTCTCTTTCTCACCATTTGGCTCTTCAAGTTGTCACCGCTGCGATAATCCTCCCAGGCCTTCAAAACAATTATCCTTCTACACGTTTCACCCAGCTTTTCTAAGCTGGGGCTTAGCGGGAGTCTTGGTTTGGTACAAGCTGTTCCATTCTAGGCAGAGAACATGGATTTTAAGTCAGCTCTCTCCTACTACCCCCAGCATTTCTAGGTGGTGAACAGGGACCAGGTGTGGTACAAATGTCACCTCTGTCCTTTCTCCTGACGGCCATGCAAGCAGGGGATTAGTGCTCGTGTGATTCTTGCAGAGTGACTTGGTGAAGCACTCGCAAGTCTGAGGACCCGTGTCCCTTCCTCTGTGCCGTGCGTGCTGTTCCCTTCTCACGCCCAGCCTGCTGACAGCATCCTGGCGCTGAGGTCATGACCCTGCCTCCTCAGCGGTTCTCCCAGGTCTCCTCGGGTTTCTTTCTTTCGCTACTGCACCATATGATGGAGGGGGTGGGTGATGGGGTAGGGGGCTATTCAGAGCAGGCTGGAAGGAGTCAGGAGGTGCCTCAGACATGGGCCTTAGACATGGGCCAGTGTTGTATGCGTCCCATGCTTCCAGCTCATTTGCTCTGAGCCTAACCACAGCAATTTCTTTTGCAGGGGCCCCTGGCCACTGAGAGAATCTTATTCTGAGAGGAGCCCCAGTAAGAATTCTCCAGAGGCAGCTATAGCTGAACTGATTATCTGGCCCCAACAGAGAACATAGGCTGAATAAACTGAATCCCCTTTCCTACTGAATTCCTTGTAAAACTAGGGAGTTTGTTCCTAAATATGCTCACTCCTAAAATAATGTGTCTTAATGAAATATTGAGGTTTTTTTTTTTTAACAAAACTTGCTCAAATGAATATATCTTATGTATTAAATAAGTTCATATGCCTCACACATTTTTACATAAAAATAGTATCGTATTTTACAAAAATCCAGTTTAAAAAATAGAAAACAACTGCTGACAAGATCTGTGAAGTTTAAAAGGATAGAAGGCTTGTAATGTCATAAACGTAAGTTGATGACATATATTGAAAGATAGTAAAATTTAATTAAATGAGTATATATCAAATTCAAAATAATTTACCTTCTTTACAGTCCCACTGTCATAACTATACGTGGCCACTGGGAAGACCATAGCCTAGACCACACAGACCTATGTCGGCAGAGTAATGTCTCTGCTTTTCAGCACGCTGCCTAGGTCTGTCATAGCTTTCCTGCCAAGAAGCGATTGTCTTCTGATTTCATGGCTGCAGTCACCATCTGCAGTGACTTTAGAGCCCAAGAAGAGGGCTGTCACCTGTCACTACTTCCCTCTTTTCCCTGTCTATTTGTCATGCAGTAATGGGGCCAGATGATATGATCTTGGGCTGTTTAATATTGTGTTTTAAGCTGGCTCTTTCACTCTCCTTATTCCCCCTCATCAAGAGGCCCTTCAGTTCCTCTTTGTTTTCTGCCATTAGAGTGGTATCATCTGCATATTTGATGTTGTTGATGTTTCTCCCGCCTATCTTGATTCCAGCTTGTAACTCATCCGGCCTGGCATTTCTCATGGTGTGCTCAGCGTATAGGTTAAATAAAGAGGGTGACAGCAGACAACTCTATCATACTCCTTTCTCAATCCTGAACCAGTCAGTTATTCCATATAGGGTTCTGTTGTTTCTTGACCTTCATACTGGTTTCTTAGGAGAAAGGTAAGGTGGTCTCATAGTCCCATCTCTTTAAGAGCTTTCCACAGTTTGTTATGCTGCACACAGTCAAAGGCTTTTGTGCAATTGATGAAACTGAGGTAGATGGTTTTCTAGAAGTAACTTGCTTTCTCTATGATCCAGCAAATGTTTACAATTTGATCTCTGGTTCCTCTGCCTTTTCTCAACCCAGCTTGGATGTCTGGAAGTTTTTGGTTTGCAGAATATCGAAGCCTAGCATGCAAGATTTTAAACATGACCTTATCAGCATGGGAGATGAGTACGATTGTCCAATAATGAGAACATCCTTTACTAATACCATTCTTGGGAATTGAGATGAAGATTGACCTTTCAGTCTGTGGGCACTGCTGGGTCTTCCAGATTTGCTGACATATTCAGTGGAACACTTTTCATAGCATCATTTTTTAGGCTTTTGAACAGCTCTGCTGGAATTCCATCACATCCATTAGCTTTATTCACAGCAGAGCTTCCTGAGGCCCACCTGACTTCACACTCCAGAATGTCTGGCTCTAGGTGACTGACCACACCATCACAGTTATCTGGTTCATGAAGATCTTTTTATTCAGCTCTTCTGTGTATGCTTTCCATCTCTTCTTGATATTTTCAGTGTTTTCTAGATCTATACTGTTTCTGTCCTTTATTGTGCCCATCTTTGGGTGAAATTTCCCCTTGATAGTTCCAGTTTTCCTGAAGAGATCTCTAGTCTTTCCCCTTCTGCTGTTTTCCTTTATTTTTATACACTGTTCTATGCAGAAGGTCTTCTTGTCTCTCCTTGTCATTCTTTGGAATTCTGCATTTAGTTGGATGTGTATTTCCCTTGCTCCCTTGCTTTTCGCTTATCTTCTTTCTTCAGCTGTTTGTCAAACCTCCTCAGATAACCACTTTGCCTTCTTGCTTTTCTTTTTATTTGGGATGGTTTTGTTAGCTGTCTCCTGTAGAATATTACGGACTTCGATCTGTAGTCCTTCAAGGACACTGTTCTAATCCTTGAATCTATTTGTCACCTCCACTGCATAGCCATAGGGGATTTAAGTCATACCTGGCTGGCCTAGTGAGTTTCCCTGCTCTCTTTACTTTAAGCCTGGATTTTGCTCTGAGAAACTGATGCTCTGGGCCACACTCAGCTCAATGTGTAGAGCTTCTCCATCTTGGGCTACAATGTAATCAACTTGATTTTAAGTACTGACCATGTGGTGATGTCCATGTATAAAGTCATCACTTGTGTTGTTGAAAAAGGTATTTGCTCTGATCAATATATTCTCTTGGCAGAATTCAGTTAGTCTTTGCCCTGCTTCAATTTGTTCTCCAATGCTAAACTTGCCTGTTATTCCAGGTATTGCTTGGCTTCCTACTTTCGCATTCCTATACCCAGTGATGAATAGAACATCTTTTTTTGGTGTTACTTCTAGGAGGTCTTCTAGGTCTTCATAGAACTGATTAGCTTCAGCATCTTCAGCATCAGTGGTAGAGACACAGAGTTGAATTACTGTGGTATTGAATGGTTTGCCTAGGAAATGAACTGAGATCATTCTATCACTTTTGCGGTTGCACCCAAGCACTGCATTTTGGACTGTTTTGTTGATTATGAGGGCCACTCCATTTCTTCTATGGGATTCTTGCCCACAGTAGTAGATATGATATCATCTGAATTAGATCCACCCATTCCCATCCATTTTAGTTCACTGATTCCTAAGATGTCAATGTTTATTCTTACCATCTCTTGCTTGACCACATCCAATTTACATTAATTCATGGGTCTAACATTCCAGGTTCCTATGCAATACTGTTCGTTGTAGCATAAGGCTTTACTTTCACCTTCAGACACATCCATAATTGAGCATCATTTCTACTTTGGACTGTGAAGTGCCTGGGCATTCATAATTCTAATGTAAAACTATTTTTTTAAATTATTTTTATTGCCAGACTAGTTCCATCAGGGTGTAAACTCATAACCAGAATCTAGCATTCATTTACTATGCTTGAGTAAAACTTTCTTCTACCCTTCATTTTTAAATTAATTACTTAAATATTAAACTTTATGGTTTAAATATGATTTTACATTTGTTCCTTAATTCATGGATTTATTTACCCAGAAGTTATCAAGTGTCTATTATGTACTAAGTATCAGTGAGTCAATGGACATGAATTTGAGTAAACTTTAGGAGATAGTGAAGGACAGAGGAGCCTGGTGTGCTGCAGACCTTGGAGTCACACAGAATCATACATGACTTTGTGGCTAAACACCAGCTGGGACCCAGTAAGGACTGAGATGGCCAGTGATTGTTCATCTTGACATGTCAAAGTGAGCATGGCAATTTGCAATGACTGTGGAGATACTCAATATGATGGCAAGGAGAAAAGTACAGAAAGATACCTGTGTCAGTGAGTTTCCCAACCAGTTTGAAACAAATGACATGTACAAGAGAGCTACCTTTTTAAAGGTAGGATGCAATTAATATCATCATAAAGAAACTGAATGTTAGGATAATACCAAAGAGAAAGAGGCTGATTTGGACTTATGAATTCAGAGAAACTACAGATTTAAGACACTAGCTTTGGAAGACATGCAACCTGTCCCTCTGTAGGGATGGGAATACTGAAGGGGGAGGAGCTAGTGTGTGTGGGAGACGGAGATGCAGAAATGGGGCACCTGTGTGAGACATCGGACGTACTGAAAAGCTCAAACTGGGGAACCTGGTGGCTGGGGCTGAGATTTGGCTTTGACACGTAGAAGCTGTGTGTGGCCAGGGAACTTCCATGACTTCCTGTGCCCCATTTCTTGCCTGTACAATGTGCAGCATAGTACCTGAAACTTAGGGTTACAGTAAGGATTAAAGCAGTACCTTGTGCCTAGTCAGGGCCTTGTAAGTGAAACTTTGTGAGAAACTACTTAGCTTCCCTATGCACCACCCCCCCACCCCTTACTCTCTGTACACTCACACACAGAAGCAGAAAAGCTCATTCACAGCTTCCAAGTGGTCAGCAGTATGCAATTAAGGAAACTGAAAATCAGATACACTTTTGCACATGCAAACATAGGAGACATGTAATAGGGCTGAACACCTAGTGTTATATACTTACTTAAACAGTTGGCAGATTGGTACAAATTAGGCACATTTATACACTTGGAAAGTTTTTGAGCTGAGAATTGGATCCCAGAGTTGGACACAAACACAGGATAAGCAGAGGCCAATATTGGGTATGAGATCAGGAATTCAGATTGGGAATCTCCAGAAGAATTTCCTCCATGGATGCCATTAAGACACAGCTTTGAACACGGTCACCTTCAGGAAGGTTTTCCTAACTGCTCGGAGTAGCCTCACGTTTCTTTCTGAGCTCTTTCTCTACTTGACTTGTCTTATGCCCTCCTGCAATGTGTAAATAAGAGTTCTGCCTACACATTTTATCCTCTCTTCTCTTTGTAATGTGAGTGGAAATTTGCAAATTCATTTTGATGTCTAACGTGTACATAATGGATATTTGAAAATATGTTCCAGTGCAATTCATGAGAAGATGTTAATCATTATAATTACATGTATAGATTTATATTTTTCCACAGAGTAGTTTTCATGATATACTTTAGAAATAATCTAGTAAAATGTGCTTTCTATCCTGCCCCTTTCTTGCTTATAGGGAGATTTTATAACAAAGTAAAAAAGTAATACTATTCTAAATATTTGTGGAAGAGTTTGCTGCTGCTGCTGCCAAGTCGCTTCAGTCATGTCCGACTCTGTGTGGCCCCATAGATGGCAGCCCACCAGGCTCCCCGTCCTTGGGATTCTCCAGGCAAGAACGCTGGAGTGGGTTGCCATTGCCTTCCCCAATGCATGAAAGTGAAAAGTGAAAGTGCAGTCACTCAGTCCTGTCAGACTCTTCACGACCCCATGGACTGTAGCCTACCAGGCTCCTCCGTCCATGGGATTTTCCAGGCAAAAGTACTGGAGTGGGCTGCCACTGCCTTCTCCAGTAGAAGGGTTTATGTTGATGTAATCTATACCAGAGAATACTTTTAAGTTACTTTAAATAACTTTGTTTTCAGCTTTTGAGAAACAGTGGACGTAGTTGGGGAAAAGATGCTAGAAACACCTGTGAATTAGATTATGAGCATTTTCAAAGTATACTTTTTTGGGGCATAGTTAATGGTCACTTTGAAAGCCAAGTTCTTGCTTCATAAAACATGTGATTCCTGAAAATCTAAAATTTGCAGTAAGTTGGTCCATGTAACTTTTCTCTAGAACCAGACAAGCTTAGGTCTATTTCTTATGACTTGATAAGTTTACCATATATTTACTCAAGTAATACTTATTTATTCAGGATATGCCATGAGCTATGGATTTGGCAAGTCAAGAAATACAACTCTGAAGAAGACATCTTTTTATTCTCAGTGAGTTTTCATTCACCGCTTGCCTGGTGGATCAGGCAGTAGAAGAATCTGTTTGTAATGCAGGAGGCCTGGGTTCGATCCCTGGATTGGGAAGATCCCCTGGAGAAGGGAATGGCAACCCACTCCAGTATTAAAGTGCAGGCAAAGAGAAAATTGAAGATATGTGTGGAAACGCCCCCAGTAGAGTTCCTGTGAGCTGTCTGAAGAGTAATTATCCTGCCTTAGAGTTCAGAGAAGTTTCTCAGAGGGAGGTGTTGTCTGCCTTGAGGGATGAATAGCAAGTAAGACTTCCACATCTGAGGAAGAAGAGGTCTGTGGGTACATCCTGTTGGAGGTGATGGGCTGTGAGTGGCAAGGTGGCCAGAGAGTCCCTGTTGCCAGGCTGGCTGAGAGCAGGGCTCTCTAGCTCATGCGTGAAGAGCTCAGACGTGTCCCTGAGTGCTGTGTTTCTTTGCTCAAAGCTAAAACCCACCCTCAGATAACAAGGTCCCTTTCTTGAAGGAGATTTTAATAAATGTGCCACAAACTTAGAAGGTAACTCTGAAATAGAGACTCCAAAATATTTGGGGACGTCATTATTATAATTATAGGCTCTCCCAAAAGGACAAGTATGAAGTCAAGTAGTTGGAAGAGCTTAGCAGTCTGAAATGTGAACTTTCTCCTCCTTACCTTGTATACTTGACTTCCATCTATTTAAAAGAAAATCTAAATTCAGGAAAATCCCTGCAGGCGAAAACAAACTTAAGAGATAATTAGCATGTTTATGCATGCTATATATAAATAAATACAGATTATCATGTAATCTTTGTTGACCTGTTCATGATAAGACACTGCAAGGTAAAAATTTGTCCTCAAATATCTGTCACCATGGAGATAGGTTCACACTGTAGTCATTGAATTGAAAGTCTTAGTGAAGAGTTTTGGGAATTCATGAATGCATAGCTCTAAACAATAATTCTGTTGATTCATGAAAAAGCAGTCTTTAGTCATAACTCAAATGTGTGACTCCAAGCACGTATAAAAATATGAAATAAAGCTAGATTGACCAGTTGTTAAACATTTTAGTAAATTTCTACAAATAATTAATGTCACTTGTATTGGGATGTATCCAGATAGATATCAACATATATTTATAAAAAGCTTAGATACATTTAGGGAAATGATTTTCAGTCTTAAAGCTGTTGTAGTTTTGTTGCTCTTCGGTCATTAAGTCGTGTCCCACCCTGCGATCCCATGGACTGCAGCATACCAGGTTTCCCTGTCCTTTCCTGTCTCCCTGGGTTTGCTCAAATTCATGTCCTTTGAGTCAGTGATGCTCTCTTAACCATCTCATCCTCTGTCGTCCCATTCTCCTACTGCCCTCAATCTTTTCCAGTGTCAGGGTCTTTTCCAGTGAGTCAGCTCTTCGCATCAGGTGGCCAAAGTATTGGAGTTTCAGCTTCAGCATCAGCCCTTCCAATGAACACCCAGGACTGATCTCCTTTAGGATGGACTTGTTGGATCTCCTTGCAGTCCAAGGGACTCTCAAGAGTCTTCTCCAACACCACAGTTCAAAGGCATCAGTTCTCCGGTGCTCAGCCTTCTTGATGGTCTAACTCTCGTATCTGTATATGACTGCTGGAACAATCGTAGCTCTGACTATACAGACCTTGATGGGCAAAGCGATATCTCTGCTTTTTAATACGCTGTCTAGTTTGTCATAGCTTTCCTTCCAAGAACAAGTGTCTTTTAATTGTATGACTGCAGGCACTATCAGCAGTGCATAGCTGAAACAATTTTGCCTTTTCCCCTTTTTTTGCTTCAAAGATATTGAGTACCTATCTACCATATGCAAATCTGAAGCTCGAAACTGAGTATATGGGACCCAACCTCCCTGTCATCATGAAAAGTAAAAATAAATGTCAGATGCAGCCCATGCTCTTTTGATATTCACTGATTAGAAGTAATGTGAATAAATTCACACTTCCCAAGCAGAGTAAGAACTCTGAAGGGAAAGCTATGAGGATTTAACAGGAAGAGGTCACTTAGGCTCGGCACTGGGATGAGCAAGGAACTTTCCTCAGCATAGCACCTTCTGTTCTGATGGAAGGATGGGCAGGGGTGAAAACAGGAAAAAAAAAAAAAAAGCAATAGGGAGGAGACTCCAGGTGAAATCTGGTGCCAAGAAGAGTGCTGGTCCTTTTGTGGAGAAACTGCAGAAGAGTCTGAAACAGAGAAGGTGGGCTAGAGAGCAGAGAGAGATGTGCTTAAGAGTTAAGTAGTGATGATGTACCTAGAGCTCCAGGGTCATGAGTACCCAATCCACAGTCTATGAAATCTGATAGCCAGAAGAGAGACTTGATCAAATAGTGGGGGGCCAGTGAGAGGAGAACAAGAGGGTGTTGAAAGCTCACTTAATGGACAATTGCACTGGTCCATCTGAGAGATAACGGCAACTTGGACTGAGGGTTTAATGGCAGAGGTAGACAGAAAAGGCTCCAAGGTGTGGTGGATTGTGATTTGTATTTTTAAGTAGATCACCATGGTGACAAGGGGAGAATGAAGTATGGGGGAATGGTCTGCAAGCAGTTAGACACTGAGCTTTCATCTAAAGACATCAGTTTCTTTGGATCAAAGTGGTAGATGAAGGGGGTCAGCAAGAACTGTTGAGAAGAATGTATGGAGCACAGGAAAAAAGGGGGCCTCCAAAGATACTGTTCTCCACCACATAGATCAGTCAATGTGGGTTCTACCTTCAGAACAACTCTTGCATTGGGGTACTTTCGTTTTTATTTTCTAATCAAGGAAAGGTGGAGCTCAGAGAGATTAGCAGAATGTCCAGTGTAACATAGCTTGTTACTGGCAGAGGCAGCTTTAGCACTCAGAGTCCTTTTGCCAGCAGATGGTACCTTCTTTCCTCAGTGTCTTGAGGAATAATATCCTGAAGATATTATTCTTACTCTGGAGATGATGTCTGGAGAATTTGTTGAACAACCTGCCAAAAATCACACAAGCAGTTAATCAATAGTGGAGATGGTTTTGCAAACCTGGGAGTTAAGAGACACAGATGTATAGAACAGTCTTTTGGACTCTATGGGAGAGGGCAAGGGTGGGATGATATGGGAGAATGGCACTGGAACATGTAAACTATCATATGTGAAATCAATCGCCAGCCCAGGTTTGATGCTCAGGGCTGGTGCATTGGGATGAACCAGAGAGATGGAATCAGGAGGGAGGTGGGAGGGGGATTCTGGAAGGGGAAAGCATGTATATGCATGGCAGATTCATGTCAATGTATGGCAAAAACCAACACGATAATGTAAAGAAAAAAAGTCCTTTTGCCTTTCCTTACCTCAAGTATAATATTGCAACCTGATACTGCTGCTTCATAGAATAATACCCTCGCAGAAAGGACAGGGATGCCAGTTACTATGAAACTGAGGAAAGGCATCACCACCTTTTAACCATGAAAGGAGGCATTAGCTCCACACTTAGGAGAAGCATAAATAACCTTGGAGGAGGTGTAATAAAATGTTACAGCTCTTGGCCATATTTGCTCAGTCTATACATACTTGTTGAATGAAAGACTGGGCCTGAATAGTTGATGCAGTTTGGCCAGATGATATTTTATAATAAATTAAACATTTACTTTAAAAACTTTGTTCTGGAGGGGATCTTTTTTTCTGGTGTTGATGATGCTTCATATTAAAACAGTTTCACTTAACTAGTATTATAGAGGTCACGATAGTTTATATCTAGCAGTTATTGAAACAGTGTTTCCAAAGTATGTACATCATTACATCATAGAGAAATTTCATTCTAGTTAAATTTTGGACAAACAGGCATGTGACTGTTTTTTGTTACTCTTGTTCTGCTTTAATTTGAGATACCTAATGTAGAGACTAGTAAAGTAATGCTCAAAATTCTCCAAGCCAGGCTTCAGTAATATGTGAGCCATGAACTTGCAGATGTTCAAGCTGGTTTTAGAAAAGGCAGAGGAACCAGACATCAAATTGCCAACATCCGCTGGATCATCAACAAAGCAAGAGAGTTCCAGAAAAACATCTATTTTTGCTTTATTGACTATGCCAAAGCCTTTGACTGTGTGGATCACAATAAACTGTAGAAAATTCTGAAAGAGATGGGAAAGGTCCATACCATTTTTGTCCTTTATTGTGCTCATCTTTGCATGAAATTTTCCCTTAGTATCTCTGATTTTCTTGATGAAATATCTAGTCTTTCCCTTTCTATAGTTTTCCTCTATTTCTTTGGATCAATCACTGAAAAACTGCTTCCTGAAAAACTTGTATTCAGATCAGGAGGCAATAGTCAGAACTGGACATGGAACAACAGACTAATTCCAAATAGGAAAAGGAGTATGTCAAGGCTGTATATTGTCACCCTGCTTATTTAACTTATATGCAGAGTACATCATGAGCAACACTGGGCTGAATAAAGCACAATCTGAAATCAATATTTTTGGGAGAAATATCAAAACCTCAGATATGCAGATGACACCACCTTTTGGCAGAAAGTTAAGAAGAACTAAATAGCCTCTTGATGAAAGTTAAAGAGGAGAGTGGCTTAAAGGTCAGCATTCAGAAAACTAAGATCATGGTATCTTGTCCAATAACTTCATCGCAAATAGATGGGGAAACAGTGAGAGACTTTTTTGAGAGGCTCCAAAATCACTGAAGATGGTAATTTCAGCCATGAAATTAAAAGACACTTACTCCTTGGAAGAAAAGTTCTGACCAACCTAGACAGCATACTAAAAAAGGAGACATTACTTTGCCAACAAAGGTCCATCTAGTCAAGGCTATGGTTTTTCTAGTAGTCATGCCTGGATGTGAGAGTTGGATTGTAAAGAAAGCTGAGTGCTGAAGAATTGATAATTTTAAACTGTGGTGTTGAAGAAGATGCTTGAGAGTCCCTTGGACTGCAAGGAGATCCAACAAGTCCATCCTAAGGGAGACCAGTCCTGGGTGTTCACTGGAAGGACTGATGAAGCTGAAACTCCAATACTTTGGCCACCTGATGTGAAGAGCTGACTCATTTGAAAAGATCCTGATGCTGGGAAAGACTGAAGGCGGGAGGAGAAGGGGACAACAGAGGATGAGATGGTTGGATGGCATCACCAACTCAATGGACAAGAATTTGGGTAGGCTCCAGGAGTTGGTGTAGACAGGGAGGCCTGGCATGCTGCAGCTCATGGGGTCGCAAAGATTTGGACGCAACTGAGTGACTATACTGAACTGAACTGAACTAATGTAGAGAATTGACTTCACATTGCAGGATATCTGGCTCTAGGTGACTGATCACACCATCATGGTTATCTGGGTCATGAGGATCTCTTTTGTATAGTTCTTCTGTGTATTCTTGCAACTTGTTCTTAATATTGTTTGCTTCTCTTAGGTCCATACCATTTTTGTCCTTTATTGTGCTCATCTTTGCATGAAATTTTCCCTTAGTATCTCTGATTTTCTTGATGAAATATCTAGTCTTTCCCTTTCTGTAGTTTTCCTCTATTTCTTTGGATCGATCACTGAGGAAGGCTTTCTTATCTCTCCTTGCTATGCTTTGTAACGCTGCAGTAAGTTGGGAATATCTTTCCTTCTCTCCTTTGCCTTTAGCTTCTCTTCTTTCGCAGGTATTTGTCAGGCCTTCTCAGATGAACATTTTGCCTTTTTGCATTTCTTCTTCTTGGGGACTGTCTTGATCACTGCCTCCTGTACAGTGTCACAAAACTCCGTCCATAGTTCTTCAAGCACTCTTTCTATCACATCTAATCCTTGAATCTATTTCTCACTTCCACAGTATAATCATAAGGGATTTGATTAAGGTCATACCTGAATGGTCTAGTGGTTTTCCCTACTTTCTTCAATTTAAGTCTGAATTTGGCAATAAGGAAGTCATGATCTTACTTACAGTCAGCTCCCGGTCTTGTTTTTGATGACTGTATAAAGTTTCTCCATCTTTGGCTGCAAAGAATATAATCAATCTGACTTCAGTATTGACCATCTGGTGATGTCCATGTGTAGAGTCTTCTCTTGTGTTGTTGGAAGAGGGTGTTTGCTATGACCAGTGGTTTCCCTTGGCAAAACTCTGTTAGCCTTTAACCTGCTTTGTTTTGCACTCCAAGGCCAAATTTGCCTGTTACTCCAGATGTCTCTTGACTTCCTACTTTTGCCTTCAAGTCCCCTATCATGAAGAGGACATCTTTTTTGGGTGTTAGTTCTAAAAAGTCTTGTAGATCTTCATAGAACCATTCAACTTCAGCTTCTTCAGAATTACTGGTCAGGGCATAGACTTGGGTTAGTGTGATATTGAATGGTTTGCCTTTGCAAAGTCAAGTAGGCCTTAGCAAGGATAACTATAAACAAAGCTGGTGGAGGTGATGGAATTCCAGTTCAGCTATTTCAAATCCTAAGAGAAGATGCTGTGAAAGTGCTGCACTCAATATGCCAACAAAACTGGAAAATTCAGCAGTGGCCACAGGACTGGAAAATTCAGTTTTCATTCTAATCCCAAAGAAAGTCTATGCCAAAGAATGTCAAACTACCGCACAGTTGCACTCATGTTGTACACTAGCAAAGTAATGCACAAAATTCTCCAAGCCAGGCTTCAACCATATGTGAACTTTGAACTTCTAGATGTTCAAGCTGGATTTAGAAAAGGCAGAGGGACCATAGATCAAATTGCCAACATCTGCTGTATTATCAAAAAAGCAAGAGTTCCAGAAAAACATCTATCTCTGCTTTATTGACTATGCCAAAGCCTTTTACTTGTGTATCACAACAAACTGTGGATAGTTCTTCAAGAGATGGGAGTACCAGACCACCTGACTTGCCTCCTGAGAAATCTTTATGCAGGTCAAGAAGCAACAGTCAGAACTGCACATGGAACAACAGACTGGTTCCAAATCGGGAAAGAAGTTAGTCAAGGCTATATATTGTCACCCTGCTTATTTAACTTATGTGCAGAGTACATCATGTGAAACGCTGGGCTGGATGAAGCACAAGCTGGAATCAAGATTGCCAGGAGAAATATCAATGACCTCAGATATACAGAAGACACGATTGTTATGGCAGAAAATAAAGAAGAACTAAACAGTCTCCTGTTGAAAGTGACAGAGGAGGGTGAAACACTTGACTTAAATCTTAACATCCAGAAAATTAATATCATGGCATCTGGTCCTATCACTTCAAGGCAAATATATAGGGAAACAATGGAAACGTGAGATATTTAGTTTTTTTGGCTCCAAAATCACTGCAGGTTTTGACTGCAGCCATGAAAATAAAAGACACTTGCTCCTCAGAAGACAAATTATGACCAACCTAGACAGCATATTAAAAAGCAGAGACATTACTTTGCTGACAAAGTCCATCTAGTCAAAGCTATGGTTTTACCAGTAGTCATGTATGGATGTGAGAGTTGAACTATAAAGAAAGCTGAGCGCTGAAGAATTTTTGAAGTTTTGAATGTTTTTGAAGTGTTGTGTTGTAGAAGACTCTTGAGAGTCCCTTGGTGTGCCAGGAGATCAAATCAGTCTATCCTAAAGGAAATCTTCCTGAATATTCATCGGAAGGACTGATGCTGAAGCTGAAACTCCAATACTTTGTCCACCTGACGCAACGAACTAACTGATTCATTGCAAAAGACCCTGATAGTGGGAAAGATTGAAGGCAGGAGGAAAAGGATTAGATGGTTGGATGTCATCACCAACATGATGGACATGAGTTTGAGTAGGTTCCGGAAGTTGGTGATGGACAGGGAAGCCTGGCATTCTGCAGTCCATGGAGTTTCAAAGAATCGGACACGACTGAGTTACTGAACTGAATGTAGAGTCTGCATGTCAGGTTTTCATTCTGATTTATCTATAGACCTCATGATGGTCTGTTTCTGTGTTTAGTTTTGAAAGGAAGACTATTTTCTCTACAAATCTGAAAGAGTTAGTGCGCTTAGTTAGTGAAAACATCTAGAATCCTTAGGTATCTCCCTTAATGTATTCATGACATGTAAATTAAGACATAGAGAGCTTCTTAGATATGAACATACTTTTGGATATCTATTTTATATTTGCATCAGTTAATCAATCGCATTTTTCATACTAATATTCATGTCTTAGTATATTTTGGAATAGGCTCTGTATGAGCACCAGTCAAGATATTGAGATCCAAAGTTAAAGTCCTCGTGCTCTAGGAATCTCAGGTGGAAGTAATGTCAGGTCATTAAGTAATTTGACCCATTAAAAAAAATTCTTATTGCATAGTTATGTAGGGTCTGAATTGATGGCCAGTGTTAATTGGCTCATGAAGACTCACTTTTTTTTTTCCTTTCTGGAATATAATTTTATGACCAGCAATATTTTAGACTAAGTACTGAGTAGATTATACATATCATTAGCATTATAATCAATCCAACTAAACTGTATTGTGAAAGTTCTGTCTGGCCAAAAGAAACTTCATTCTTCATCAAGAATACACAAGAACATAATTTCACAGTAATTATTGAGGGCATTCTTTCTCTGGGTTTTTAAGCTCAATTTAATGGTGAAATCAGACACTTAGTTGAAGAGTAAAGGGATATTTTCATAGTTGTGGGTCTAAGTTATAGGTGGGAGATACAGTAAGCTTGAGGGCTTCCCTCATGGCTCAGATGGTAAAATAATCTGTCTGCAGTGAAGGAGACCCAAGTTTGACCCCTGGTTCAGGAAGATCCCCTGTAGAAGGGGATGCCTACCTACCCCAGTATTCTTGCTTGGAGATTTCCATGGACAGAGGAGCCTGGCAGTTCATGGTCCATAGGGTCGCAGAGTGGGAAATGACTGAACAATGAGCACCTTCACTTTCATAAAAGTTGGGACAGATCATTTTTCTCTTCTTTCCAATAAAGGACATTCGTTGAAAGAAAGACCACCTTTGTCTCCATTTCTGCCACTGTGCTGTCTGATTTCTGGCATGGCATACATCTCTTCTGAGTAACCATTTGTTTTGTTCTTGTTCCTTTTCTTTTTAATTAACATTGTGGAAATTTACAAGTGCTGAGAAAGAAGTTACTACAATTGTAGTTAATGAAGTAATTAATGTTTTCCTTCACTCATTCCCCCATCCCTTCATTTACCTAAAGTGTGAAATAAAAGGCAACTGTATGCATCTATAACTATTTATGGACCACTCTAAGCAGGGCCATGCTGTAATGATTTATATTCAAAACCGTATATTTTAAGTATTGCTTAATTGTTTATAAGCTTTTTTTCTGATACTTTTACCAGAAGATACTTTTTAGTTCCTTGAATAATACATACTGGGTTTGATTTGGAAAACCATGCTTATTCTGCCTATTCTGTTCAAGTCTTACTTTGCCAGAGTTAGCTTAAAATTGTAGATATCACCAAACTCATTTTTTTTTAATTCATAGGAAATATCCAGGTAAGTCAATATATCTCTGAAAGAAATTATTGAGCTATGTTCAGTAACTTTCAGAGATCCATTAAATTTTACAGAGTTTACAGTTACATTTTAAAAAATGCCATTTTATGCCATATGTCCCATATAAGACTTTTGGACAAAGCTTTTCTATATTCCAAAATTCTATAATATACTAAAATGAAACTTCCCATAAAAATACTCTACTTTAGTGGACTCATATACTTTTATAACGAATATATTCCTAATTTTGTTTTGTTTTTGTTTTACTGTATTATCTATCTTACTAGGTGGTACTGGCTACCAGTGTTTTTACTGACAATTTTCAGATCTATATTGTTAAAAATCTATTAATTGACTAGAATGTCCTAGTGAATGTAAATTTAAAACAATTTAATAATAATGAAATAATAATAAAATAATGATAAATTGTAATATAAAGTATGCTCTTGGAAAGCACAGATTTGAATAACTGCCTTCAAGAATGTTACATTTAACAAAACTCATAGGCAAAATGCTTTAAAACAGTTATCCTAAAATCTTTCTATATAGATTGGAATTAAAAATTCAGAGTTGGATAGACCCAAATATAGACTATCTTGTAAAATTTGGAAACATTAAAGAATAACAATTTTCTATTCAACATAACAATGTCATGATTTCTAATAGGAAACATTAGTATGTCTTCCAACAGAAGCACAGAATCTAGAATGACTAAATTAGTTTTAAAATCTGTATTTTACTTGGAAAATTGCTACTGACTTACTTCCACTGCAATTTAAAAGGAAGAGGTGTGTGTGGGCATATTCCAGCTGTGCCTGGTTTGTTGCGAGTCATTCTTAGGCCCACTGGTCAGCCACAGCTGCTTAAGACTGGTTTAGAAAGTTACAGATCTACAATTTTTCACTCTCAATTTTTTGTTAAAGAGCCTTGAATAAGGCATTCTTAGCTTAATTTTCTTGAAGTTATTACACAGAGCACATGTAAGAAAGCTATTGTCATTGTTGGAAACAAGTCAGATCAAGTTGAGGCAGAATGGTAATGAGCTGGACTCAGTCTAAAACTAAGAAGGCTCTTGGGCAGATAACACTTAGCCGAAGTTCTTCTTTAGTGTCCCTCTCAAACAGGGACCTCAAAAGGCATTTTCCTGAGTCAGAAGCATCTGTCATTATAGTGGTAACTCCAGGATCTCCTATGCAGGGCAACCCCATTCTTTATTGTGGACATAATATTTCAAGATTTTGTACAGAAGTTACCAGCTATTAACTATAACATAGAGATAGGAGTAATAAAGCTACCTGAAACAATAGCAGTAACAGAAAATTAAAATTAAAAAAAAAGACAATGAATGCTGGATCTGTTATAATTGAAAAAAAAGAAAAGATTCTAGGTCCTGGTAGAAGATGTTTGATATATTTATAATGCTGCCCCCCGCCCTTAGGTTGCACTTCTATGGTGACTACTTGTTGTGTTCAGATGTATCAAAGTGACCTTAATATTATTACCATATACTTGCATGATTTTAGCCTGATCTGGTGCTCCAGAACTTTAGACCTAGATGCTTCCTAAGAGAGGCAAGTGAAAGCTTACTCTGTGAGCAAAACTCATTGACTTCCTGAGACAAAACTTGGTTGTTACCTGAAGTCCTATACTTGCCATTTACACTAGTGATCATCTCCACTTACACTTCTAAAATTTGAAACACCCCTATCTCAGTTGGCTTCCCTGGTGGCTCAGACAGTAAAACGTCTGCCTGCAATGCAGGAGACCCAGGTTCAATCCCTGAGTTGGAAAGATCACCTGGAGAAGAAAATGGCAACCCACTCCAGTATTCTTGCCTGGAAAATTCCATGGACTGAGGAGCCTAGTAGGCTACAGTCCATGGGGTCACACAGAGTCTGACATGACTGAGTGACTTCACTCACTCTATCTCAGACATCAATTTTCAGTTATACAGACCATAAAATATTATCAGCTTGAATGACAATTAAAATATTCAGGAAATTAAAGTAGATACTGTCTAAGGATTTGGTTACTATTTAATTTGTAAATGTCTAGGAGAAGTGACAGATGTAAAAACCTGAGCAGTGATACTGTCTTCTGAAGGTTTTCTAGATATTTGTGTAGTATAAAAGAGATTCCATCATTAGAACATACTTCTGACATTCCTGAGATATTCTCGCCATGTTGGGTAGTTGGGCTACAAATCCTCACAGGCCTTGCATCTCTCAAATTCCTTGGGAAGCTACAGAGAGCAGCCAACAAAAATATAACTGAATCCTCTGCTAGAATCCATTCTGCAGAACTGTATTATAGAAGACACATTTTTTATACAATTACTCTTTGTGGTTTTGTGACACAAAGGCTCCTTGGCAGAAACCCTAGACACTCTTTATCTTAGTAACTTTTAGGAGCGGGTCACCAATGTCTGGAGGAATGGTCTGCTGATGTTAATATGTAAATAAGTCACCTATTTTAGAGTCACAATTTACATACTAAAAAAGGAAGTATTTTCTACAAATTTTGTAACAAGCAGCATTTTCCATCTATTTTTAGGTCTTGCATTTTAACTAAAGAAAGCCTTAATTATTCTTGAGAAACACTTCATTGACTTTAACTCATTTATAAGGAACTTTGGGACCAGGTTGATAATAAATGGGAAAACAGCAGCGGAGTAGGGAGGCAAAGTCATGAAGCAGTGCTGAACTGGACAGATCCCTGTTTGCTGTTGTTTGTGACGTGGCCATTGCTGAAGAGACTCTGGAAATCGAGATTCATAGGAGAAATCTCCCAGTGTTAAAGTGGGCTAAAACAAATCAAATGGTGTTTAAAATAGTGTAGGAATCTTCACTGTGCAGGCCGGACACTTCATGGTTCTGGGGCAGACTGTCAGCATGTGGCAACTTGTGCCAACGGAAAATAGAATTTATTTCTTGATGTTTCTTTGTTCTTCTATGAAGAATAACTTGTTGACTAAGATTTCTCTGGGCATTTTGGAAGCCACACAAATTTTACCTGATGTTCTAAAATAACAGTCTGCTATATTTATGGTTTCATGATAAACCTTTTAGGATTAATAATGCTGATTCCAATGGCCACCAGCATTCAGTCTCTCTGAAAGTCAAGGAGGATTGCTGGCTGGCTGTCCTGGCTGGTCCTTTCAGGGACTGGACACCAGTTACTTGGACCTTCTTGTACCTCGCTTATCTGATCTGCTTTAAGTTTCTTAAGCTGAGATGTATTAAAATTATTTTTATAGTCAAACTGTACACATTTTTATTCCATACTTTTACATTTTCACTTAATATTGATAATTAAATCATCCAAATGGGTCTAGAAATTTCCTTGAAAATGTGGCATTAGGTAGATAAGGGCAAGATGAACAGGATTAGCCAAGTGGAAATCAGGTGAACAGGGTCTCAGGCAGAAAAGAAGCAAGCATGGAGGATGGCCCAGAGGCACATGGCATTTAGGATTTAGGAAGAACTTGGAGAGTTAAGTGACTGTGTATTGGATCAGGATCAGGGTCGGGGGGAGATGCTGACCACAGATTTCAGGGCAAGTGATACCAGGGTTTCCTACCTACTCTGCAAAGGACAAGGGAAGCTCTTAGAGAAATTGAACCTGGAAAACTGTCAGGAAGTCGCTGGGTTTTGGAAGTGTCTTTCTGGGTTCTGGTGAAGGATGGATTAGAGAGGGATAAGACCAAATGAGGATTTTGCCATCAAGTTAGAAATGATGGTAGCTTGTCTTATGGGTCGGGATCAAATAGATGGATTTGGAATAAACTATGTGGGAGTCTGTCATCTAAACATATGGCATGGGTGAGTTCATGAGTTCCAGGTGGCTCTGCCAGGAATATGGTGCCTCCTTGATAAGAACGGCCAGTTATACAGCTGGTGTCCAAGGGGATGGCTTCCTTTTAAATTCTGCCCTGACAGCAAGGGCTGAACAGACCAGAAAGACTGATGGGAATCCCTGCTCAGCATCTCTGCTGTCTACATTTTACTGACCTTCAGGTCTAGGTTACCTCAATATGAATTATTAATAACTTCAATATAACCTTGGATATGGAGCTTATAACTTTTGTACAACATGGAGGTAATTATGTAAGCTCCTATCAGTGATTTTAATTAAATATTTCCGAACAAAGCTGAATATCAGTTTCCAAGAATTTAGTGTGAACTCTCATCTTTTATCTTCTTGAAGTTATTTTATCTCTTTCTCTTCTTTTCCAAGGCCATATTTCTTAACTGCTTCTTTATTAATATAACCTTCCAAATGCCATATTTTATTGTGTTGATTTAAGACTACCTGAAGATTTTAAAAATCATTTTATGATGTAACTAAAAGCAGGAAACAGGCAATAGAAAAATACACCCTCCAAAATTCCACAATCCAAATTAAAACTTGTATCAATTCTACCTTTATTATCTTTAAGCTCATTTTTTCCTATTCTAAGTTTATCCAATTTAAGATCATAACAGAATAAAGACAGGATATGCTCATGAGTTGACAGTATGGACCCTGTACCTCCATCATAAGCAGGTTCTATTTAAATGGTTAATTAGTGTACACCTATAGAAGTAAAGCATTTACTGTTCATTCACTGCCTCTCAAGTACAAGATGGGAAATTAGGATAGAGGACTATACAAAGAATTCTAAGGTGGATGCATATTAAATCAACAAGAAATTCCATCTTTATGGAGTAAATAAACTTGGGGAGAAATTAAATGCAGGCACTAAGAAAGGAGACTTGAACATGGTCCGAGATCTGGTGACAACACAGGATTTGCCTGTAAGTGGAGCTGTACTGTATTTGGTATTAGCTGCTACATGGCAACCTTCTCTTAAGCTAATCATTAGGTTAAAAAAATCTTAAAGATTACTAATTATCATTCATCATATGATTCTATGGATGGTTTGAAGTTAGAAAATGTAATCATGTTTGTAGGTGAAAGTCCCTCCAATGTGTAATTTAGTGTGTTTATTTATAAAAGTGAATGCTCATCAGGTCTTTATCTTTACTGATTAAACTTTACCACAGTAGTGATTATGGGCCAAACCTTGTGCTATTATATCCCCATTTAGATGATGTGACAATTCTTTTTTGCCTAACAGCTGAACTCCAAAATATGGAACATAATATCCTGTGGGCTGGACCATAAGAAGTTTCAGCAGATTTTTGTAAAATAATTGATTACTCTCTCAGTCAGTAGATTAATCTCTCAGTCAGTTTAATATCACATATTGTAACATTTAGCTCAGGGAGCCATATTTTGAGTCAAAGGCAGCTGGCCCCCTTCATAAAAATCAGGTCCTAGCGTGTGTCAGCTTCCTGAAAGCTTTTCATTCATAGCCTTTTTCAGATCCTATGAAAAAACAAAAACATCAGACAGAACCCTTGTTCCACTGTCTGAGTCCGTTCCATCGTTAACAGACAGTGTGGCGGTAGGTAGAACTACAAAACATAATAAGAAACGAAGGAAGAGCGTGTAATCTCAAAGTGGATTTTGTGCCATTTCTTACCCTTAAAGTCCTCGAAATTGACTCTTCATTGTGCATGGTGTACAGGGATTCTTCCGAACCTTCCTTCCTTGATCTTTGACACTCTCGCCACCACTCACCCCTTATTTTAAGCAATATAGTCTTGTCATTGTGAAATGTGAATTTCCTCTCTCCACTGAGAATACTTCTGGAATGTTTTACATGGTTGGCTAGATGTGCCTTTTAAAAATATGTCATTGCATTTTAGAAAGGGTTTTAAATGGATCACTCTCTTTCGTCTTCTAAGATAATGCTACTAAATAAACGATCATATCATTGCATTTAAAGGCATATCTTGTGTTTTCCTTTCTTTTAAATTTAGAACGAATTTATTTTCATTGCTATGAATATAGATCAATTTGATACCTTCGGTTTAGGAAGGGAAAACAACACTAAGAAATTACAATAGCCTTGAGTAGCATCAGTTCTGTATCAGGTTTGAATTCAACACTTCCAGCTCATCAATGTGTTCTAATCAGTTGACTTCACCAGAGAAAGCAAAAAAAAGTAAAACTGACCTTTACTAATTGCTCAGAATATGTCAGAAATTGGATTATGGCAGCACTTTATGGAGTGTTTTATGACCCATGAGTGGCTCTGTTAAAAAAAAACAACAACAAGAGAAACACACATGGTTCATAGAAGTTAAATTTGAGAAATGCTTTCCAGTTTTGGGTATTCTCCCAGTTTGGGGATAATATCTCAGTTTTGGATATTATTTATGCACATCAGCTTACTTAAGGTACCACAGCAAATCTTTTCTGGCTAAAGGTTTACATCAAATTTGACGTAAAAATATTGCCTATTTGCATTCTGCTATTAACATGTATTTATACATTTTGGGGGAGAAATAGAGAATGATGCTAATTTACTGCTTACTGTTCCTTCCCTTTATTCAGGGTGTCACCCCAGTCTTTTCTCATGAGCCTGAAGCATGGAAAATACTAGTGGGATGGGTGTGGTCTTTCCTCTACCTCTACAGCTGCCTTTGGTGTCCTTACTTGCTAGCAGTATTCTATAGATTGTTATAAAATCATGTGTGACCACTGTCATAACCTTCAGTATTTTAAAATTTTTTTTTAATTAAAGGATAATTGCTTTACAGAATTTTGTTGGTTTTCTGTGAAACTTCAACATGAATCAGCCATAGGTATACATATATCCCCTTCCTTTTGAATCTCCCTCCCATCCCACCACTCTAGGTTGACACATAGCCCCTGTTTGAGTTTCCCGAGCCATACAGCAAACTCCTGTCGGCAATGTATTTTACACATGGTAATATAAGTTTCCATGTTACTCTTTCCATACATCTCACCCTCTCCTCTCCTCTCCCCATGTCCATAAGTCTGTTCTCTATGTCTGTTTCTTCATTGCTGTCCTGTAAATAAATTCTTCGGAACCATTTTTCTAGATTCCATATGTATGTGTCAGAATATGATATTTATCTTTCTCTTTCTGACTTCACTCGCCTATAATAGGTTTTAGGTACATCCACCTCATTAGAACTGACTCAGAGGCTTTCCTTTTTATGACTGAGTGATATTCCATTGTGTATCTGTACCACACTTCTTTATCCATTCATCCATCAATAGACATATAGGTTGCTTCCATGTTCTAGCTATCGTAAATAGTGCTGCAGTGAACAGTGGGATACTTGTGTCATTTTCAGTTTTGGTTTCCTCAGGGTATATGCCTAGGAGTAGAATTGCTGTGTCATATGGTAGTTTTATTCCTAACTTTTTAAGGAAACTCTATACAGTCTTCCATAGTGGCTGAATCGATTTACATTCCCACCAACAGTGCAAGAGCATTCCCTTTTCTACACACCCTCTCCAGCATTCATGGTTTGCAGACTTTTGGATGATGGCCATTTTGACTGATGTGAGGAGATATCTCACTGTAGTTTTGATTTGCATTTTTCTAATAATGAGTGATGTTGAGCATCTATTCATGAGTTTGTTAGCCAGCTGTATGTCTTTGGAGAAATGTCTGTTGAGGTCTTTTCCCCACTTTTTGATTGGGTTGTTTGTTTTTCTGTCATTGAGTTGTATGAACTGCTTGTATATTTTGGAAATTAATCCTTTGTCACTTGTTTCATTTGCTATTGTATTCTCCCATTCTGAGGGTTGTCTTATCACCTTGCATATAGTGATAAGTTTCCTTTGCTGTGCAAAACTTAGAAGTTTAATCAGGTCCCACTTGTTTACTTGTGTTTTTATTTCCATTACTCTAGGAGGTGAGTCATAGAGGATCTTGCTTTGGTTTATGTCTTCTAGTATTCTGCCTATGTTTTCCTCCAAGAGTTTTATAGTTTCTGGTCTTACATTTAGGTCTTTAATGCATTTTGACTTTATCTTTGTGAATGTGTTAGGGAAGTGATCTAATTTCATTCTTTTACAAGTAGCTGTTCAGTTTTCCCAACACCACTTATTGAAGAGACCCTTTGCCCCATTTTATATTCTTGCTCCTTTGTCAAAAATAAGGTACCCATAGGTGCATGGGTTTATTTCCGGGCTATCTTGTTCCATTGGTATATATTTCTTTCTTTTTTTTCTTTTTTGGTGCCAGAACCATTACCGTCTTGATGATTATAGCTTTGTAGTCAGGAAGGTTGATTCCTCCAGCTCCATTCTTCTTTTTCTTCTTTCTCAAGACTGCTTTGGCTATTCATGGCCTTTTGTGTTTCCACGTGAATTGTGAATTTTTTTTGTTCTAGTTTTGTGCAAAGTGTAATTGGTAATTCAATAAGGATTGCATTAAATCTATAGATTTTGTTTGGTAATATAGTCATTTTTACAATATTTGTTTTTCCTACCCAGGAACATGGGTATCTCTCCATCTGATTATGTCATCTTTGATTTTTTTCATTAGTGCCTTATAATTTGTTGCAAACAGTTCTTTTGTCTCCTTAGGTAAGTTTATTCCTAGATATTTAATTCTTTTTATTGCAATGATGAATAGGAATGATTCCTGAATTTCTCTTTCTGATTTTTCACTGTTAGTATATAGAAATGCAAGTGATTTCTGTGTATTGATTTTGTATTATGCAACTTTGCTAAATTCACTGATTAGCTCTAGTCCTTTTCTGATATTATCTTTAGGGTTTTCTATGTACCGTATCATGTCATATGCAGACAGGGAGAGCTTTGCTTCTTTTCTGATCTGGATTCTTTTATTTCTTTTTCTTCTCTGATTGCTGTAGCTAGAACTTCCAGAACTGTGTTGAATAATAGTCGTGAAAGTGGACACCCTTGTCTTGTTCCTGATCTTGGGGGGAATGATTTCAGCTTTTCTCCTTTGAGAATAATGTTTGCTGTAGGCTTATCATATATGGCCTTTACTATGTTGAGTTAGGATCCTTCTATGCCCACTGTTTGAAGAGTTTTAATTATAAATGTGTGCTAGATTTTGTCAAAGGCTTTTTCTGCATCTGTTGAGACTATCATATGGTTTTAATCTTTCAATTTGTTAATATGTTGTATTACGTAGATTGATTTGCATATATAGAAGATTCCTTGCACCCATGGAATAAACTCAACTTGGTCATGCTGTATGAGCTTTTCGATGTGTTACTGAATTCTATTTGTTAAAATTTTGTTGAGGTTTTTGCATCTATGTTCACCAGTGATATTTGCCTGTAATTTTCTTTTCTTGTGTTGTCTTTGTCTGGTTTTGGTATCAGGGTGATAGTGGGCTTGTAGAATGAGTTTGGAAGTGTTCCTTCCTCTGCAATTTTTTGAAAGAGTTTTAGAAGGATAGGCATTATTTCTTCTCTAAATGTTTGCTAGAATTCTCCAGTGAATCCATCTGGTCCCGGGCTTTTGTTTTTTGGGAGATTTTTGATCACAGCTTCAATTTCAGAGCTTGTAATTGGGTTGTTGATAATTTCTATTTCTTCCTGGGTCAGTCTTAGATTGAACTTTTCCAAGAATCTGTCCATTTCTTCTAGGTTACTCATTTTATTGCCATATAGTTGTTCATAATAGGCCTTTATAATCCTTTGTATTTCTTCATTGTCTGTTGTAAACTCTCCATTTTCATATCTAATATTGTTGATTTGATTATTCTGTCTGTTTTTTCTTGATGAGTCTGGTTAAAGGTTTGACAATTTTGTTTATCTTCTTCTAAGAACCAGCTTTTAGTTTTACTGAACTTTACTATTGTTTAATTCATTTCTTTTTCATTTATTTCTGCTCAGATCTTTATGATTTCTTTCCCTCTACTAATTTTGGGGTTTTTTGTTCTTCTTTTTTCAGTTGTTTTAGGTGTGAAGTTAGGCTATCTCTCTGATTTTTTTCTTATTTCTTGAGGTAGGATGGTATTGCTATTAAACTTCCCTCTTAGAACTGCTTTTGCTACATCCCATAGATTTTGGGTTGTCATGTTTTTACTGTCATTTGTTTCTAGAAATTTTTTGATTTTGCTTTTGATTTCTTTAGTAACCTGTTGGCTACTTAGAAACATATCATTTAATCTCCATGTGTTAATATTTCTTTGTTTTTTTTTAATTGATATCTAGTCTCATAGCATTGTGGTCAGAGAAGATGCTTAATATGATTTCAATTTTCTTAAATTTACTGAGGTTTGATTTGTGACATAAGATATGGTCTATCCTGGAGAATGTTCCGTGTTCACTTGAGAAGAAGGCATGTTCTGCATTTATATGGAATGGCCTGAAAATATCAATGAAATCTATCTCATCTAATGTATCATTTAAGACTTGTGTTTCTTT
This sequence comes from Antilocapra americana, assembly GCA_007570785.1. NCBI lineage: Eukaryota > Metazoa > Chordata > Mammalia > Artiodactyla > Antilocapridae > Antilocapra > Antilocapra americana. The sequence continues at coordinate 1,058,994 of ML661352.1, read as the reverse complement.
TAAATTTTCTGTTTTGATGACCTGTCCGTTGGTGTGAGTGGGGTGTTAAAATCTCCTACTATTAATAACTGTGTTACTGGCAATTTCTCCTTTTATGTCTATTAGTGTTTGTCTTATGTATCGAGGTCTCCTATGTTGGGTGCATAGATATTTACAATTGTTATGTCTTTCTCTTTGATTGATCCCTTGATCATTATGTAGTGTCTTTCCTTATCTCTTGTAGTCTTCTTTATTTTAAGGTCTATTTTGTCTGATATGAGGATTGCTACTCCAACTTTCTTTTTCTTCCCATTTGCATGAAATGTATTTTTCCATCCTCTCACTTTCAGTCTATATGTGTCTTTAGGTCTGAAGTGGGTTTCTAGTAGACAGCATATACATGAGTCTTGTTTTCTCTCCATTCAGCCGGTCATTGTCTTTGGTTGGAGCATTTAATCCATTTACATTTAAAGTAATTATTGATATATATGTCCTTATTGTCATTTTCTTAATTGTTTGGAGTTGATTTTGTAGATATTTTTTCTTCTCTTGTATTTCTTGACTATACAAGTCCCTTTAACATTTGTTGTAAAGCTGGTTTGGTGGTACTTGAATTCTCTTAACTTTTACTTGTCTGATAAGCTTTTTATTTCTCCATCAATTTTGAATGAGATCCTTGCCAGGTACAGTAATCATGGTTGTAGATTTTTCCCTTTCAGTACTTTAAATATATCTTGCCATTCCCTTCCGGCCTACAGAGTTTCTGCTGAAAGATCATCCGTTAAGCATATAAGGTTTCCCTTGTATGTTATTTGTTGCTTTTCCCTTGCTGCTTTTAGTATTCTTTCTTTGTGCTTAGTCTTTCTTAGCTTGATTAGTATGTGTCTTGGTGTATTTCTCCTTGAGTTTATCCTGTATGGGACTCTTTGTGCCTCTTGGACTTGACTGACTATTTCCCTTTTCTTTTCTTTTCTTTTTTTTTTATTGTAACAAATTCAAGAAAGACTTTTTTCTTTACATTATTGTGTTGGTTTTGCCATACATTGACATGAATCCGCCATGAGTATACATGTGTTCCCCTTCCAGAACCCTCCTCCCAGCTCCCTCCTGATTCCATCCCTCTGGGTCATCCTGGTGCACCAGCCCTGAGCACCCTTATCATGCATCAAACCTGGGCTGGCGATTCATTTCACATGTGATAATTTGCATGTTTTAATGCCGTTTTCCCATATCATCCCACCCTTGCCCTCTCCCATAGAGTCCAAAAGACTGTTCTATACATCAGTGTCTCTTTTGCTGTCTCGCATACAGGGTTTTCATTACCATCTTTCTAAATTCCATGTATATGCGTTAGTATACTGTATTGTTGTTTTTCCTTCTGGCTTACTTCACTCTGTATAATGGGCTCAGTTTCATCCACCTCATTAGAACTGATTCAAATGTATTATTTTTAATGGCTGAGTAATATTCCATTGTGTATATGTACCACAGCTTCCTTATCCATTCATTTACTGATGGACATCTAGGTTGCTTCCATGTCCTGGCTATTTCCTTTTTCATGTTGGGGAAATTTCCAGCTATAATCTCTTCAGAAACTTCCTCATACTCTTTCTTTTTCTCTTCTTCTTCTGGGACCCCCTATAATTTGAATGTAGGTGTGTTTGATATTGTCCCAGACATCTGTGAGACTATCCTCAGTTCTTTTCATTTTTTTTACTTTCTTCTACTCTTAAGAAGTTATTTCCACCACTTTATCTTCCAGCTCACTGATTCATTCTCCCGCTTCAGATAGTCTGCTGTTGATTTCTTCCAGAGTATTTTTGATTTCAGTAACTGTGTTGTTTCTTTCTGTATGTTTATTCTTTAATGCTTCTAGGTCTTTGTTTATTGATTCTTGTATTTTCTCCATTTCTTTTCAAGGTTTTTTATCATCTTTACTATCATTATTCCAATTATTTTTTTCAGGTAGTTTGCCTATTTCCTCTTCATTTATTTGGTCTTCTGTGTTTCTAGTTTGTTCCTTCATTTGTGTAGTATTTCTCTGGCTTTTCATTATTGTCTTTTAACTTGCTGTGTTTGAGGTATTCTTTCCAAGGCTTCAAAGTTGAATTCTTTCTTCCTTTTGGTTTCTGTGCTCCTAAGGGTGGTCCAGTGGGTTGTGTAAGCTTTGTATAGGGTGAGATTTGTGCTGACTTTTGTCGTTGCTGTTGTTGTTTGTTTGTTTTTCCTCTGATGGGCTGAGTGAGGTGGTAATCCTGTCTTCTGATGATTGGGTTTGCATTTTTGTTTTGTTTGTTCTTTAGTTGAGGCGTCCTGCACAGGGTGCTACTGGTGGTTGGGTGATGCTGGGTCTTATATTCAAGTGGTTTTCTTTGTGTGAGTTCTCACTATTTGATACTCCCTAGGGCTAGTTCTCTGGGAGTCTAGGGTTTTAGAGTCAGTGCTCCCACTCCAAAGGCTCAGGACTTGATCTCTGTTCAGGAACAAGGATTCCACAAGTGGTTTCTTATGGCATTATGTGGGCCTAAAAAAAATACCCCAAATAGAAAAACCAAAGATGATCCGCAGACAAATGGCAGTTATATAATCAGGCAGATAACAATTAAAATAATGGAATGTACACGTATACATATACATCCTTGAAAAAAGTCAAAACAGTCCAACTGAAATAAATTACAGTAGATTGACCTGGTGAACAAAGGAAATCAAAAATTATATTTACCAGTTAAGAACAAAACTAACTAAAGCATAAACTGCAAAACAAAACTAAAGCAAAATGTCAAGTGGAGAATAAAGTAATGAAAACAAAACTAACAAATATGTTAAGAGGAAAGAAAAGGAAGGAAAGAAAAAAGAATAGATATGCAAAGTTAAATAGAGATAAATGAAGAAGATGTATATACACTAAAGATTAACTGCTAGGGGAAAACGCAGTAGGAAAGGTAAACAAAGGAATGAATGTAGAAAAATATAATAATGGGTTTTAAAAATTAAAATTAAAAAAAGAGAAAAGAAAAAATAAGGAAAACTCCACAAAACTGCAAATGCCTAACATGGAGGCAGAGGTTTATAACAACAATAAAAAAATGTGGGTGAGGAAAAAAAAAAGCTCAAAAGCTTAATTAGATTTCATAGTGCCAATAAAATTGACAACTACAACAGGGGTGAAAGGAGGGAAAAAAAGAAAAACAATTCCAAAGACTCTACAGAGCAAGTCAAAATATAAGAATAATAAACGTTTTTCTTGAATCACTGCTATAAGATTCCTTTTGCCCGTTTGGAGTCACAGTCCACCTCACCTCCCTAGGATGCCCTCCAATGCTGTGCTGGTCTCTGGACCTGCTGTGGGGGCAGCTCAGACTCTAATCTGGTCCTGCTCCTGGGTGTTCTTGCCTCCAGTGTCCTCAGCCAGAGCTAGTGTGCTTTCTTTTGTGGGAGTTCTCAGTGACCTTTTATATATTCCATAGACATAGTCTGCCTAGTTGATCGTGTGGATTTAATCCTCAACTTATACAGCTGGTTGGAGGGTTTTGGGTCTTCTTCCTTAGCCATATTGCCCCTGGATTTCAGTTGTGGTTTTATTCCCACCTCTGCATGTGGGTCCTCCACTGGGGTTATCCCCTGAGGCTGCCCTGGAGGACCCGGGTTGGCCCCTGTGAGGTGTGGAGGTGGTGCAGCTGCTTGGGTTGCAGGGGTTCTGGCAGCACCAAGTACTCAGGGGTGGTTGGCGGCCCCAGGGCAGCAGGAAATGTAGTGCTCTAGAAGGGAATGGAAAACAGCATTGGCCAATACACCCCAGTGTTCTTGCCTGGAGAACCTCACTGACAGACAAACCTGGCAGGCCACAGTCACAGGGTCACAAAGAGTTGGACACGACTGAAGTGACCCTGCATAGATGCAAGACTTTTTTGCCTGTGGCAGCTCTGCCCCAGTGAGGGCTGAGCATGAAGGTGGTGCAGCTGCTTGGCTTGCGGGGACCCTGGTGGCACCAAGTGGGCAGGGACACGGACTGCCTCCACCACAGGAGTTATGACCCTCTCAGAGTCTTTTCTCGAACCTCTTGTAGCTGGAGATCAGAGGGCCTCTTTGGCCAGCCTTTCTTTGTAGCTCCGCCCATTCAGGCACTTAGAGGGCTCCCTTGCCTGGGGTCCTACTCTGAAGTTCGGCTTATCAGGCATATAATGGGGCCCCCTGACTGGGTTCCTACTCTGTAGGTCAGCGTGTCAGTCACTAAAGGGGCACCTGCGTGGGGTCCTGCTCTGTAGTTCAGTGCATCAGGCGTTTGAGGGGCCAGCCTCTCTATTGTTCAGCTGCCGTTTCTTATGGGTGGGGAGACAGGCTATGGTGCTGGCTCCACCCCCTATGCATGACTCAGCAGTATCGCCTTGCTGCCATGGCTGCCTGGCTTTCCTCCAGAGGCATTTCCCACCACAGTCTCCTCCCTCACCCCCCAATCCATCTCTTCATAGTCAACATCAGCTCTCGCCCTGGGATTTCTCCACAATCCCTAAACTCCAGCTCGCAGCCGCTGCGCCTTCCAGGGGACCTGCATCCCTGGGTATGTATGGCTGCGGCAAGGACTGTCTGAGTCTCATCCCAATTTGGCTTCCCCAGATCAGCTGTTTCACTCTTAGACTTAGATGTTTCTCCTCTGACTCAGGCAGTTGCCCCAATATGGGGATCGGACCCCTGCTTCAGTTTCCCCACTGGCGGAAGGCAGGTCCAGTCCTACTAACACTCCTGTTTCTCGCCCTAGTTCCTTCATCCTACCGAGTTTTGTGTGAGTCTGTATTCTTTCCCACTGGTCAGGTACTCCTGTCCGCTGATGTTCTGCCTGCACTTCTGTGTCTGAAGGTGTATTCCTGATGTATCTGTGGAGAGAGATTTACTCCATGTTTACCTACTCCTGTGCCATCTTTATTTACTCTCTTCAATATTATTTTATACTAGTAATTGCATACTATTTTACTATAGCAGTTTATGAAGATGGTCAAGATTAATTTTTAGAGCAAAGTATGGCATAATGAGTTTTATTTTCCCAAGAGTAATTATAACTTTTCTGTGACTTACATGCGTGATTTCAGAAGAATTAATAAAATATTAATACCACAGATAACATACTAATGAAATTTTAATATATTAGTTCTTTTTCCCTTCTTTTGAGCTAAAGATCCCCTAAGTACAATAGACTTACTATTTTAATTATAATACATTTTTAGTCTATTGACTCTATTGGAAACATTTTGAGTTCAAAAATTTTGCTCTTGAAAAAGGCTGCCTTATAGGGAAAAAATGTAGATTTTACTTTTTAACTGAGGAATTTTTTGAAAGTTGCATTATCCTATTTTATACAGCAAACATACAAAAATCTTTATATAAAGTTAGTCTTTTAGATTTTTTTTCACTATAACTCTAGATGAAATTATATTGAAAGTTAATAGGCATTTCTTTTCTTTTTTTTTTTTTTTTCATTTCAGTATAGTCTTTAATACTTGCAAACTGAAATAGTATATTCTGGTTTGTTCTTACTCAGAAATGTTGACCACTGAGGGAAAACATAGACTCCTGTAAAACCTGCCCTTCACATGTCTTGTGTCTTCATTACTGACCCAGTTTTGTGAACAGGGGTGGTGTTTTATCATGAGGAATTAAAGCATCTTAAAGAGAAGTGGCCCACTCCCTTTAAAACCTACCTGACTATTGTAAACACTGCAGCGATGAACATTGGAGTATATGTGGCACTTTCATTTCTGGTTTCCTCGGTGTATATGCCCAGGAGTGGGATTGCTGGGTCATATGGCAGGACTATTTGCAGCTTTTTAAGGAACCTCCACACTGTTTTCCATAGTGGCTGTACTAGTTTGCATTCCCACCAACAGTGTAAGAGGGTTCCCTTTTCTCCACATCCTCTCCAGCATTTATTGCTTGTAGACTTTTGGATGGCAGCCATTCTGACTGGTGTAAAGTGGTACCTCATTGTGGTTTTGATTTGCATTTCTCTGATAATGAGTGATGTTGAACATCTTTTCATGTGTTTGTTAGCCATTTTTATATCTTCTTTGGAGAAATGTCTGTTAAGTTCTTTGGCCCACTTTTTAATTGGGTTGTTTATTTTTCTAGAATGGAGCTGCAGGAGTTGCTTGTATATTTTTGTGATTAATTGTTTGTCTGTTGCTTCATTGGCTATTATTTTCTCCCATTCTGAAGGCTGTCTTTTCACCTTGCTTATAGTTTCCTTTATTGTGCAAAAGCTTTTAATTTTAATTAGGTCCCATTTGTTTATTCGTGTTTTTATTTCCACGGAAGCAACCTAGATGCCCATCAACTGACGAATGGATAAGAAAGCTGTGGTACATATACACAATGAAATATTACTCAGCATTAAAAAAAAATTCATTTGAAGCAATTCTACTCAGATGGACGAAACTGGAGCCCATTATCCAGAGTGAAGTAAGCCAGAAGCAAAAACAACAATACAGTATATTAACACATATATATGGAATTTAGAAAGACGGTAATGAGAACCCAACATGCGAGACAGCAAAAGGAACGCAGATGTATAGAATAGACTCGTGGACTTTGTGGATGAGGGTAAGGGTGGGATGATATGGGATAAGGGCATTGAAACAAGTTAATTATCATATGTCTAATCAATCGCCAGCCCAGGATTGATGCTCGGGGCTGGTGCAGCGAGATTTCCCGGGGGGGGGGGGGGGGAACGGGGGGGGGGGGTTCTGTAGGGGGAGCATATGTAAACCCATGGTGATATCATGACATTGTATGGCAAAAACAATAAAAAAAATAATAAAAATAAAAAATAAAACCTACCTGAAATAGCAGTGTTCCACCTGGAGGTCCTGGAACATGGAGGTGGCCCTGGGGAGGCAGGTGGGGAGGAAGGGGAGCTGGTGAACTCCATCTGTTTCAGAATCACCCTCTGATCTGGTCATGTCTGCAGCTATCACAGCATGCCCAGGTCTGTGTTCCATTCATTATACAAACCTGAGGATCTAAGCATCACCACGACGTTTCCCTCATCCTGACTACCCACATTTCGTCTATCCCAAATCCCTGAAGCTCTCATGACACACCCAGACCTGTGTCTGATTCAGTGACACAAGCCAGAGAACCTAAGCATCACTGTGACATTCCTCTCTCCCTCACTACCCACATTTCCTCTGTTACTGAAGCTGATTGTTTCCCTCCTAAGCAAGCTGTTGTCTATCTCCCTTCTGACATCTTCTGTGTCCAAAAGCCTGTTTGAAAAGCCAGGTGCTGTTTTGGGGGCTCTGAGGAGCTCCAATACCACAGTTCTTCATGTCTAAGCACAGAAATAATTCAGCAAGAGACAAAGTGGTAGATAAAGTGTGATTTATTAGAATAGGATGCTTGTGAAGCTTACATGTGGGCAGGTGAGGGGCTGCAGCACCCCAAGAACTTACTGGCTACAGTTTTATAATCAAAGGGAAAGTGAAAAGGTTGAGAAGATGTTCTTTGTCTTTCTTGAGTAGATACCATGCTTCCATCATCAGCATCTCCAGGTTGATCAGGGGAGTTTTCTTGTCCCTCTATGGTCAAGCCAGCTCCAAAAATTATTGTTTTTTTGTTCAGAGAGCATATCCTAGGGTTCACTAACTTACTGAGCTTACTGGGCAAGATGTGGGTCTCATGCCACCATTGTTTTATTTTGAGGCATGCCTTGGGCTTCTGTTGCATAGTTTTGTTGCTAAACAAGCCTGTTTGAGTTTGTGGTTAAGCACACCTGCTTTTTAAGTGATCTTTAACTTATAAGGGTCTCCTATATTTTTCTACTTAAAATCCCCTAGTGGGATTAACTATTTAATCACCTGTTCTGTCTCTACTCTGTCCCTACCATGTCTTGACTCAGATGTTGGCCATGTCCTATTCACTAATCTCCTCGAGGACCCTTCTGACCTCCACTGCAGACACAATGATCTCTTCAGCTGTTAAATGGAAAGTAGTGTCCCCACTTATGGAAATATTTTATGCACATATCATTTTTTTTTCCTAAAATGAAGACCCGGGTTACTGCCATGTGACATCGCATCATCTGGATTCTACCAACATTTCTGTCTGTTTTATGCCCACCCTCCCTGCTGTAAAGTCTTTAGGTGTCCTGGGGGCCCTTCTAACGGGCCAGGGTCACACCAGATCACATCGGGTGGCACCCTTTGCCTCTATTGCCCTCACTCCCTGAAATGTAGAAACACATCCATGGCCCCTACACAGCTCCTTACCACTTTGCCTACTTACCCTGTGTTCACAGGCAGCTTTCAGCCTCATCCTTACTAACACAAAGAAGATTTTCTGCCTGGAAAGACACCATAAGGAGATGCTACTGCTGTTGTTTGTTGCAGCTGTTCAGTCACCAAGTCATGTCTGACTCTTTGTGACCTCATGGACTGTAGCATGCCAGGCCTCCCTGTCCCTCACCATATCGCAGTTTGCCCAAGTTTATGTCCATTGAATCAGTGATGCCATTTAATCGTCTCATCCTCTGTCTCCCTCTTCTACTTGCTTACGATTTTGCCTCACCTGTGACTAGCACTTAACAGATGTTTAATAAGCCAAGAAAAAAGAAAACCTTGTAAGCCATATTTTCTCATGTTTATAGTGGTATGATACTTACCACACGATATTTAATGGTTAGGGTAAATGTTGAACATATTGATTTTAAAATAGGGTAAAGTTAGCATAGAGAAAGACATATGACATGTGTTGAAAATGTTATCATTATTATTTATTTTTATAAATCCTCATTCTTATTAAAAGGGAAAATAATTCCCAGTTCTCATATGATAGGAATGATGCATAACAATAATAAACAGATGTTCTATTGCGGAAATAGAATTGAACAAATGATGTTCAGAAGTGACTGATACAGTAATGTCTAATGCATGACAGAACGTCATAGACCTAAATTTCCTGCACTGACAGGGGAGCATTGATATAAGCAGCAGCTCTGAGCATGTGGACCTAATTGAATACTTACTTTTAGCAAGGACTGACTCACGCTATCAGACTGGATGATAAGCATCAACTCAAGGACTTCCTAACAAAGAAATCAATTATAGCTGAACAGATCTGATTTCTCCTGAGAGGTTGTAGCAACTTATTTTGGTTTATGCTGACCTAGTGTTGCAGGACCCCGGGATTCCCTCATGCACCTTCTTGGTGTGGATTCGGTCTCAGAGCAGAAGTAAGACCTTTAAATGCATTTCTCTGAGTGGTTGTTTGTGTGCTTAGTAACTTAGTTGTGTCTGACTCTTTGCGACCCCATATACTGTGGCCCATCAGGCTCCTCTGTCCCTGGGATTCTCCAGGCAAGAATATTGGAGTGGGTTTTCATTTCCTTTTCCAGCAGTTAAGGGGTATTCTGTACAGCAATGGCATTATTGTGGGGCAGGATTAGCCTCACTCTCAATTCTAAATATGCCAGGAAGTGAGCTCAGGATGGTTGTCATCTCCCTGTTGCTTCTCACTTCTGTTTGGTAGAACCAACTTGGTTTCTGAAGTTCTGGGCTAAAGATAAAAAAGTCTAATTTAGAATTTTTAATATGCTCTCACTTTGACTGCTAAAATCTTTATCATACAAAGAAAATCAAAATTATGTTTTATTTCCCTACCTCTCTTTCCCTCTCATTTTTTCATTGAAATATAGTTGATTTGCAACGTTGTGCTAGTTTCCAGCGTACAGCATAATGATTCAGTCATAAAAGTACATATAAAGATACACTTTTTAATGTTTTGTTCCATCATAAGTTATTATAATATATTGAGCACAGTTCCCTGTACAGTGCATCCCTCTCTTACATTTGAATAATTTGCTTTGCCCTCCAGGTGTTTTTCAATGTTATTTTCAATTTACAAAGGACTCTAATGTGTAATTAGTGGAAACAATGCTAAATGGGGCAGCTTCACACCAGTGGTGCCCAGAGGCCATCAGTGAGCTCTTAGGCTTCAGGGTTAAATGGAATAAGGAACTACTTACTGAGGGAGGGACACATGTGGATGCACTGGCCTGGCTCTTAGGGCTGAGGCTGACAATAAGATGTGTCTGACAAGGGAGGAAGGGAGAAGCAACAGAAGATGGCCAGAGATGGCATGTTGTCATAAACTGAAGGGAGCAAAGGTGCCTAGTAAACCAGCTTGGAAAGAAGTCAGCGGTACCTGAAGAATGCGGTTGGTTTTTACTTTCAAATTATCAGCGTCACATTCTGACTTTATGAAACGCCCCTGCAGCCAGCATGGACGACGGAGGTACCCAGTGAGCAGAGCAAGAATGGGAGCAGGTATATTGAACTTGTGTTTTCAAACTGTTCCAAGAGAAGCTTCTTAACAGAAGAGTTACCTGGCTAAGTTTTTCCATCTTTCCAACTAACATAATTCAAATGGCCCATCACCTTGTAGTCATGGGTTTAGACATGAAAAGCACTTTTCTGCATCCAAGAGACGTTTGTTCAAATGGTACCTGTCTAGTTCCCCTTTGAATTCTCATACTTCTGAGCGCTCCTTGTGGTTGTGGAATGAACCTGCATCATTAGAATATACGACTCTGCTTGATACCTCAGGAAATCCTTCTCCCTCCAGCACCATTGAAATTGACTGTGATTCCAAAGGGAGTACATGTCAGGAGAGCCTAGTGCTCCTCCGGGAGCTCTGTCTGAGAGCTGGTGGGAGTGACCCACAAACGTCTGTACTGTGTCCGGTATCGTTTCTGCACCCCAGAAGGTGCTAAATCTTGAGAACAGGGCAGTGGGCATAGCACCTGGAGGCAAGAACTTGGGATTCAGTTGGGCCTTATTTAATAAACAGAGATACCGAAACAAGGGATTAGAAATACTAATGTTGCTTCCCAGGTGGCAGGAGTGGTAAGGAATCGGCCCACCAATGCAGGAGACACAGGTTCAATCCCTGGGCCAGGAAGATCCCCTGGAGAAGAAAATGACAGCCCATTCCCAAATTCTTGCCTGAAAAATCCCATGGACAGAGAAGCCTGGTGGGCTATAGTCCTTGGGTCACTAATAGTCAGACACGACTGAGCACATACACAAACACACACTCACACACACACAATGTTGCTATTAAGTTTCTGTGAGATATTTTTCCAGATTTTTCAGAGCAGAAGAGGAGCTGAATCTTATACCTTGAAAAGGAGAGGCACATATAGGTCTAGTCAAATACAATTAGCTAGTTTGTGTTGCCAGGTAAATTAATTGTGTTTTTAGCCTTAGATATTACATCCTCTCCATTCTAAGATGCAGCATTCTTATCAATGAGAAAATACACCACTTGGCTATTTCATGTCACTACAGGGAAGAGTAACTTTTAAATTGAACTATTAAAGTTTCTTCCAAGTCATCTGGGATGCTGGTGGATGTAATCTTAGAAACATTGTGACCAGCATCATCCTGGGTGTTATATGCAGTGCCCTGGAGTGAGGAACTATATCATGAGGGAGCATCAGCCAATGGGAAACCCATAGTGACAACAAGGTTGTAGGTCTGTTGGCATATGCGATGACCAATAACCATTTTAGGGTGTTGGTTTTCTGCAGACTAGAATAGACCATCAGGTCAGACCCTTTTGGAAAGTATGATGGGATCTGAAAAGTATGAGTAGATCTTAGAAGTCTTCATCACAATAATAAAAAAAAAAAATGTGCTGCGTATGGTGATGGATACTCACCAGACTTACTGAGGTGATGATTTTCAATGTATTCAAATAGAAAGACATTATGCTATTTGCCTGAAACTAATATAATGTTTTATGCTAGTTATATCTCAAACAATTAAGAAAAGAAAATCCTAGAAAGGGAAAATTCATATGAGAGGATCTACAAAGAGATGTAGGAAAGGGCTGTAGACCCTTCTGTAGATAAAAACACCAGGGACATGAATCACACAGGCAGGGGTGTGAGCCACAGCCAGCACAGATCAGCTCTCAGAGCCCAAGGAAAACTGTGGGAGGCAGGAGATGGGGTTCTACCGAGATAGTGAATAGGCTTTGGGCCAGTTTCAGTTGGCTTCTGTATTCCTGGCTTTCCCATACTAAAGGTGGGTAGAGGGTGCTGTGTGTATGGATTCCAGACACTGATCTCCACATAGATCTCGCCAGCTGAGTGCTTGTTTAGGCAGCTGCAACCACATTTTAAGAATATGCCATAAAGTGAATCTAGTCTCAAGAGTCTATCAAGTGTCTTCAAAAGTCAGGATGTTATAGACCCAGCTGTTCATTCACATGGACTTTAGTCTGTTTCTCTTTTATGATGAAATGCTTGATATCCTCATATTCAGAAACTCTGAGAACTAACCGGCACTGAACTCCTTATGGAAAATGACAGAATCAGACTCTCTCAGAGAGACCAGATAGTTTTCAATTTCTGAGCCCACTGCAATCAATCCGTGGCTGCATGAAGAACTGTGTTGAGAATGATGATTAAGCTGCCTTCAGGCTCCAAGAGAAAATTGTCAGGATTTATTTCAAGTATCTGACACCATGGGCAGGGTGATGGAGAAAGTGAGAGGGGAAGTGTACTATATTTATGCCATCCTGGGCCAGATACTCCATTAGAGTTCTTTTTAAATCCAAACATCTCTGATTCTATCACTTAGATAAAAATCACCTGCTTTCTGGGTCTGTGACTTTTAAGAATGACTGAGGAAAATTGAAAATATCCTGTAAAACTTTTAGGAATTTTTAATTAATCTCCCTCTCTTCATTGGGATGTAAGTTCAGTTGTTTTATCAGAGAGACCTAAAAGATGCAGTGGCTTCAGTTAATTTTTCTTTTAAACAATTGTCCTGAGGTGACCCATCCACGGCTGGTAGAGTTGCTCAGCCCATTGGCCACCCAGGGATCCAGGACATTTGCTCCCATGGTTCCTCCATCCTCAGAGGATGCTGTGCTTTGATTCATGACAAAGTTAGGTTCCTAAACGCATCTGTTGGAAGAAAGACGTGATAAAGAGGCAGTATACATCCCTCCCTATGACAGCCTATAGATGACACCTTATCTATCTTGTAATGCCAGCATCTTTTCACTACATTCTTGGGCCCTATTATCATAGACTTGAAAGCTTATATCCCAAGGGGGTGTTGTAAATGTCCCATTAACCACAGATAAACAACTATCTTCTTGGAGATCCACTGTGTACTAACACCATTAGTGCAAAAGGTCTGTAGACATGGCTATTGGTCTTCTTGGATTGGCATAGTCATCTATAGATTGACTAGTTGGAAGTAAGGGTCATGGGGAGCCCGTTTAATAGGAACCATTAAAATAGCAAAAATAAGTGGGTTAGATGAGGCTCCAGTTAGAGAAGTATTAATACTTTTGTTTCATCCATACACCCCATTATAAGACCATAAGTTTCTTTTTCTTATTTCTGAGATGCTTTCTCCTTTCCACACCCCGTCCCCTGTCTCCCAAAGACCCCCAATGTTTGGTGTTCCATCTTCATTTTTATGTTTTTGGCATTCTGAAAGATGATGTGATTGATGAAATGACATGGTGATCAGTAAGTGTTTTCACATTTCCAGCCGGGTGCCCTTGACTCTGTCTATGTGAGGAAGATACCTGGGACAGGGTATACTTTTACTGGACATTTGAAATAATAAAATCTCAAAGTTAGGCAGGCTTTTAGGAGTCTTAAGAAAATAATAACTAAAAGAGTGAGAAAGAATGAACGATGTTTACTTGATCATTTATCTGATAAACCTGAAAACACAAAGTAAAATTATATCTTAAATCTTCTTGCACAGTTTACTCAGAGGGCTCGGACTTGAGATAAAACAAATTTACCAGGTCGCAGGAGATTTATTAACCTTTAAGGTGCCGAAGCATGTTTGACCTCATCTCCACATCACACACCCCTTGAGGACCAGTAAGGTCCATGATCAGTGTGTCAGGTTGTTGCATATTTTCACACCTGGAGATGCAGCTGCTTGTAACACAACTGAAATTACCCTGAGAATAGGGAATCAGCTAAAAATGAGACATGGATTTGTAGACAGGTAGATGACACATAAAATGCCTAATTGCAGTGATTTGAAAAAAAAAAAAAAACTATTCAATGGGGGGAAATCCATTTGCATCTATTACTAATCAAATCATATGGAAGCATATATTTAAAAAGAAAAGCTTGTGCTTTGAATTAGAAGTGGAGGAAATGGCATTCATTGTGTTTGTGAGGCATTTCCATTCTGAGGACTTATCTCTTTGCATGAAAGCAATTAGATTGATTTTATATTTATATGAAAGTTGGAAATGTTACAGCCTAACAGTCCTGAACTGTGCATCTTAAATGAACAATGCAAGTACTCAATGAACAATGAAAAAGGATAGCTTGTTTCTTGAGATATTGTTAAGATAATATGAGGCATATACAGGAGTAAATGGAAAAGTGTCTCTCTCTCAATGGTTTTCATGGAATTAATAATTTCCATATTTAGCAGAAACTGTGTATTAAACATATTTCTGATGGGAGTGCATTAGGTCCAACACAGTCTCCTATAGGAATCTTCGTTTCTAGAAATTTAGCACCATTGTCACCTAAACAGATGAACTAAGAATAGCTCCAATTCTTTCTTTACCCTGTGCCTTTTATTTAATAAATTGCAAGGCTTGGCTATAATCCACTGTGTTTGTATAGGGCATAGTGGATTGCTTGGGAGTGCATGACCTACACTTGTAAATAAATGTAATTACTTTTCCTTTGTTTTCCAGAACTAAAACAAAATTGTTTTCTGGGCCCATACTTTGTCATGACTGAATTACTGTCTCAGATTTCTGCTTGAATATCCCGTCCGTTCCCCACTCAGCAGCAACAAGGGAATGTAATCATTGCTGTTTCTCCTTTGCCACATCAGCTCTTTGTTTTCTAGAAGATTAAATTGTGAAGATTCAACTGCTTTCTGAACAGCTTTTATCTGAATCATCTTAGTGATTCAGCTTAGTGCTTCCACTCTAGATAAGACACCTTGATTTATTTATTTATTTTTGCTCTTTCTTATGTAGAACTAAGACATTCATTTTGCAAATACTCATTGATGATAATAGGTCCAAGAATTATTTTAAGTCCTGGAGAAACAGAAAAGAATGAAACTAGCATTATTTGAGAGGGCATAGTCTATTCAAGGATCTAAAAATCTGTTCTATAACAACTAGAGCAGAGAGTGTACCCAGGGCTGTTGAACAATGAGACCAGAGATGGGGGCTAATACATATAACAAAGGCTTTTTTTTTTTTATTGGTTTTGCCATACAGTGACATGATATCGCCATGGGTGTACATATGCTCCCCCTCCAAAGGCTTTTTTTTATGTTATGCTGAGTAATTGTGTTTCATTCTAGAAAGACATTTGCAGATTTAAAGCAGGAGAATGCAACGACTAGGTGTCTGTTTTATGAGTGTCAAACCCATGCTGGTGTGGAAGATGGAATGGAGCTAGACGTGTGCTGAGGTTTTGGTTCTTAATCACATGGAAGATGATGACAACTTGGACTTAGGAAGCAGCCGTGGGGTGGAGCTCTTGAGGCAGAGTGAGGGGCTTGCTGGTAGACGCTGTATCACGAGGGCTTGGCAGTTGCTCCAGTTGGAGTAGAGATGCAAGGAGGGGCGGCTTTGGTTGCTTCAAAAGTGATGAAGGAGGTTTTGATGCTGAGTTTTTACTGACTGTAAAATGGACAAACTGACAAGTCTTAAGGAAACTGTTTATGGATTTGAGGCTCACATAAGACACGTCGTGTAAAATATAAATGAAGACGAGGTGCAAGCAAATGGATTCCTCTTCCATGAGCGCATGAGGTCATCTTGCAGATGCAGAAATACATCAAGGACTTAAAAGTTTTCGTTGATTCTCACTTCCAGAAAGTCTTGAACGAGCTTTGGAAAGTGTCAGTAGAGAATGAGATGGAGGAGACTGAAGACAGCAGTCTTCAGTAAGGAAGAGCAGATGGTAAGGAAGCGGAGCTGAGACTAAGGTGCCTCCATGGGCTCAGCTGTAAGGGGAAGGAGGCAGGCAAGGAGGCCATCAGAAGACGGGTGTGGGCTACAAGGGAGGTTGTTTAGCTTTGAAAATGGATAGATGCGAATATGTTAGATAATGGAGAAAAGTGAGAGAGAAGCTATAAATAGATGTTGGGCAGTAGTTGATGAAATGAATATCTGGAGGCCCACACTGTGGTCCAGACAATAATGAAAGCTTTTGCTGAGTGGAGGGAAAGCATGGCTGTCCTGGAATGGCTGTGAACATGGGGGTGGTTCCAGGGACAGATATATTTTTCAATGAATGCCTGAGAACGTGAGGAATTTCCTATCTGATAGTAGTTTTAATGGAGAATATAGAGCATGTAGCTGCTGGCTTAGTTAAGACCCTGAAGATGTCCTTCTACCTCTGGACCACATGCACACTTCATCTGTCGCCAGCAGGTCTGCTGCTGACACCATTAGGACCCACTGTTTGCCATTTCTGTATGTTGGTTTTTCCTTATTTTCATAAGATCTACCTACCTGTTTATTTTGAAAAAAATCTCTTGGAAGACAGGTGCTAAGCCTCTTCCCTCCTATTTTCAAACGTCTGCCAAAGTTTAATACTTTGGTTAGTTGGTGCATGAATTCAGATTTCACTGGCTGAAATTCCAGAATGGGGGGAGAATGAAATGACTGCAGAGTACCTGTTTATTAAGGGCTTTCTTGATTTTGGAAGCCGCTGAGTCAGATTGCAATAAGTATTGCATTTCATTATTGACAATAGTGCTGTGGAGTGATTGCAAATTACCTCTCACAGCTAAAAAACTCAAACTCAGTGTCCAGGTTCAAATAGCTGTTACTTGCAAATATGATTCAAGCTAAGCTCTATTTAACTTTCAAATCTATACTGCATCCTTTCATAACACAATTTTATACACATATTACACACACCACACATAGACATATATATTAATAGTTTATTAATTTAACATTTATTTATTATATGTTGTATATGCATTCAGATATTTATATATAATAGATATAAAGTAAAATACACTAAACACATGGTTTTAGTGAATGACAAGTTATAATTTTAAGCTTTCCAATTTTTTTTTCAGTTTTCAGTATGTGAAAACTTAAAGATTGACACAATATTTCTAAAAAAATTGAATTTGCTGTAATATTGTAAGATAAACCTATGCCCAAGAATGATCTTAAGTAGATACATGGTATGCATTCTGGGTTAAAGTTGGAAATATAATTCATAAATACATCTACTTCCATATGGTGATTTGTGTGTTTGCTTTTTTCTCTTTTGTGATTGACATAAGTGTTTTTCTTCTGTTGATCGACCACCATGTATTAGCAAAAAATTGAAGAAAAATTTTTATGTCAAATGGCAAGGAAAAAATTAAATGAACTCAATGATTAGAATATTTTGAATTATTAGGACTAATGATGTTTGTGTGTGTATCAGTCACTCATTCGTGTCTGATTCTGTGGCCCCATGGACTGTAGCCCACCAGGCTCCTCTGTGGGATTTCCCAAGCAAACAAACTGGAGTGGGTTGTCGTTTCCTTCTCCAGGAGATCTTCCCTACCCAGGGATTGAACCTGTGTCTCTTGTCTCTTCTGCATTGGCAAGTAGATTCTTTACCACTGAGCCACCACGGAAGACCAAAAGTTGGAAGTCATAAATCAAGCTAAGGTAGGGTTAGAGACTCAGTTGCGTCCAACTCTTTGTGACCCCATGGACTGTAGCCTGCCAGCCTCCTCTGTCCATCTCCAGGTAAGAATACTGGAGTGGGTAGCCATTTCCTTCTCCAGGAGATCTTCCAAACCAGGGATCAATCCCAGGTCTCCTGCATTGCAGGCAGATTCTTTATCATCTGAGCCACTGGGAAGCCCTAATGGTGTTTACTTTCTTTCAAATTCTATACCCCTAACTTGAGTGATGTCTTACCTCCCAACTCTGCCACTTCCAATTTTTATGTATTCATGTTGCTCTTATATGGTACAAATATAATAATATATGGGAATAATTCTAGGAAAGCAAACTAGAAAATTTCAAGTATATTTCCACCACCCCACCAAGTTTTAACACTTTTGGGAAAAAAAAAAAAAGTGGTTTACCTGAGCTTTCTACAGAATGATGCCTATGAGATGCACTGACTTTGTTGCCTCTATTCAGTGTCAGTATTTCAATTTTTAAAACTGATCCTGGGACTGAGAGAGAGAGAGGAGAGAAAGCAAAACTTCCTTCTGTCTGGGAAAGGAAAATGCTTCTAGGCTGTGCTGCCTGTCTGGTGGCCAGGTTCATGGATTTTCCGAAATGTTTAGGACCACTGAGCTCTCAGACTGTAGATGGTGTTACTGGACAAGATTTGCATAAATGTCATCTAGTAAAAAACTGTCACCTGATACAGACAAATCTGGGCGTTTTAAAGGATTGCTCCCCAAATTTGAACAGTGTTTATTTTTTCTTATTGTTGGCGTTAGAGATGTAGAATGTATTTGTTTATTAGAGAAGCCATAGCAAAGTAGCTCAAACAGGGTAGCTCAAAGTATGAGAACTTGTTTTCTCAGAGTTCTGGAGGCTGGAAATCCAAGATGAAGGTGACAGCAGGTTTGGTTTCTCCTGAGGCCTGTCTCCGTGGTGTGCAGACAGCTGCCGTCTCCATGTCCGTCTGTGATCTTTCTTCTGTGTACAGACTTCCCTGGCGCCTGTGTGTGTGTCTAGATTCCCTCTTTCTGCAGGAGAACCAATCAAACTGGATTAGGAGGCTCCCTAAGGGCCTTGTTTTAACTTTAACTGTGTCAGTAACAGTCCCAACTCCAAACACAATCTCACTCTGAGATTCTGGTCATTAAGGCTTCAACGTATGAACTGCGGGAGAGGGAGGAGGACACTACTCAGCCCATAACAAAGTTTTATAAATTGAAATTATCATGCTTATTTTGCAATAACTGAAAATCTTACTTTATACAAGAATCTTGGCCACTTGGGGTTAGGGTGGTTTTTTTATTGCAGGTGTTTACAACATATTTTTTAAATTTTTGACTGAGAGACTGAAGTGACTGAGGAGGACATAAAAATAGATAAATACTAGGTCCTCATCAATCTTCCTCCAGCCCAAGTTGATGCTAGTACATAAATAACTGTAAGGTACAAGCTGGGTGGCATTTGTAGATCACAGACAAACTGGGATTTTAGGAGGAAAGAGTCATTCCTTCAAGGTGGAGATGGAGACTTTATTGAAAAAGTATCATTTAATTTGGATCTTATTGGATGGTAGTATGTAAATGTGTTTTAATTTAAAAAAAAAGACACAAGGGAATATAACCAAGAAATATACAGGGGGAATGAAATCCAAGAAGCCATTTAAAGAGAGTGAAGACTGTATGGTTTAATTTGACTAAAGAGTTGGCAAAGAGATACAACTCTGAAAATCCCCAATGGGCCCAAACAGGGGACAGCTTGTGTCCTCAGGGGAAGGAGTTTGCCTGGTACTTGGTTGACAATGTGAAGTTATTGAAGGCTCTTGGGGAAAAAGCTGGTGGTGGGTCTACAACTAGAGTGTAGTAACTTGTGTTTGGAGTAGATTAGAGATGCACAAGATGACCAAGGACAACTGAAGCCTTGGCTGACCTAAATACTTGTCTCTACATTAGTTAAAACTTGACTAAGGTTAATGACCAAGTAAACAGGGAGCATGACATAAAAGCTGGGAAACTGTTAGCAGTTAGGGTGAGTATCTGCTAAATGAATCTGGAGGCCAAAAGAGAGGAAGAAAGGAGCCAAATAGAAGTTTAACTTCCCACTTGGCAAACCAGGAGGGGGAGTCCTGCCAGGTGTTACTCTAGAGGCCTGCAGTGTCTGCAAGGAACACCTGAGTGACGGCACCAGTTAGGGCAGGTAGACGGAGCTAGAAGCCAGCACTGAGACCTTGGCATTTGTAGCCCATGTCCCGAGGCGGAGGTTGACCCAGAAAAGAGTTGCAGAAAAGTAGTCCATGCTCTGTTTTTGAATCACGGCCATTTTAATTTTGAGTAGTAGAACCCTAAGCCTCATGTGGAGGAAACCCAAAATGAAAGTGTCCTAAAATGCTTTCTGAATTAAATGACTAAAAAAACAAAACCATTTTTTGCTGGAACACCTCAATAATTCAATCAAAGAGTGAGGTTGTTCTTCCCTGTAACAGTCTTGTTAGCACCATTCTCAGTGATTTATTCATTATATTTGTTCTGTCCTTATGGCTTATCAACTCACCTTTCCTTCCCTCTCTTAACTCTGGAAGGCAGTGTAATGTTAAAATCTTTACAGTTTCCTAAGTATCATGTCAGCTCATTTTGCACAATGAACAAAATCGGGGTTTCAGTCATAGAAAATGTGCAGGGCCTTTTTTTCTTTTAACACAGTTTTAAAGATGACTTGTTTGGAAGCTCTTTGAAGTAAATATCTTATGAATGAAATGATTGTTCTCTAGAAGGCATACTTTAGAAACATTACTGCTGATCCATGGGCTTATTGAAAGAAATTTGGAAGTCCATTTAGTCCAAAAATGTCTCAAATGATATATTTTACACTCCACATATGGATACTACCTTCCAGAAATATCGCCTGTGAAAGTGTAATGTGATATTTAACGTCAGGTGACTTATGGCCTTGGCCAACCTCAGGTGCAGAAACACTGCAAAATAATTCAAATCACATGCTAATTCACAGAAAATCCATTTTTAGCTTCTTCCAAAAAATACACTAAGCTAAAGGTCATCGTATAACATTTCTTAAGTGAAAACAAAATGCCAAACATTTTTCTGACACCTGTCATTGGTGATAAAGGACAATGATGTCAGAAAAGGGAGAGTTTCTTTTATTTATTTTAGGAGAGTTTAGAATTGAAAAACCAGAATTAGCATTTTTTTTATTTTTTTGCTGAACAGATAAAGCTTTCTCTAGTCAACATGAATTTTTAGATGAAAATATTACTTAAAAACAGAAAATTTGGAACTCACAGATGCACATTTGAAAATCATCTATATTCTGATTTATATACTCTATTAGATATAGATATCATATATGTCTTCTAGCTAAGTAACCTGAAGCAGATAATTTTGAGACCCTGTGTCCTTATCTGTAAAATGGGAATGAAAATAGTCACTTCCCTCAACTGCTGGAAAGATGAGTTGATAGGATTGTGTTCAGTGTCTAGCCTAGGGCAGGCAGGCATCAGGGAAGGGTTGCTCTTTCTGTCTTCATTTAGACATGTCTAGAAAACCTAAGTCTATCTAGATAGGCTGTAATGTGTGTGCTCTTACAGTGGTAAGATAAGATACTGAACTCAGCAAAAGAGAATGAGGAAGAAAAAGAACACTGAGGAAATCAAGAAACCAAATATAAGAAAGACCTCAAAATGGAACCATCTCTAATTAAAGTGACAGCAGAGCTGTCAGATGCCTGTACCAAATGACCCATTATGGGTCCTTAATCATTTTATTAAGATTTATGGAGACATAGCAAAAACCTTCTTCAGCATTATTGGGAAGATGAGGCAGTTGGCAGTTATGTTTCTATTCAGTGATATGATTCAAATGAAAAGCCATGATTGAGCATGATATCTAGCTAAGAGCACAGATGTTAAAAGCAGATCAGTCTTGTCAAGGTCAGTTAGGGAACATGAGGCTTTTCTCACAAAGAACAGTGAATAATGGGGAAATCGGCATCCACAGCACTATGCAGAAGCACTGCGCTTGTTGGCCTCACTCATGGCTCTGCTGGGTGGGCAGAGCCTCAGAGACAGCAGCCCAGGTGGCTCTTTAATTCCACATAGCTCTTCTTTCCAGTTTTCTCATGGCTTTGCTTAAATTTCAACACTTTCGTCTGAACACAGTCTGATTAAATCCTCAAGCAGGAGTGAGAGTGATGTAAAGCAACACCAAGCTTGAGATGCTCATAGGCTAGTGTAACATAATGGTCCGCGGAGAGCCCGGACCCTAAATTATTCAGCTGGACCTGACAACTGATGACCCAGAGGGATGGAATCGGGAGGGAGGTGGGAGGGGGGTTCTGGAAGGGGGTCACATGTATACCCATGGTGGATTCATGTCAATGTATGGCAAAATCAACACAATAATGTAAAGAAAATAAATAAATAAATATATTTTTTTAAAAAGAAAAGAAAAGTAAATCAACAACTATTTTGAATCAGATAAAATGATTCTGGAACATACAAATGTTAGCTACATACTAAATAATGATATCATTAGTAATAACATTAATAGCAGTAATCCCCAAACCAAAAAAAAAAAAAGTGTAAGTGATGTTACATTAGCCTCCAGAAAAAGGACAGAATTTCTTAACATAATTTTTTTAAAAGAATCATTTACTACATTGTAGCAACAAGAGCATTTATAAAGAATAAGCAAGGTACTCTATATCACACCTTATTTTAAAATTATTTATTTTAATTTTAATTGGAAGCTAATTACAATATTGTGGTGGTTTTTACCACACATCGACGTGAATCAGTCATGGGTGCACATGTGTCCCCGCTGTCCTGAAACCCCCTCCCTGATCTCTCCCCACCCATCCATCTGGGTTGTCCCAAAACACCAGCTTTGAGTGCCCTATTTCATGCATCAAACTTGCACTGGTCATCTATTTTGTATATGGTAATATACCTGTTTCAATGCTGTTCTCTCAAATCATCCTACCATCACCTTCTCCCACACAGTTCAAAAGTCTGTTCTTTATATCTGTGTCTCTTTGCTGTCTTACGTATAGGTTCATCATTATCATCTTACTAAATTCTATATATCAGTTCAGTCGCTCAGTGGTGTCTGAGTCTTTGCGACCCCATGAACCAAAGCATGCCAGGCCTCCCTGTCCATCACAAACTCCCTGAGTCCACCAAAACCCATGTCCATTGAGTCAGTGATGCCATCCAGCCATCTCATCTTCTGTCATCCCCTTCTTCTCCTGCCCTCAATCTTTCCCAGCATCAAGTTTTTTTCCAATGAGTCTGCTCTTCGCATCAGGTGGCCAAAGTATTGCAGTTTCAGCTTCAACATTAGTCCTTCTGCATTAATATATTGTATTGGTATTTCTCTTTCTGACTTACTTCACTCTGTATAATAGGCTCCAGTTTCATCCATCTCAATAGAACTGACTCAAGTGCATTCTTTTTATAGATGAGTAATATTCTATTGTGTATATATACCAAAACTTCCTTATCCATTCATCTGTCAATGGACATCTAGGTTGCTTCCATATCCTAGCTATTGTAAACAGTGCTACAATGAACATTAGGGTTCATGTGTCTCTTTCAATTCTGGTTTCCTCAGTGTGTATGCCCAGCAGTGGAATTGCTGGGTCATATAGCAGTTCCGTTTCTAGTTTTTCAAGGAATCTCCACACTGTTCTCCATAGTGGCTGTACTATTTTGCATTGCCACCAACAGTGTAAGAAGGTTCCCTTTTCTCCAAACCCTCTTAAGCATTTATTGTTTGTAGACCTTTTGTAGGCAGCCATACTGACCAGCGTGAGGTGGTTCCTCATTGTGGTTTTGATTTGAATTTCTCTGATAATGAGTGATGTTGAGCATCTTTTCATGTATTTCTTAGCTACCTGTATATCTTCTTTGGAGAAATGTCTGTTTAATTCTTTGGCCTACTTTTTGACTGGGTAATTTGTTTTTCTGGTATTGCACTGCATGAGCTGCTTGTATATTTAGGAGATTAATGCTTTGTCAGTTGTTTCATTTGCTATCATTTTCTCCCATTCTGAAGGCTGCATTTTCTCCTTGCTTATAGTTTCCTTCATTAAAGTTTAATTAGGTCCCATTTGTTTATTTTCATTTTTATTTCCAAAACTCTGAGAGGTGGGTCATAGAGGATCTTGCTGTGATTTGTATCAGAGAGTGTTCTGCCTATATTTTCCTCTAAGAGATTTTTAGTTTCTGGTCTTACATTTAGATCTTTAATCCATTTTGAGTTTATTTTTGTGTATGGTGTTAGAAAGTGTTCATTCTTTTACAGGTGGTGGACCAGTTTTTCTATCACCACTTGTTAAAGAGATTGTCTTTTCTCCATTGTATATTTTTACCTCCTTTGCCAAATATAAGGAGTCAGTAGGTGCATGGATTTAACTCTGGGCTTTCTATTTTGTTCCACTGATCTATATTTCTCTTTGTGCCAGTACCATACAGTCCTGATGAATATAGCTTTGTAGTATAGTCTGAAGTCAGGAAGGTTGATTGCTCAGTTCCATTACTCTTTATCAGGATAGCTTTGGCTATTCAAGGTTTTTTGTGTTTCCATACAAATTGTGAAATTATTTGTTCTAGTTCTCTGAAAAATACTGTTGGTAGCTTGATAGGGATTTCATGAATCTATAGATTGCCTTGGGTAGTATACTCATTTTCACTATATTGATTCTTCTGATCCATGAACATAGTATATTTCTCCATCTATTTGTCATCTTTGATTTCTTTCATCAGTGTTTTATACTTTTTGATATATAGGTATTTTGTTTCTTTAGGTAGATTTATTCCTAAGCATTTTATTCTATCTTGTTGCAGTGGTGAATGGAACTGTTTCCTTAATTTCTCTTTCTGTTTTCTCATTGTTATGAGAAATGCAATGTATTTCTGTGTATTAATTTTATATCCTGCCACTTTACTATGTTCATTGAATAGCTCTAGTAATTTCTGGTGGTGTCTTTAGGTTTTCCATGTAGAGGATTATGTCATTTGCAAACAGTGAGAGTTTTACTTCTCCTTTTCCAATCTGGATTCCTTTTATTTCTTTTCTTCTCTGATTTCTGTGGCTAGGATTTCCAAAACTATGTTGAATAGTGATGAGAGTGGGCACCCTTGTCTTGTTCCTGATTTTAGAGGAAATGCTTTCGATTTGTCACCATAAAGGATACTGTTTGTTGTGGGTTTGTTTTATATGGTTTTTACTTGAGGGTATGTTCCTTTTATGCCTGCTTCTGGAGAATTTCGATCTAAATGGGTATTGCATTTTGTCAAAGGCTTTCTCTGTATCTATTTAGATAATCATATGGTTTTTAATCATCAATATGGCATATCACATTGATTGATTTGCAAATGTTAAAGAATCCTTGCATCCCTGTGATAAAGCCCACTTGGTCATGATATGTGGTCTTTTTAATATGTTGTTGAATTCTGTTTGCTAGAATTTTGTTGAGGAATTTTGCATTTATGTTCATCAATGATATTGGCCTATAGTTTTCTTTTTATTTGGCATCTTAGTCTAGTTTTGGTATTAGGGTGATGGTGTCCTCACAGACTGAAATTTGAGAACTTACCTCCCTCTGCAATTTTCTGGAAGAGTTTGAGTAGGATAGGTATTAACTCTTTTTTAAATTTTTGGTAGAATTCACCTGTGAAGCCATCTGGCCCTGGACTTTTGTTTGATGGAAGATTTTTGATTATGGTTTTAATTCCTGTGCTTGTGATGGGTCTATTAAGATTTTGTATTTCTTCCTGGTTCAGTTTTGGAAGGTTATACTTTTCTAAGAATTTGTCCATTTCTTCCAAGTTGTCCATTTTATTGGCATGTAATTGCTCACAACAGTCTCTTATCTTTTGTATTTCTGTGTTGTCTGTTATGATTTCTCCATTTTCATTTCTAATTTTATTGATTTGGTTCTTCTCCCTTTTATTCTTGATGAGGCTGGGCAACAGTTTGTCTGTTTTATTTATTGTCTCAGAGAACCAGCTTTTGATTTTGTTGAATTTTGCTAGTCTCTTTTGTTTCTTTTTCATTTACTGCTGCTGATTTTTATTATTTGTTCCTTCTACTAACTTTTGGGTTTCCTTTTCTTCTTTTTCTAGTTCTTTTAGGTGTAAACTTAGGTTGCTTATTTGATGTTTCTATTGTTTCTTGTGGTAGGATTGTATTGCTATGAACCTCCCTCTTAGTACTGCTTTTACTGAAACCCATAGGGTTTGGGTTGTCATCTTATATGCATATTTTGACTTCTTTTTTGATTTCTTTCATTATCTGTTGGTTATTCAGAAGCATGTTGTTTAGCCACCATATGTTTGTATTTTTAATATTTTTCCCTGTAATTGACATCTAATTTTACAACATTGTGATGAGAAAAGATGCTTGAAATGATTTCAATTTCATTTTAAATTTACTAAGACTAGACTTATGGCCCAGGATGTGATCTTTTTGAAGAATGTTCTGTGTACACTTGAGAAAAAGGTGAAATCCATTGTTTTGGGGTGAAAGGCCCTATAGATATCGATTAGCTCTATCTGGTCCCTTGTATTATTTAGTTTGTGAAAGTGAAAGTTGCTCAGTTCTGTCTGAGTCTTTCTGACCCCATGGACTATACAGTCCTTGGAATTCTCTGGGCCAGAATACAGGAGTGGGTACCCTTTCACTTTTCCAAGGCATCTTCCCAACCCAAGGATCGAACTGAGGTCCCCCATATTTCAGGTGGATTATTTACCAGCTGAGCCACAAATGAAGCCCAACAATACTGGAGTGGGTAGCCTCTCTCTTCTCCAGTGGATCTTCCTGACCCAGGGATTGAATGGGGGTCTCCTGCATTAAAGACAGATTCTTTACCAACTGAGCTATCAGGGAAGCCCTAATTTTCTGTTTGATTGACCTATCCATATGTGTGAATGGGGTATTAATGTCCAACACTAAATTCTGAAAGAGATGGGGATACCAGACCACTTGACCTGCCTCTTGAAAAACCTGTATGTATGCAGGTCAGCAAGCAAAAGTTAGAGCTGGAAACAGAACAATGACTGGTTCCATATAGGAAAAGGAGTACATCAAGGCTGTATATTGTCACCCTGCTTATTTAACTTGTATGCAGAGAACATCATGAGAAATGCTGGGCTGGAGGAGGCACGGGCTGGAATTAAGATTGCCAGGAGAAATATTAACAGTTCAGATATGCAGATGACACCACCCTTATGGCAGAAAGTGAAGAATAACTAAAGAGACTCTTGATTAAAGTTCAAGAGGAGAGTGAAAAAGTTGGCTTAACGCTCAACATTCAGAAAACTAAGATCATGGTATCTGGCCCCATCACTTCATGGCAAATAGATGGAGAAACAGTGGCTGAATTTATTTTGGGGGGCTCCAAAATCACTGCAGATGGTGATTGCAGCCATAAAATTAGTAGACACTTACTCTTTGGAAGGAAAGTTATGACCAACCTAGACAGCATATTAAAAAGCAGAGACATTACTTTGGTAATAAAGATCTGTCTAGGTAAGGCTATAGTTTTTCCAGTAGTCATGTATGGATGTTAGAGTTGGACTAGAAAGAAAGCTGAGCACATAAGGATTGATGGTTTTGAACTGTGGTGTTGAACAAGACTCTTGAGAGTCCCTTGGACTACGAGGAGATCCAATCAGTCCATCCTAAAGGAGATCAGTCCTGAATGTTCTTTGGAAGGACTAATGCTGAAGCTGAAACTCCAATACTTTGGCGACCTGCTGCAAAGAGCTGACTCATTTGAAAAGACTCTGATGCTGGGAAGGATTGAGGGCAGGAGGAGAAGGGGATGACAGAGGCTGAGATGGTTAGATGGCATCACCAACTCAGTGGACATGGGTTTGGGTAGACTCCAGGAGTTGGTGATGGACAGGGAGACCTGGCATGCTGTGGTTCATGGGGTCGCAAAGAGCTGGACATGACTGAGCAACTGAACTTAACTGAGCTATTATTGTGTTACTGTCTATTTCCCCTTTCATACTTGTTAGCATTAGCCTTATGTATTGAGGTGCTCATATGTTGGGTGCATATATATTTGCAATTGTTACATCTTCTTGAATTGATCCTTTGATGATTACATAGTGTCCTTCTTTGTCTCTTTTCATGGTCTTTATTTCAAAGTCTGTTTTATCTGATATGAGTATTGCTATTCCTGCTTTCTTTTGGTCTCCATTTGCATGAAATATCTTTTTCCATCACTTCACTTTCAATCTGTATGTATTCGTAGGTTTGATGTGGGTTTCTTATAGACAGCATATAAAGACGTCTTGTTTTTGTATCCATTTGGCCAGTCTTTGTCTTTTGGTTGGAGCATTTAACCAATTTACATTTAAGGTAATTATTGATAAGTATGATCCTTTTACCATTTACTTTGTTGCTTTGGCTTCATTTTTATAAGCCTTTCTTATGTTTCATGTCTAGAGAAGTTCCTTTAGCATTTGTTGAAGAGCTGGTTTGGTGGCACTGAATTCTCTCAGCTTTTGCTTTTGATTTCCCCTTCATATCTGAATGGGATCCTTGCCGGGTAAAGTAATCTTGGTTGTAGGTTTTTCTCTTTCATCACCTTAAGTATTCCCTGCCATTCCCTACTGGTCTGAAGAGTTTCTGTTGAAAGATCACCTGTTATCCTTTTGAAGATCCTCTTGTGTATTATTTGTTACTTTTACCTTGCTGCTTTTAATATTGCTCATTGTGTTTCATCCTCATAAGTTTGATTAATTTATGTCTTGGGGTGTTTTGTCTTGGATTTATCTTGCTTGGCACTCTCTGGGTTTCTTGGACTTCGGTGGCTATTTCTTTCCCCATTTAAGGGGCGTTTTTGACTATTATCTCCTCAAGTATTTTCTCATGTCCTTTCTTTTTGTCTTCTTCTGGGACATCTGTGATTCAAATGTTGGGGCATTTAACATTATCCCACAGCTCTCTGAGTTTGTCCTCATTTCTTTTAATTCTTTTTTCCTCTCTGCTTCATTTAATTCCAAAATTCTATCTTCCACCTCACTTATCTTGTCTTCTGTCTCAATTATTCTACTGCTGGTTTCCTTCAGAGTGCTTTTCATCTCAGTTTTTGCATTATTAATTATTGATTGACTCTTCGTCATTTCTTCTAGGTGCTTGTTAAACATTTATGCATCTTTTCAATCATTGTTTCCAGTCTATTTATCTGTAACTCCATTTTGTTGTCAAGATTTTGGACCACCTTCACTATTCTGAATTCTTTTTCAGGTATACTCCCTGTCTCTTCCTCTTTTGTTTAGATTGATGGGTTTTTATCATGTTCCTTTTCCTGCTGAACATCTCTCTGCCTCTTCGTTTTGTTTAGATTGCTGTGTTTGGGGTGCCGTTTCTGCAGGTTGGAAGTTCGTGGTTCATATTTTTTGTGGAGTCTGATCCCTGTGGGTGAAGTTAGACTAGTGGATTTTCAAGGTTTCCTGGTTGGAGAAGCTTGTGTCTGTGTTCTGGTGGATGGAGCTGGATCTCTTCTCTGGAGTGCAATGAAATGTCCAGTAGTGACTTTTCGAGTGTCTATGGGTTTGGCATGGCTTTGGGCAGCCCACCTTTTAATGTTCAGGATTGTGTTCCTGTTTTGCTGGAGAATTAGCATGGTGTGTCTTGCAGTAGAAATTGTCAGCTCTTGGATGGAGCTTGGTTTCAGTTTACCTATAGTGGCTTTTGGGTTAGCTCTTATCTATTAAAGTTCCCTGGAGTCAGGAGTTCTCCTATGTTCCCAAGTTTTGGAGTTAAGCCTTCTGCCTCTGGCTTTTGGTCCTTCTCTTATAGTAGTCTCAAGACTTCTCCATCCATTCAGTATGAAGATAAAGCCCCTAGGTTAATGATGAAAAAATTCTCCACAGTCAGGAACACCCAGAGAGAGTCATGGAGTTACACTGAGAAGAGAAGAGAAGATGGAGGAGGGAGATAGAGGTGATCGGGAGGAGAGAAGGGAGAGTCAATAGGGGAGAGGCAGTCAGGCCAGTAATCAAATCCTGAAGTGCTCTCCACAGCCTGGAACACCCAGAGAGATTCACAGAGTTATGTAGAGAAGAGGAGGGAAGGAGATAGAGGTGACCTGGAGGAGAAAAGGGAGAGTCAAAAGGGGAAGGAGAGAGCAATCAGGCCAGTAATCAAATCCTGAAGTGAAAATAGATACTGAGGATTAGATTCTTAAAGGTACAAAATTGATAACAAATATCAAAAAGCAAAGATTAAAAACCTAGGGTAGAGGTTAGACTCTCAAAAATGCAATATAGAAAATACAAAACTAATCTATCACAATTTTTTTAAAATATGCAATTTGTTTAAAAAATAGAGTGTTTTTTGAAAGTTATTAGTAGGCTGTAAAAATGAAAGTCAAAGGAGTAATAAAGAACTATTTAAAAAAATAAAAAGGATGATAGTAAAAATATACCTAGGAATTTCTCTGGAGCTGTTGAGGGCTGTGTGGGGTCAGTTCAGTGTCAGATAGTTCCTTGTTTTAGCTTGTACTTTTTCTCAAGGTCTATAGGTGTTTCTCAAATCCACAATCTCAGTATCAATTGTGGAGTTTTAATCTGTTGCACCTGTCACTTCCAGAGTGGTTCCCTCTTCTTTGATTGTTTTGGCTTCCTTTGTTTGCAAGCCTCTTCAGAGTCTAATTTCTGCCCTGATACAAGCTGGCAAAGGTGGCCACTTATTTAGGCTCACTTGTGTTGTGCAGAGGGAGGGGCACTGCAAACGAATACCACTGGTATGTGTAGGGAGTGTTCGCAGTGGATGGACCACACTGGGTTTGCCACAGCGCAAGGCAGCATGTGGTTCCTGGGGCCACACTGCTCAGGCTCCAGGGTGCTCTGCGAGGGCCCTGTCCCAGGTGGGCCCTGCATTTCGTGCACTCCCCAGGTCTTAGCCGCTTAGGTTCTCAGGTGCTCTGCAGGGACACAGACCCACTTGGGCTGTGTGTTTTGTGCCCTTCTCAGGTCTGAAAAGCTCTGGCGACCAGATGTTTGGTGAGCACACTGTCCTAGGTGGACTGTGTGTCTTATTCACCTCCCTGGTGCCAGCCACTTGGTTTCCCAGGTATGCCATGTGTCTCCTCTGAGGAGCTGATCTCAGACTGTAACACTCCCAGCAGATGTCAACCTTCTAGCATCCCAGGAAGATGTGGTTAGCAACTGGGAGCCTGCTCACAGTTTGGTGGAAGATTGAAGCAGCCCCTTGCATTCCAGCTCTGGCTGTCGCATGCTTGCCTCTCTGCCTCCTGGGAAGAGGGGCCCTATACGGCAGCCGGCTTGCTCTCCTTTGTTATTTGCTCAACCCTTTGTTCTGTAAGTGCGCCAGGGCTCACCATGCGGTGTTAGAGCCTCTTATGGGGAAGGAATTTGTGTGTGTGTATGTTTCCCTGGCAATCCTGACTTGGGTCGCTATCTCACTTTAGCTCCCTCAGACTTTCCTCAGGGCATTCAGACCTGGTCCTTATCCTAGGGACCAATGATGCAGTCTGTGTCTCTCTGCCCAGTCCCCGCTCGCTGGTGGTGGACACAAGCATCTGTGCCACTTCCCTGTCTCTGCTTGTAGTTGTGGTAAGGCACATACTTTGTGTTTTTTTTTTTTTTTTCCTCCTGCTTATGTTGCCCTCTGAGATTCCAAAACTCCCCACAGAGACTCTTGTGAGATGGTTTCCTACTGTGTGGGAACTTCTCTTCCTACACTATTCCCTGCCCGTGACGGGTCTCTGTCCCTCAATCTTTTCTCTCTGTTTTTGTCTTTTACATTTTGTCCTACCTCCTTTTGAAAAATTGGGCTTCCTTTCTGGGTTCCTGGTGTCCTCCACCAGCATTCAGAAGGTGTTTTGTGGAAGCTGCTCAACATTCAAATGGTCTTTTGATGAATTTGTGAGGAAAAAAGTGGCCTCCCCACCTCTGCCATCTAGGGACCACTACCCTGATACCTTATTTTTAAAAATAAATTTGTTGCATTCATGGTAACTTGCCCCAATATCAAATTCCTTTTAATAAATTACATTTTCCTGTGACTTATATTGCTTAAATAACCATTTTATTTTTGAAAATTACAATAAGACACCAAGTATAATAAAATTATACTTATTAATAAATTCACATTTAAAAATAAGTCATATTTCTTCATTTTAATTGAATTTTATTTGATCACCAAGTCTGGTTTAAGTAACCCACTTCTGGTATTTTAAACATGACCTTATCAAAATATGTATGCTATATTAACAGAAATGCAAAATAAAATCATGACATAATATTTCCCATTTATCTAACTGGCAAAACACACAGTTGACAACATATCCCATTAATGAGATTTCAGAAAAGCTGACACATTCATACTTTGTTAAGAATGATAAATGCTACACCCTCTATGAAAGGAAATTTGGCAATATCTAGTAAAATTGCATAGCATTATAGTCTACACAGCAAACTAAGTTCTAGGAATCTATCCCAAAATACCTTCTGATGAAAGTAAAAAAAGATATGTATGCAAGGCGTCTCCTTCCAGCACTATTTATGACAGCAAAACCTAGATAAATAAGCTTTAAATATTGTAATTATTCACCTGCAGAGCCAATGAACTTACATCCACAATGATTATAAATGCTATAGACAGGGAAACATTTTACCTTCAAAAGGACTTCCTTTTATAGTATATCATTGTGAATGTACTGCAGTTTAATAAAGGGCCACTTTTTGTAGTATGCTGTTGTAAAAAGGAAGGTGAAATATCTCTATTTATCACATTGTAATATTCAAGATTTATTGCTAACTGAAAAAGACAGTATTCGTGTAGTAGTGTTAGTTGCTCAGTCGTGTGCGACTCTTTGCGAACCCATGACTGTAGTCTACCTGGCTCCTCTGTCAATGGGATTCCCCAAGCAAGAATACTGGAGTAGACTGCCGTTCCCTTCTCCAAGGACAAGATCGAAATAATGTATGTGGGATGAAACCACACGTCTATGAAAGATGAAGGGATATGTGTGTCTGGTTGCATTTAAAACTGAAAGTATATAAATAAAAACAAACAAGCAAAAATATTGCCACATCAGGATTTGAGCATATATGATTTTGATATCTGAAGGGGCCCTGGAACCAGACCCTGCGAATACCAAGAGATGGTTGTATGGAACTCTGGCTAGTTACCCCTCCCTAACCTCTCTCTTTTTCAAAGGTCAGCTGGATAGGACATAAATGCTGACTTAGTAACATATACCCAACCCCCTCATAAAACAATTTATTTTTTAACTCTTTTCAAAATATTTTTAATAGTATCTGTGTTCTGAGGCTTTTCTGTATACGTTTTAGAGATAAACCACTGCATTATTGTGAATAGTGAAAATCGTGCAATTCTGTCCAACTCTTTGCAGACCCATGGACTTCTCCAGGCCAGAATACCAGAGTGGGTAGTGTTTCCCTTCTTCAAGGGATCTTCCCAACCCAGGGATCAAATCCAGGTCTCCCGCATTGAAGGCAGACTCTTTACCAACTGAGCCACAAGGGAAGCCCAAGAATACTGGAGTGGGTAGCCTATATCTTCTCCAGTGGATCTTCCTGACCCAGGAATTGAACCAGGCTCTTCTGTGTTGCAGATGGAATCTTTACCAACTGAGCTATCAAGGAAGCCCCAAACCATTGCATTTAATATTGTTAAAATCCAAGTCTTCCAATCTGTAGTATAAGGACACAAGAGAGAACTGTGCAGTTAAAGAAGTAAACCTAGTAATCTTGTTACATTTGAATAGGAAGAGTGGACTCATGATGTATTTTCCTTTTATTTTAAAGTCTATTTTGTCTGATATGAGGGTTGCTACTCCAGCTTTCTTTTGCATGCAATACATTTTTCTATCCTCTCACTTTCAGTCTATATGTGTCTTTAGATCTGAAGTGGGTTTCTTGTAAACAGCATATACATGGGTCTTGTTTTTCTATCCATTCAGCCAGTCTGTGTCTTTGGGTTGTAGCATTTAATCCATTTACATTTAAAGTAATTATTGTTATATATGTTCCTATTGCCATTTCCTTAATTGTTTGGGGTTGATTTTGTAGATCTTTTTTCTTCTCTTGTATTTCTTGACTATAAAAGTCCCTTTAACATTTGTTGTAAAGCTGGTTTGGTGGTACTGAATTCTCTTAACTTTTTATTGTCTGAAAAGCTTTGGATTTCTCCATCAATTTTGATTGAGATCCTTGCAGCGTAGTGTAATCATGGTTGTAGATTTTTCCCTTTCAGTACTTTAAATATGTCCTGCCATTCCCTTCTGGCCTGCAGAGTTTCTGATGAAGGATCGGCTGCTAAGCGTATGGGGTTTCCCTTGTATGTTACTTGCTGCTTCTTCCTTGCTACTTTTAACAGTTTTACTTTGTGTTTAGTCTTTATTGGTTTGATTAGTACATGTCTTGGCATGTTTCTCCTTGGGTTTATCCTATTTGGGACTCTTTGTGCCTCTTGGACTTGATCGACTATTTCCTTTTCCATGTTGGAAGAGTTTTCAGCTATAATCTCTTCAGAAACTTCCTCATACACTTTCTTTTTTTCTTCTTGTTCTGGGACAATTCGAATTCTGGTGTGTTTGATATTGTCCCTGAGGTCTCTGAGACTATCCTCAGTTCTTTTCATTCTTTTTACTTTATTATGCTCTTCAGAAGTTATTTCCACCATTTTATCTTCCAGCACTGATTCATTCTTCCACTTCAGGTGTTCTGCTGCTGTATTTTTAATTTCAATAATTGTGTTGTTTCTCTCTGTATGTTTATTCTTTAATGCTTCTAGCACTTTGTTAATAGATTCTTGCATTTTCCCCATTTTGTTTTCAAGGCTTTTGATCACCTTTAATATCATTATTCTGAATTCTTTATCAGGTAGTTTGCCTAATTCCTCTTCATTTATTTGGACTTCTGTGTTTCTAATCTGTTCCTTCATTTGTGTAATATTTCTCTGCTTTTTCATTATAATTTTTTTTTTTACTTACTGTGTTTGAGGTCTCCTTTTCCCAGGCTTTGAGGTTGAATTCTTTCTTCATTGGGTTTCTGCCCTCCTTGGTTTGTGTACGCTTCCTATAGAGTGTGATTTGTGCTGTGTTCTTGTTTGTTTTTCTTCTGATGGGCAAGGCTGAGTGAGGTGGTAATCCTGACTGCTGATGACTGGGGTGTATTTTTGTTTTGTTTGTTGTTTAGATGAGGTGTCCTGCACGGGATCCTGCTGGTGGTTGGATGACTAGTTCTTTTATTCAAGTTGTTTTCTTTGTGTGAGTTCTCACTATCCCATACTCCCTAGGGTTAGTTCTCTGGTAGTCCAGGGTCTTGGAGTCAGTGCTCCCACTCCAAAGGTTTAGAGCTTGATATCTAGTCAAAAACGAATATTTCACAAGTGGTTTGCTATGACATTAAGTGAGAGTAAAACAAATATTCAAAAACAAGAAAGCAAAGATGAATGCCAGACAAATTGCAGTTGCAAAATCAGGCAAATAATAATTAAAATAATGGAATATACACACATATATATACACACTTGAGCAAGATGAAAACAGTCCAACAAAAATAAACTACAGTTGAGTGACCTGGCAAACAAAGGAAATAAAAAGTTATATTTCCCTGTTAAGAACAAAACTAACTAAAGCACAAACTGGAAAACAAAACTAAAACAAAGTGCCAAGTGGGGAGTAAAGTAATGAAAACAAAACTAACCAGTATTTTGAGAGTAAAGGAGAGAAAGAAGAGAAAGAATAGATATTAAAAGTTAAATAGATGAAGATGAAGAAGATTTATATACATTAAAGATTAATTGCAAGACGAAAAGCACAGTAGGAAAAGCAAACAAAGGAATAAATGTATAAAAATATAATAGGATTAAAAAGTTAAAAATAAAAATTAAAAAAGAAAGGAAAAAAGGAAAACTCCACAGAACTGCAAAAGCCCAATGTAGAGTCAGATAGGTTATAACAGCAATAAAAAATGTGACTGAGAGAAAAAAAAAAGCTCAAAGGCTTAGTTAGAGTTCATAGTGCCAATGAAATCAGCAACTACAACAAAGGCAGGGAAAAAAAGTCCAAAAGAATCTACAGAGTAAGTCAAAACATAAGAATAATAAACGTTTTCTTGAGTCACTGCTGTAAGATTCCTTTCCTTCGCTTGGAGTCGCAGTCCACCTCACCTCCCTAGGATGCCCTCCAATGCTGTGCCCGTCTCTGGGCCTGCTGTGGGGGCAGCTCAGACTCTAATCTGGTCCTACTCCTGTGTGTTCTTGCCTCCAATGTCCTCAGCTGTCAGAACTGATGTGTTTTCTTTTGTAGGAGCTTTCAGTGACCTTTTATATATTCCATAGACACAGTCTGCCTAGTTGATCATGTGGATTTAATCTGAAGCTTTTACAGCTGGTGGGAAGGATTTGGGTCTTCTTCCGTAGCCACACTGCCCCTGGGTTTCATTTCTGGTTTTATTCCCACCTCTGCATGTGGGTCCTCCACTGGGGTTATCCCCTGAGGCTGCCCTGAAGGACCTGGGTTGGCCACTGTGAGGTGTGGATGTGGTGCAGCTGCTTGGGTTGCAGGGGTTCTGGCAGCACCAGGTACTCAGGGGTGGTTGGCGGCCAGGGCAGCAGGAAATGTAGTGCTCTAGAAGGAAACGGCAACCAGCATTGGCCAGTACACCCCAGTGTTCCTGCCTGGAGAACCCCCAACCCTGACAGAGAAGCCTGGCAGGCCACAGTCTACAGGATTGCAAAGAGTCGGACATTACTGCAGTGATCCTGCATGCATAGATGCAAGACTATTTTTGCCTGTGGCCGCTCTGCCCCGGTGAGAGTTAAGCATGAAGTTGATGCAGCTACAGCTTCTTGGCTTGTGGGGACCCTGGGATCACCAAGTGGGTAAGGACACGGACTGTCTCTGCCTTAGGAGTTACGGCCTTCTCAGAGGGCTTTTTCTAGCCTCTTGTACCTGGCGATCAGAAGGGCCCTTTGGCCAGTCTTTCTCCGTAGCCCTGCCCATTCAGGCACTTAGAGGGCTCCCTTGCCTGGGGTCCATTTCTGTTGTTCAGTGCATCAGGCGCATAGAGGGGCCCCCCGGCTGGGGTCCTACTTTATAGTTTAGTGTGTTAGGCACTCTCTGGGCCAGCCTCTCTGTTGTTTAACTGCTGTTGCTGCTATCATGCTAGCTCACTCCCTCCGCGTGACTCAGCAGGATCGCCTTGCTGCCACGGCTGCCTGGCTTTCCTCCAGAGGCATCTCCCACCACAGTCTCCTCCCTCACATCCGTCTCTCCACAGTCAACAGCAGCCCTCACCCTGGGATTGCTCCACAATCCCTCAACTCCACCTCCCAGCCACTTTGCCTTCCAGTGGACCCTCGTTCCTGTCGGGGAATGTATGGCTGCGGCGAGGACTGTCTGATTATAATTCCACTGAGGCTGCCACAGATCAGCTCTTTCACTCTCAGCCTTAAATGTTTCACCTCTGATTCAGACAGTTGCCCCCATGTGGGGACGGGACCCCTGCTTCAGTTTCCCCACCTGCTGAGGGTATGTCCAGTCCTACTAACACGCCTGTTTTTCCTACTTGTTCCTTCATCCTACCTAGTTTTGCATGCTTCTGTATATTCTTTTCCTCATGACCAGTCTCAGCTGGTGTTCTGCATGCACTTCTCTGTCTGAAGATGTATTCCTGATATATCCCTGGAGAGAGATGTACTCCATGTCCACCTACTCCTATGTCATCTTGTTCCCTCTGTATTTTCCTTTTTAAAAAAAAGAAAAAAAAATTATAGCTCTACTGAAAAGTCCTAGACAGAGTAACCCATTACAATGAGCACTTCTGGCACCCAGATTATTGTCTCTAAATACCTTTTTCTAGTCAGGATATCGGGGCTTCTTAGGAAATGGCTTAATCCAGAACTTTGGCAAAAAAAAAAAAAAAATGGGCAGAATGATTCAAGCTCATGTTGTTATTTCATGAAACACAGCTGCTGTGGGTAATTGAGGATGAACTTGGAGGCTACTTTCAGAGCCCTACTGCACCAAAATAAAACAGTTTCACCATCTAAAGAACACCAGTGGCAATGGATGAGAGCACATCTAACAGAGCAAAATCCAATTTGTAAGGACACCAAAAAAAAGTTATTAAGCAGATTATCTTGGTCATCCTTGGAAGAGCCAGTGAACTAACTCATTATTCTAAAACTAGCAGTAAATGAATGAAAATAAAATGTTTTGCCTACATTTGTACTATTTATTTTTAAGATAACCCACTAAATGATTCATTTCCCCTTACTGTTGGTTGTGCTATTTAATTTCCTGTCTTATCTGAATTAAAAGCTGCAAAGTTGGGAGGTGTTGAAGAATTATCTTTTACAATTTTGTGATGGATTTGCATTATAAATACAGATGTAGAAAGTATTAATATAAGCTTAATTTTTCCATGAATATATAGCAATCAATCCTTCATAAAATTATAAAGGAACCTGTTAAAATGTAGCTATTTTTAAAAATGTTATCTCAGGCATCTCTTTACATATCTTACACAGATTTTACTGCACTCTATGGTTATCACAGTTGTCTCATAAGGAAGAACGTTTTACGATTGTGTCTTATGTCCTAGTCCTATAAGAAAGGAAAAATAGAAAAGTAAATTATAGATACACTGACAAGAAAATAAAAGCCAGTGCTTAAAAACAAATTAAACTTCACCTGATACTGTGCATACAAAGATAGACAGTCACAGTAAAAATATGATTGTTTCAAGTAAGCCTGAGTGTGGAAAAAAGGTCTTAAAAGTCAGGTTGACCATCTAACCTGCTGTCCTTGAATATGACCTGTGTAGGATGTACACATCTTTGTGGACTAGTAAGTGTGATTAGCTAACTGTTTCATTGTGAATTCCTGTTCTTTTCTGTTATTTCAGCTTATGTGTCCTGACATGTGCCATTAAGACAGCTCAGTGATGGGATAGGCTTTACACACACACACACACACACACACACACACACACACACACACGATAATAACAATCTGTTGCTCCATCTCTCCCTCTGTTAGAAAATTATGTCCTTACGTATACCTCAAATTTAAATATCTATAAAGTGGGAGGTCGGTCATTAATCCACACATTTCATGCACTGATACTAAAAAATCTGTCCAAAGTAACGATTTGACAAATTAAGAGGAATGTAGATTAAAAAAAAACATAATAGAGATGTGCAGATATATTTTTGAAGCCCAGAAAAATCCCAGTGTGCTTTTGTTAAAATGCCCAGACATAATACTGTTCTAATTCCATTGTTCTTTGATTGTCACCTGCACATAATTCCTAAACATTTAGATGTCTTTTTTGAGCATTTAGACCCTTTTTTCAGACCTGTAATTCATTTTAAGTAAACAATGAAAAATCCCATAGAATTTTGTCCTCCAAAAATCACTAACTATGTTCTCCAGGAATGGTAATGTTGCAGAATCAAGCCAGTGCACCTGCCCATCAGGGCTCATATGGATCACACCAGAAAAGTCACTTCTTTTGTCTCACTCTCTCAAACATATGCATCTTAAAGTTCATGAGCCCCAAAAGTCTTTCCAAATGACTTAACTCTGAACAATGTATAATATATGTCTTTGGATAGTGACAGCCTCCTGTCCAAGACATTTTGGACCCAGTGATAATCTCAGCTAGAAACTGGCTTCTTGGGATACTGCTAAACTCTTTCAAAAAAAATAGTGATTGAAGTATAGTTGTTTATAATCTTCTGTTTCAAGTGTACAGCAAAGTGGGTGGCTTTACATATACCCAGATTCTTTCCTCATATAGGTCATTACCCTGTGCTATACATTAGGTCCTTGCTGGTTACCTATTTTATCTATAGTAGTGTGTATTTGTCAATCCCAATCTCCCGGTTTTCACCTCTCTCTGATCCCTCATGTGGTAAACGTAAGTTTGTTTTCTACACCTGTAACTCTTATTTATGTTTTGTCATTAAGTTCATTTGTACCATTTTCCATTTTCCTGTTTTACACGTGCAAAAAGGTAAGCAGGATGTAGAATCTGAAACAGGCGTAAACCTTGAAAATGTTACACCGAATGGAAGTTGCCAGTCACAAATGGTACGCATTGTTGGGTTCCATTTGGGTGTCCAGAACCAGCGAATCGCCAGGGACAGAGAGGGGACTGTGGTGTCCATGGTCTGGGATGTGGCGGAGTGGCCAAATGAAGATGGACGGCCAGCGGGGACAAGATTGGTTTTTGAGGTGCTGGACGTTTCTGAAGAGAGGCTGTGGCAGCGGCTGTCAAACTCTGCGTACCCTGAATATTGCTGACGATACTCTTGGAAACCTTTATGGTGTGGGAATCGTCTCAATACAATTGTTTGTAAAATGTCTAAAAGACATTGTTTTAGGTTTTAGACATGGTTTTAGATTCACAGAAAAGTAAACGAGTGGAAGGTACAGAGATTGCCCATACACCTCTGTCCTTAACATGTGCACAACCTCCTTTATTATCAGCATCTCCACCACATAGTCCGCTTTTTACAGCTGAGGAACCTTCACTAACACATCAGTCAGCACCCAGAGTGCCCAGTTTACACTGGGCTTCCCTCTTGGTGCTGTTCACTCTGTGGGTTTGAACTAATGGATGAAGACCTGTATCTATCATTGTGGTATCATCCAGAGTAGTTTCGCTGCCTTAAATTGTGTCTGCATTCTGCCTGTCAGTACCAATATTTTTAACATAAAATTTCTTTGTCTTTGAGATCCCTAACAAACCATTAATGTGTTCTTTACCTGGAAGACACAGAATCACTACTCTAGAACTGACTACTCTCATGCTTGTAGCTAAGTATAGTTTGAGTGTTATCACCGTTTTCCCCATCAATCAATGACTCTCACGTAATTTACAACTTTACTTCAGATTTCACTGTGTTCTGTTGCCCTCCTGAGTCCAGCAGCCCTGACGTGGATCTGTGTACAATTATCTAGTTCTGTGTCTGACTCTTTGCAACCCCATGGACAGCAGCACGTCAGGCCTCCCTGTCCATCACCAACCCCCAGAGCTTGCTCAAATTCTTGTCCATTGAGTTGGTGATGCCATCCAACTATCTCATCTTCTGTCCTCCTTCTCCTCCTGCCTTCAATCTTTCCCAGCACAAGGGTCTTTTCCATTGAGTCAGTTCTTCGCATCAAGTGGCCAAAGTATTGGAGCTTCAGCTTCAGCATCAGTCCTTCCAATGAATATTCAGGACTGATTTCCCTTAGGATTAACTGGTTAGATCTCCTTGAAGTCCAAGGGACTCTCAGTTTTGGGATACTGTGAGGTAAAAGCCTACCTTTTATTATGTAGATCTTCATGTTTAACAAAACCCTTGTCAATTTTATTATGTCCTCATTCCAGCCTTCTGTGGTGTGGGGGGCAGCTGATGGTACCTTTCTTTCATAGAAAGGGGAAATATGTCTCACATGGATACTGTGAGTTACTGAAGTTGAGACTGAAAGCTATTGATGGAGTAAAGATCAGACCCCAAATATTATACCCAGACCATTGCTCCTTCCAGTTGACAAGATAAAAGGTAACAGCTCTTGACTCTTGGAGCTTATGAGGAAATGACCTGAATAAATTCCATAGCACATCTAGTTTAGTTATTTTTGTTGTTTTAATTAATTGATTGTCATACAGCCTATAAGGGGATCATCTATCAATAGAGCTAAAAATGGCAAATCAACTGTAGAACATGTTATGTGACTCTGTGTAAGTTTGGGCACAGATCCACAAAGATTTCCTCCAAGTCCAGTGGTACATCATCTCTTTTACCTGTGATGGTTCTGCCAGCTTTGTCCCATCAGTTCTGTAGTTAGCAAAAAAACAAAAGCTTCATGTGTCAATGTAAGTCCTCAGTGATATAAGCAGAGAATGATGGTTCCCACATCCTGAAATCTGAGGACATGGTTTCTGGGGCTATCTTTTCCAGTGTTTTTCTTACGTGGTTCAGTGACAGTTTTAATGCAGTGGGATTGAGTGAAGCTTGCTTCACAGGTTTACAGAGATCTCTACAAGTACTTTCAATGCTGCTTTTTTGTTTCAATCTGGATGATGCTGTTCTGAACAGAGCATGGCACATAGCAACAATGGGGCGGTGACCCTACCATCAATGTGTAACCTACATGTGGGCCTTGACTTGCATGCAGAGCCTACACCTGAGCATTTGCTGAGGCATGAGTTCTCAGATCTTCGGTGTTAGGACTGCTTTATACTGTGAACAATTTGTAAGTCCCCTAATTTAGGATTGCTCAGTTTTTCTTGGACTTACTTATATTCAATATTAGTCATTTCATTTGGATTTCAAATTAAACTGGACATCGTGCTTTTACTTGCCTTTTTAAAAAGTAGTCTGACACCTCTGCCCCAAAGAGCTTTTGTTTTGTGAGTTAAATGGACCATGTAAAAATGACTACTAAGCATTCTGAAATAGTGATCCATTAATTAAAAAAATGTAGTAATAAGTCCATTGAAAGTTAATATTAATACATGTTAATAGTAATAATATATTCTAAAGAAAATAATTCCTTTTTCCAAAATAAAAGCAATTAAGGAGTGATATTGATTTATATATGGGCCAAATTCTAAATGCATAGTTTAATAGACAAGATCTGGATTTGCCTTAACTTCTTTTGCCTTCAGTCTGTAACATTGTGCCTTGTGTAACTTTTGGAAAACTGATGAGAGAATGAGGAAGGGACAAATAACGTCTTGGTATCATTGTGATAGAAACTGTGAATTCAGACTTGTTTCTCGGGATTCCTCTGGGGGTACCCAGACCACACCTGAAAGAATCACTATCCTGTGGCTTTAAATTTTTGTTCATGTTAAACAACCTTTTACTCTCTGTTCAACTTTTCAGTTTTGTTTTTGTATACCTTCTTGTATCTGCTGTTACAGCTATAATGATATTAACAATCAATCACTAATAAATCTTCAAGAAAATTAGAGATACCAAGGGAACATTTCATGCAAAGATGGGCTCAATAAAGGACAGAAATGGTAGAGACCTAACAGAAGCAGAAGATATTAAGAAGAAGTGGCAAGAATACACAGAAGAACTGTACAAAAAAGATCTTCACCACCCAGATAATCATGATGGTGTGATCATTCACCTAGAGCCAGACATCTTGGAATGTGAAGTCAAGTGGGCCTTAGGAAGCTTCACTATGAACAAAGCTAGTGGAGGTGATGGAATTCAAGTTGAGCTATTTCAAATCCTGAAACATGATGCTGTGAAAGTGCTGTACTCAATATGCCAGTAAATTTGGAAAACTCAGCAATGGCCACAAGACTAGAAAATGTCACTTTTCATTCCAATCCCAAAGAATTGCAATGCCAAAGAATGCTTGAACTACCGCACAATTGCACTCATCTCACATACTAGCAATGTAATCTCAAAATTCTCCAAGCAGACTTCAGCAATACATGAACCATGAACTTCTAGATGTTCAAGCTGGTTTTAGAAAAGGCAGAGGAACCAGAGATCAAATTGCCAACATTGCTGGATCATTGAAAAAGTGAGAGAATTCCAGAAAAACATCTATTTCTGCTTTATTGACTAAGCTAAAGCCTTTGACTGTGTGAATAACAGTAAATTGTGGAAAATTCTGAAGGAGATGGGAATACCAGATCATCTGACCTGCCTCTTGAGAAACCCGTATGCATGTCAGGAAGCAACAGTTAGAACTGGACATGGAACAACAGACTGGTTCCAAATAGGAAAAGGAGTACGTCAAGGCTGTCTATTGTCACCCTGCTTATTACATCCTGCAGAGTACATCATGAGAAACACTGGGCTGGAAGAAGCACAAACTGTAATCAAGATTGCTGGGAGAAATATCAAGAACCTCAGATATGCAGATGACACCACCCTTATAGCAGAAAGTGAAGAGGAACTAAAAAGCCTCTTGATGAAA
This sequence comes from Antilocapra americana, assembly GCA_007570785.1. Classification (NCBI taxonomy): domain Eukaryota; kingdom Metazoa; phylum Chordata; class Mammalia; order Artiodactyla; family Antilocapridae; genus Antilocapra; species Antilocapra americana. Next base: position 1,015,329 of record ML661352.1, on the reverse strand, counting down.
GTGAAAGAGGAGAGTGAAAAAATTGGCTTAATGCTCAACATTCAGAAAACTAAGATCATGGCATCCGGTTCTATCACTTCATGGGAAATAGATGGAGAAACAGTGGAAAAAGTGTCAGACTTTATTTTGGGGGGCTCCAAAATCACTGCAGATGGTGATTGCAGCCATGAAATTAAAAGATGCTTACTCCTTGGAAGTAAAGCTATGACCAACCTAGATAGCATATTGAAAAGCAGAGACATTACTTTGCCAACAAAGGTCCATCTAGTCAAGGCTATGGTTTTTCCAGTAGTCATGTATGGATGTGAGAGTTGGACTATAAAGAAAGCTGAGTGCCAAAGAATTGATGCTTTTGAACTGTGGTGTTGCAGAAGACTCTTGAGAGTCCCTTGGATGGCAAGGAGATCCAACCAGCCCATCCTAAAGGAGATCAGTCCTGGGTGTTCATTGGAAGGACTGATGTTGAAGCTGAAACTCCAGTACTTTGGCTGTCTCATGCGAAGAGTTGACTCATTGGAAATGACCCTGTTGCTGGGAACGATTGGGGGCAGAAGGAAAAGGGGACGACAGAGGATGAGATGGCTGGATGGCATTACCCACTCGATGGACATGGGGTTGGATTGACTCCGGGAGTTGGCAATGGATAGGGAGGCCTGGCCTGCTGCAGTTCATGGGGTCGCAAAGAGTCGGACACTACTGTGCAAGTGAACTGAACTGAACTGAACTGAATAAAGCTTACAGAGACCCAAGGGAAATGCAGTACATTCTCTGGGGTGACACTGAAATTCCACTTTCATGAGTACTTAGAATACACAGTAGCACCAAAAGAATAGTCAGCCTTTCTTTATATAATAAATATTAAATGTGTTTAATATGTATAATTTTACATGTTTTGCTATTTATTATAACATTATTATGTAATGATTTTTGTCATATCATTTTAGGAAACACATTTTTGGCTTCATCATTTATTGGTCAATTCTGAAATAAACTTTCAGTGAAATGATGTATAATATTAATAGTTTAAGGTTAAACATCAGCTTTGATTTGTAAAACAGTGGGTCTCTTTGTATGTTGCCTTATAAGATGGTCATGTGTGTTTGACCAATGCAGGATTTTATTTTGCTCTATGACAAATATTTTACTGTGTGGCATTGAGGGAATACAAGATACTACCAAGCCCACTCAGAAAACTAGACCTGTGAGGTTTCCAGACTTTACTGTCATCTGTAACATCCCTTCACAGCCTTTGTGGCTTCTCTGTGATTTCCAGTTACAAGCAGCATCTATTATCTGCACAGAAACACTTGCGTGAATACTAGCCCACATTTCCTGCTGTTGTTTGAAAGCCCAAGATACATCTCTCTTCTTTTATCTTCAAGCTGTTAGCCGAGTAGACTAGTATCTTCCATCTCGCAGGTAGTCAGCACATTTGTGGACTGAATGTGTATTTTATTTTAGTCTGAGTGTTGTCTTAATTGCTTCTTTAATGCACGCATTTCCACATGTATTTCTTTTTTATTTTCCCTTTACTCTACCTGTTGGCTGCTTTATACAACAGAAGATTGATAAATCGGACTGAATTCTTTTCCAGTTAAGTGCTTGGGGAGTTATTTATTGTGGCTATTCCGGAATCTACTTGTTTATTCATTCTAGAAACATACATGGGGGAATTTGACATACCAGAAACTATGTTTCCTGCTGGGAATCCAAAGTCATATGCCACTTATGGAGTGAGGAAGCAGTGCTCCCTGGGGGATGCCAAGACCTCTAAGGAGCCCTCAGGGTGGACCTGCCTTTTAAATCCATGCTGTAATTGGTTTGTAGACCAAAGAGAGAGAGCATGGAGGTGCTGGTGAGGTTGGCACCACAAATGTAATTGCAATTTTCAAGTCAATGTGTGTTCTTACAATATTACACTGTGTATAATTATAAAATGATATGATTTTAATATCCCTTTTGTTACTTACTCCTCACAAGAGCCCCTGAGATAGAAATAGATGTGTCCTCTGCCCATTTTCTAAGTCAATCTTTGAGATTGCTGTCAGGCAGCCACCTTCAGAAGAGGGGCTGGAGTCTCGGTTTTCTGATGGCCTCATTTCTTGCCAAACACTGTTCTTCTGCCGTTTCAGAAACTCATTTTACAGGACTCATTTTACAGGTTCTTCCTTTGTGTATGTGCCTGAGCATATGTGCATATGAAAAGGAATGCTAACCAATGTCAGCCCTCACTCTGTTTAAAAATAGACACTTTCAAATACATTTCAAAAAATAAATTTATACGCCCTGGGAATTAGTAAACATACGTGAAAGTAGAGGACATCATCAAGAATAAAGAAATATCTACAACAAAATTTCACTTTGAGGTGGCAGGGCATATTTTTCTTTCAAGTAAAACAACAAGGAACCAGAAAAACCAGATACTGTATATAAGCCTTGTTGGCACTTCTGTCTTTAGATCTACAGCGCAGCCAAGAGATGATAAATATGACAGGCATTTCATGTTTGGAACTAGTAAAGGATAGTAATCCTTAACCCTTATCAATAGTAACTCCAAAGGGTGTATATGAGACCTTTATTGACCTTGCACCTCAGAATCTGCCATCAGAGTTTCACGGCTTCAGAGCTGATGAAAAACTGCGTGTTATGTAATTAAAAGAGTAATTACATAACTGCTTAGTACTTGTGACTTTTGGAGATGTTCTTAACTTTTCCATACTTATCCTCGCTTTTTTTTTTTTTTTTTTTAGTATTTTTTTTTACCTCCTCTCCTTCCCCTTCCCCTCCCCCTCCATCCCCCTCCCCCTACCTCCCCTCCCCCCTCGCCTTTCTTTCCCCTCCTGGCTTGTACCCCTTTCCCTTCCCCCTTCTTTCTCTTCCCCCTCCTTCCCCCTCTCCCTCCCTCCCACTTTCTACCCTTTTTCGAGTCCACCTCCCTGGGTTAATTACCATGTCACCGTTGCTGCTACAGTTTTCTCTAAAAGAACAGAACCAACTCCACGGTGCCACGAGGCTGCAATGAGAATGGGGTGACTTAGTCAAGTAAGCTGATAACCAAGGTCACAAATGAGGGGCTGAGAACAGAGAAATCAACCCGGGGCCCCGCTCAGGAAGTGTTGCTGTTAATATGCTGGATTCCACTTTCCTATCAAAAGGGATCGTTTGTCAGTTATTGATACAGAAGCATCAGTCTTATGAACTTCAAGAGTTTGAGTAAAAAAGGGTAAATCTAATGATCTTAATTCACCCAGTTTGGATCTTGTTACACAGTTGTTGGTGAGATTTGTAATGATGTTTCTAGAGTCTCTGAATGACTCTAGCGGGTTTTCAAAGGTACCTTCCATTTCCCAATTTAATAAAAATCTAGGATACAAAGGACAGGACATTTCAGAACTTTAGGAAAGATTGCCTAAGATAAATAAACCCACATTATGTGCTTGTCATGGCCTAATATTTGACCTAGCAATGCCTTTAGTGGGGGAACCATTGAGCTTGGCTGCACGTAACATACAAGAAACTACATAGTGAGTCATCCAAGTTTGGGCCTTCTTTTCATACTCTACTAGGAAGTCACTATTTAATCTCTATTTTCCCCATTCCTGTGAACTGTGTCTATCAAAATATAAAATTATTCCAAGTTTTCTTCACAGAAGGAACTGAGGACCACATTTTTTTTCCCCCAAATAAAGTTATCTTAAAATTATGCTACATTTTTCTCTTTACAGTTGATCCTTGAACATGAATTTGACCTACACAAGTACACTAATACATGGATTTTTTTATTTCAATGAATGCAATCAGCCCTCCACATCTGTGGGTCCTGGTTCCTTAGCTGCAGCTGAATCTGTGGGTGTGGAGTCTGCAGATGTGGAGACTCTGTTATGGGACTTGACCATCCACGGATTTTGGTGTCTACAGCAGGTCCTGGATCCTTACCCTCACAGACGTTGTAATTCTGCTGTGTATGTATCTAGTAGACAATGAAATGAAAAATATTTCTCTTTCATGTTTGCTTATACCATTTATCACTAGTGTATTAGACAAGGAAGAAATATCCATTAAATATTTTATAGAAATGCAGATTCTTCAAGAATACTATTCAAATTTCATAGATATAACATTCATATAAAAACACAAAGAATGCATGTTATGTCCAGTCTTTTTTTTTTTCCTCTCACTGTTTCAGCACCATTTCTTTCTCTTTCAGTCATCCATGCTCATCTTCCCATTTCCATCTCTTTATTCTTCTGGAAGCAAATTAGTATCTATAATCTTCTAATAATAGGTAATTCTGTGTGGAATAGCTAATGCAGCATTGTAAAAATAGATTCAACAGAAATAGAATACACTTCTAGTTAAAATATTATTAACAGCTTTGTGTGTGTGTGTGTGTGTGTGTGTGTGTGTGTGTGTGTGTGTGTGT
>ML661352.1:885262-997121 GCA_007570785.1 Antilocapra americana | reverse complement strand
TTCATTGGCTATTATTTTCTCCCATTCTGAAGGCTGTCTTTTCACCTTGCTTATAGTTTCCTTTGTTGTGCAAAAGCTTTTAATTTTAATTAGGTCCCATTTGTTTATTCGTGTTTTTATTTCCAATATTCTGGGAGGTGGGTCATGGAGTATCCCGCTTTGGGTTATGGCAGAGAGTGTTTTGCCTATGTTATCCTCTAGGAGTTTTATAGTTGAGGTACCACTTTACACCAGTCAGAATGGCTGCCATCCAAAAGTCTACAAGCAATAAATGCTGGAGAGGATGTGGAGAAAAGGGAACCCTCTTACACTGTTGGTGGGAATGCAAACTAGTACAACCACTATGGAAAACAGTGTGGAGGTTCCTTAAAAAGCTGCAAATAGACCTGCCATATGACCCAGCAATCCCACTGCTGGGCATATACACCGAGGAAACCAGAATTGAAAGAGCCACGTGTACCCCAATGTTCATCGCTGCATTGTTTACAATAGCCAGGACATGGAAGCAACCTAGATGCCCATCAACTGACGAATGGATAAGAAAGCTGTGGTACATATACACAATGGAATATTACTCAGCATTAAAAAAAAAATTCATTTGAAGCAATTTTACTCAGATGGAGGAAACTGGAGCCCATTATCCAGAGTGAAGTAAGCCAGAAGCAAAAACAACAATATAGTATATTAACGCATATATATGGAATTTAGAAAGACAGTAACGAGAACCCAACATACGAGACAGCAAAAGGAACGCAGATGTATAGAATAGACTCGTGGACTTTGTGGATGAGTGTAAGGGTGGGATGATATGGGAGAAGGGCATTGAAGCATGTTAATTTTCATATGTCTAGTCAATCGCCAGCCCAGGACTGATGCTCGGGGCTGGTGCAGCGAGATTTCCCGGGGAGGGAGGGAAGAGGGAGGGGGGTTCCGGAGGGGAAGCATATGTAAACCCATGGTGATATCATGACAATGTATGGCAAAAACAATTAAAAAAAAATAATAAATAAAAAAAAAAAAGCAAGTACGTCAAACTCAAATTTAATTGGGATTACTCTACCTCATTTTGAATAATGCTATGAAATTTTTAACAAAAACTGTGTATTTCATTTAGCTCACATTTCTACATATTTTTTTTACATCTGGATTAGATACTGCTGCTGCTCTGAAGCAGTTCATGGCTTTCCCTGACAAAGCGGCCACTGCCTTGGCCCAGCTGCTCTATATCCGGACTGTGTCACAGAACCTGTGCTTCATTACATACACACCTAAGAGCTGTGTCCCATCTACGACCGAGGTCTCTGCATATAATTCCATTTCCTAGCAGATAACCTAGTGAATGATAAGTGCACATTAAATATTACTGATCTATTAAATCAATAGGGTGAGGAAGAGGCTCCCGGACTGAGTCACAGTAGTAAACTCTACACTGACAGGTGCATTTCTTTCCAGAGCTTTTGTGGTAAATCTTACAGACAAAGAAAGGGATGCACAATATCATTTGCTTCCTGAGTGTGGAGAGTAGTGGTTGAGATTGCTTCTTTTTAAGAGTGGAAAACTACCATGAAAAGGAAACGGACATTATTTCTGCTGAGGCTCCTTTAAAAGGCCCAAGGTTGGCTCATTGGATGAGGTCTGTACTGAAGGGTCAGCATTCTTATTACTGTTGAGAGCGAGCTCTGTTTCTGGTCTGGCTGTTTCTGGGGAGGAAGGTAGTTTTCCTACTGGTGTAAGTTGAAAAATAAGAAAAGCAGCTCCTACAGAGACATGACTTGTACACTCACCAGAGTCTCCTAGGGAGTCTCTGGTTTCCACCAGAGAAGAAGAAGTTGCTAATATGAGGTTTAATCTTTCTTTATTACATATCAGATATTGTATCTGGACAGTTGAGGTTTCCTTTCTCATTAGCAGGGCATTATGCTAGCTCTACTATGTAAAATCTAGGAAAACCAAGAATTATCAAGGTTGATTGAGTCAAGTGGTCTCGGTAGCTAACTGTTGAGTTGGACTCTGCCTCAGTTTTTCTGACTTGACTCCTACCTGTTGGCCATTGCTAGTATTACTGTGATGATTCTTACTAAGGGAGCAGCGGTCCCAGATTGAGATCGTCCAGGAACCAAAGGGTCCTCAAAGCTCATGTCTTCAGTATCTAGAGCATCAGGGGAGACTAAAAGCAAAGACACAGAGGGGCACACTTGCTTTAAATCAAACGTTATAAATGTTATAGGCATCTTGCGTTGCTGCCCTAACAAGCGCTGCAGCAAGCCCTTTGCTGGGGCTTGCTCTGTGTGTCCAGCCGGGGCGCACTCACTTTGCTCTCGGACTTCGGCTCTGGATCACCATCCTTGCCTTTTCTGTGAGAGTCTCTCTCACTTGGGGGTGGTGGTGGATCCCACACTGTCTGGTAGGAATCCTGGTGGCCTAGGCTGGCTTCATATCTCTCGGCTGCCATTTTCTTCCTTCTATGACTGTAGTTCCCCTCAAAAATCTACTGTCTAACATACTCCACTCTCTCTCCAAGAGTCTCCTCCTTTTCCTCTGCCTTCGTTTCCACTGACTCCTTCTGTCATGGGGCTCCCTCTTCCCATACCGCTGAGCGTCTGACTTCCCGGCCTGACACAGCTGAGCAGCTGACCTGACCTGAACTGAGCCTGATAGCACTGCACTGCAGGGCCCCAACATGCCTTGTGTCTCCGCTCTTGCTGACTCTCTACAGAATGGGAAGGGCCATTGCTTATCTGTGTAGCTGATTTATCAGGAACTGACAGGAGGAAAAAAAATAAAGAATACCCATGCTTGGCTGGATGTGTCTCCCAGCAAATCCACAGAGAAACCCACACTTTGCCCACATTTGACCTTTAGACTGTCCTGGGGGATTTACCCTCTGGGTGGCCTCATGTTATTTATGTATTTTCTTCAAGACAGATGCTCCTGAAAGCTTCCAGAAATCTTTGCATTTTTTTAAAGAAAGTAAAAGTTAATATTTTTAAATAGTTGACATATCATGACTCACTGTTTTGACACAGCACTGAAATAATTTATGAATGTTTTATATCTTTAAATTTAAATACATCTGATATCTCTTTGAAGCAGCTAAAAACTATTCCAGACCCTGTACCAGCTGTCATGTGAGTAGGATGAGGCTTTGGGGAGGCAGGACATCTCCCAACCCTCTGATTCATTTATTGATAAAAGAAAAGATGGTGTGTCACTCATTTTCCTTCATCTTTTATGTATGGTACAATCCACTTTCCAGATTTATAGGGTTTGGATGATTTTGTTTAAAAATTACTGAATTCAATTCCAGAATAAAAGTTCTATTTTATTGGCATTTAATTGGATTCTTTTGACTGTAGAGCATAACAAAAGATATGTTTAATTTTATTTCAAAATCATTAGCACTGGTATTTGAGCTAACTGGAAGTCCCATCTTACACAATGTTAGAGCTTCTTTGAAGGCAAAACATTACATTATCTTCATCTTTATTTCACCCCAGAGTGTCTAGCAAAGCGAGACACACAGCTGATGAAAAATAAATGTTTGCTAATGAACTGTGTTTAAGCAGCATCAGAGAGATGCTCAAAATGACACCTTGTAGGAACTGAAAAAAGAAAATTGTTTTATTTTTCACTGCTTCTCGGATCTGCAGTTTCACTGTCTCCCGCTTCTTCTCAAGGCAGTTTTCAGTCTCCAAATGTCGTTTTCATGGAGCCAATTACATAGTTCCTGTCCGGTGGCCGAGAGAAGCTCAGTTCTGTCTGCTGTGCCCTCACTCCTGTCAGGCCTGTAGGCGTTCCCTCCTGCTTAGACAGTTTGGTCTTCTCTTTTACATCATTCCAAACATCTTTCACTTACATTTCAACCATGTTCAACTAAAATTGTGGGTGGACAAACCCCTCCCCTCCTTACCAGAGAAACCTTTCATCATAAGACAGCTATACACAGATGAGAACTCTGTCTCATCCCAGAGCATGTTGACAATGGTCAAGATGCCTTTGGATAAAATGGTCGGCTTCCGGGCCTGAAAATGCCTGCGCTCTCTCTTCTTCCCAGTGAATTTGTGTCCAGTTTCTACTGCTGTACTAAACTGTCTCCACTTCTATGAACTTTTCTTACGTATTTCAGTTGGAAATAGATACTTCCAGTGACCCTCTACAGAAACCAGTGTTAAAACCTATAAGTCCATGTATTGTAATTAAATATTCATGTTTTCCCTGCCCACCCCCAAGCACTATAATGAAATTCTTGAGAATAAGAATCTCATCTTAAGATTCCTTGTCACCACTACCCAGAGTGAGGCCCAGTTCTTGGCATGGATGTTTACAGAACCAGTGAGTCTAGTGTATGCTACACATAAGGCTCTTGTGTTTTCCGAAGGAGAAGACGTGTGGACACTCTATGGTGGAGTCTGTTAAACACCCATCTTTGAATGAGGTGTATGCTGAACTAGAACTTGAAGAGAAAGAGTTTTTTTTCTTTCTTTTTTTAGTAGAAAACAAATAGGACACTGGGTCAACTTTTACATGGATCTCCACTATCAAGGGTTTCCGTGATTAGTTAACAGACAAATAGCAAAGGTTACTTTCTAAAAATTTCAGAAGTTTGGAGTAATGTGAAAGTTTCAGTTCAGTTCAGTCACACAGTCGTGTCCAACGCTTTGTGACCCCATGGACTGCAGCACGCCAGGCCTCCCTGTCCATCACCAACTCCTAGAGCTCGTTCAAACTCATGTCCATCACATCAGCGATGCCATTCAACCATCTCATCCTCTGTTGTCTGCTTCTCATCCTGCCCTCAATCTTTCCCAGAGTCAGGGTCTTTTCCAACACGTCAGCTCTTTGCAGCAGGTGGCCAGAGTATTGGAGTTTCAGCTTCAACATCAGTCCTTCCAATGAACACCCAGGACTGATCTCTTTTAGGATGGACTTGTTGGATCTCCTTGCACTCCAAGGGACTCTCAAGAGTCTTCTCCAACACCACAGTTCAAAAGCATCAATTCTTCAGTGCTCAGCTATCGTTATAGTCCAACTCTCACATCCATACATGACTATTGGAAAAGCCATAACTTTGACTAGATTAACCTTTGTTGACAAAGTAATGTCTCTGCTTTTCAATATGCTGTCTAGGTTGGTCATAGCTTTTCTTCCAAGGAGTAAGCATCTTTTAATTTCATGGCTGAAATCACCATCTGCAGTGATTTTGGAGCACCCCAAAATAAAGTCTGTCACTGTTTCCATTGTTTCCCCATTTATTTGCCATGAAGTAATGGACCCAGATGCCGTGATCTTAGTTTTCTGAATGTCAAGTTTTAAGCCAACTTTTTCACTCTCCTCTTTCACTTTCATCAAGAGGCTCTTTATTTTTTCACTTTCTGCCATAACGCTGGTATCATCTGCATATCTCAGATTATTGATATTTCTCCCAGCAAGCTTGATTCCAGCTTGTGCTTCATCCAGCCTGACATTTCATATGATGTACCCTGCATATAAGTTAAATAAGCAAGGTGACAATATACAGCTTTGACGTACTCCTTTCCTGATTTGGAACTAGTCTGTTGTTCAATGCCCAATTCTAACTGCTGCTTCATGGCCTGCATACAGATTTCTCAGGACGGAGGTCAGGTGGTCTGGTATTCCCACCTCTTTAAGAATTTTCCACAGTTTTTGTTTGAGATTCACGGAGTCAAAGGCTTTGGCATAGTCAATAAAGCAGGAGTAGATGTTTTTCTGGAACTCTCTTGCTTTTTCAATGATCCAACAGATGTTGGCAGTTTGATTTCTGGTTCCTCTGCCTTTTCTAAAACCAGCTTGAACATTTGGAAGTTCACAGTTCACATACAATTGAAGCCTGGCTTGGAGAATTTTGAGCATTACTTTGCTATCATGTGAGATGAGTGCAGTTGTGTGGTAGTTTGAACATTCTTTAGCATTGCCTTTCTTTGGGATTGGAATGAAAACTGACCTTTTCCAGTCCCATGGCCACTGCTGAATTTTCCAAATTTGCTGACATATTGAGTGCAGCACTTTCTCAGCATCATCTTTTAGGATTTGAAATAGCTCAACTGGAATTCCATCACCTCTACTAGCTTTATTCATAGTGATGCTTCCTAAGGCCCACTTGACTTCACATTCCAGGATGTCTGGCTCTAGGTGACTGATCACACCATCATGATTATCTGGGTCATGAAGATCTTTTTTGTACAGTTCTTCTGTGTATTCTTGCCACCTCTTCTTAATATTTTCTGCTTCTGTTAGGTCCCTACCATTTCTGTCCTTTATTGTGCCCATCTCTATGTGAAACGGTCCCTTGGTATCTCTAATTTTCTTGAAGAAATCTCTAGTCTTTCCCATTCTATTATTTTCCACTATTGCTTTGCAGCGATCACTGAGGAAGGCTTTTCTTATCTCTCCTTGCTTTTCTTATTCTCTCCAAAGAATTTTGGATCTCTGCATTCAAATTGGTATATCTTTCTTTTTCTCCTTTGCCTTCAGCTTCTATTGTTTTCTCAGATATTTGTAAGGCCTCCTCAGACAACCATTTTGCCTTTATGCTTATCTTTTTCTTGGCGATGGTTTTGATCACTGCCTCTTATATAGTGTCATGAACCTCCTCCATAGTTCTTCAGGCACTCTGTCTATCAGATCTAATCCCTTGAATCTATTTGTCACTTACACTGTATAACTCATGAACAGCATAAAATGTGAAAGTTTAGTGTTAGGAATTTTTTTGAAGTATAAGATAAAAATGAGTCGCAGTACAAAAATAAATGTTGTTAAACAAACACGTGCTTATTTCCCAGTAAAAATATAAGACTTTATGAGAATATCCTTAAAAATTATTGTTAGAAATTTTTTCACTGATTCAACTTTCTTTAGAAGCAAAAGGTATTTCATCCTTTATTTCCTTATATTTCGGGACAGAAGAACTACCTACATGACAGAAGTTGAATGTTCCATTATAATTTATTTTATAGAGTTGTCACTCTAACAAATATCAGACATCATTTTCTTTCTTAATTAAAAAGATAAATATTTAAACTAAAAATTAGAAGTTGCCCTTTTAAAAGTGTTTATACTTATCTGTGTGTAACCTGGTAAAAAATGCATTTTGAAGAAAAGGGAGAAACTGACCGTATTCTTTAGTGAAGGCTGGACTTTCTACAGAGACTGAAATTTCAGGGTCTTAACAAATAGAAGACAGTTTCTCAGTTATGTAAGAGTCCCGGGAGGTGTTCAGGTTAGAGGAATATCACTTCTCCATGTTCCACTCAGGTGTCTGGGCTCCTTTCCTTTTGTGCCCTGAACTTCATCTTCTGCAAAGAAACATCAGCAGGGAAGTAACATAGTAGATGGTGTCAGTTCTGAAATGTAGCACCATCACTTTTGCACAATCCATTAAACAGGACATCGTCTCATGGAAAAGGAGTGTGAACTGTAGTCTCTCTCATGATGAGTGTTAGTAGACAGCTAATCATCTCCCCCAAATATTCTATTAATCCCCAAAGCATGAATTCACTGTTTTCCTAGAATGCTAGTTAGTTATGGAGCTGTTGAGGTAGCTTCAAGTGCTAATGAAATACTTACTGCAGTCTTGGCAACTTCTAGAAAGGTCAGTGTGGTTATTAGTTTTGATTACTAAAATATGTTTATATTTCTTAATATGCCAGATGTTTAGAAATATGTTTAGATTTTTTTCTCAGAAATGTCAATGTTACCTCTAGTTTTATGCTTCAGACTTTAAACTTTCTTTTCAGACAGGAAGCTGTTTACCTTGAACTTGAAACTCATAGATTGGTTTAAAAAAAAAAGTTTAAAGTAAAATACTCATAGCTTTAGAATTTTGTCCAAAGATTTCACTTAGCAGATGAGAAAAGTTAAGCTTTAATAGGTCACACTGTATAATAGTGAAATATGTAAACCAAACTCTGGGTTTTGGTTATGATAGAATGAAACAAACTCCTCTCTTAAAAACAGAATTAAGTTATCAAGTGACAAATCCATTGCAATAATTTGTATACTTCATGAATGCTGAGATTTTTAGGGATCAAAAAATTAAATACGTAAATAATTTGTAATAGCATATTAGGTCTGAGAGGAAATGCTGTTACAACTTAAATAGATATTTTGTCTGTTTTAAAATTTGTCTGTATTTCATTTACCTTACCTTTATCTTTGCTTACCTTTAATTTGCTTTATCTTAGAAGTTTACCCATAGCATTAGATTTAATGTTTAGTGAATAAAATTGATTACTTGTTTTAAGTTATTTTTGTCTCTCCATTGCCTTACTGAGTTTTTGTTATTTTTATTGTTTTATAATGAAATCATAGAAAACTTTGTTCCCCAAGTCAATGTCTCACCCATTTAACCAAATAAAACTGAAGAATACAGAACAAGATAAAGCTTTTATTACTGAATTTGATTGAGGCTTTTTGTTTGGTTTGCAGCTTTTTTTTTTTTTTTAGTTGTAGCAAGAACACTGATCATAAGATCTAATCTCTTAACAAATGTTTAAGTGTTCAATAGAGTATTGATAACTACAGATGCAGTGGTTATGAACACATCTCTGGAATGTACACGTCCTGAATGGACACCTGATAACCCTTGAGCAGTAGCTGTTTCCTCCTGCCCCCTGGCTTCTCACAGCCAGCCTTCTTCCCTCTGTCTCTTTGAGTCTGACTGTTTTGGACAACTCATATAGGTGGGATCGTGTAGTGTTTGTCTTTCTGTGTCTGGCTCATTTCCCTCAGCATGGTGTCCTCCAGGCCTGTCCATGTTGGCTCACGTGGCAGAGTGTTCCTCCCTTTTAAGCTTGCTCAGTATTTCATCTCCTTCTTTCATTCATCTGTCAACGCATTGTTTACAGATCCTGGCTACTGTGTAGAAGGTGCAATGATTCTGGAGATAGAAACATCCCTTTACAGCCCTGATTTCAATTGCTTTGAACATATACCCAGAGATGGGTTTGCTGGATCATACGGTGATACTATTAGCAATCTTTTGAGGAGCCATTGTACTGTTTTCTGAAGTGGCCATGACTTTGGTTCAGTTTTGAAGAGCAACCATCAAGGAGAAGGCAGATGCCGTGATAGATCAGTGATGCTACTAAAAACAGCCACTGTTGTTATTAATCACTAAATCGAACCCTGCTCTTAGAGAAACACCTTAAAACACCACATGAAACCAGTGATAGTAATTGACATCCTTGCTTTGCTTTACAATCCACAAGGCATACAACTCATCTCTCATGGCTTCACATTTCTGTCCCCAGACTTCTGGTACTCACCCCTTCTCTCCAGGGCCAATGCATCGTGTTGGTTTAGCAGAGAATAATGTGCTGCTACTTTCTTATAGTGACGATTGTTTCTCAAATTGGCTGCAGTGACAAGTTATTCTCAGTTTTATATTTTTATCACATATACACCCATTGGCAAGGTTATTTATTGGTTTTAATAGGGCTTCAGTTGTGACCTCTTGGGTTTTCTAAGGACACGATTATATACAATAAGTATTTTTTCTCTGTCCAGATTTATTTAGGAATAAATTGGAAATATAAATTTATTTTCTTCATATTAGCTGATAGTTCCAAAAAAGTAGATACTAGTGTTATATCAGGCACAAAAATATTTTAGGTATCAGCTCCTCAATAAACATTAGATAAATTTTAAATGGTGAGCTACAGAGTTCTTGCCTCGAGAATCCCACAGACAGAGAAGGCTGGTAGGACAGAGGAGCCTACAGACTACAGGGTCGCATGGAGTTGGAGATGACTGAGGCGACTTAGCACACAGCACAAATATAAACGTCAGTACTTTACTTATTTTAGAATGCCAAGCAGCCTGCCATAGCAGGAGTATAATGATGGTAGGCACTGTAGATTTGCAGAGAGCGAGAAGAATCATACATCTTAGAGAGATAATGAGCGAGTATATACTGGAAGAATATTTAGTATATAAAAAGCCTAACAATTTTATGTAATTTTCTAAATACATGTATCTAAATACATGTATCTTCCTTTGCTTTATAGACAATATACATACCAGTTTTCCTCTGCTATGATCATAACTTCTGTCTGGCAACATATATGGAATAATCTGCATAACTGTCAATTAAATATCCATGTTCATGATCTCTGTGATGCTTATATTACCTAAGCCAGTGTCCCCTTGAACTCTCTCTCATTCTCTTTGGTGCCATTGTATTTTCTCAGCCCCTTTCGCTTCTCCACCTCCAGTCTCTCTTCTCTCTCTCTCGGTTTATGTCTTCTGGGATTCATTCAGCCCGTGGGTATTTGCTTTTCTTGTTCTATTCTCAGTACCTAAGAGAATTAGTCTTCGCCTCCTCAACAGTCAAATCCACATCAGGACTGAAACTCTAACCATTACCTTCCCACGCAATATTTTCCATTTCCCTCCACATAGCTATATTTACTTGCAAATTCCAGTAAGATACTGTCTATAAAATTCAAATGTTTCTTCCTTCTCTATCACCAGTGTATCTTATCTCTTTATTTTTCTACTGTTCTTGCCAACATCTATACTCCTTGGCTATTGCATCAGATTCATGTATCAGAAGTATTCACTTAAATCTGATTATAACGCACCCTCTGGTAGGAGGTGATAAATGAAATACAGCTGTTAGTCCCAAGACTTTTCTCATGAAGTTGTTCATTCTCCACTGCCTTCCGCTTTCTTGGTAAATATCCAGGACCACAGGAGGAATTCAGCACTCAGTGGTTCTGTGAAGCAGTCTTTGTAACACTGACCCTTAATTTGACTCTTCCTTTGAGGGCATACAATGTCTGTTTCTTTAACTTGATTTAAATCTCTCAACAGAAATACCTCCATTTTTTATTCTATTTGTATATCCATTAATGTTGTGTCCATAGAAGACTGTTATTAGATGTTTCTGTAACCGAGTAAGTTGTTTAAAAAAAAAATCAAGTTTTTTTTTTTTTAACCTAAGGAAATATAGGTCTACAGTCTGTATATAATGCTGAGCCATCTAATCTAAGTGTATTATTTTTATTTCTGGGGTTGAATTAATACCTTTAGCTATACCATTTCTGCAACACTGTAGAGATTCCCATTGGAATTGACACTGAAAAATCTGAGACTGAAGTGTTAGTTTGGTCAGTTTCCTCAGCTAGGAAATGAAGGTTGAATCTGCCTCAAGGATTCTTTGGAGAGTTGGATTTAACGACTTGGGACTTAGACAAGTGCCCAGAACAGTAAGATAGGAAGTCAATAAACAGTTTTCTTTATCCAAATAGAGTTTTTAGAAAAAATGCAACTCCATTTTACAGCCACAATACTTCATATTTTGAATTTACTATTTTAAACTTGAATCTTTTTCCAAATGGCAATAGAGTTGGACTATTTCTCCACATTTCTTCCTACACAAATGAAATATGTATTAATAACTTAAACTTATACACAACTGTAGAATATTAGAAATGAGTATGCATAGCATATAAATTATACACACACACACACACACATATATATATATAAGTAAATATATATTGAAACTCCAATACTTTGGCCACCTCATGCAAAGAGTTGACTCATTGGGAAAGACCCTGATGCTGGAAAGGATTGGGGGCAGGAGGAGAAGGGGATGACAGAGGATGAGATGGTTGGATGGCATCCTGACTCGATGGACATGTGTTTGGGTGGACTCCGGGAGTTGGTGATGTACAGGGAGGCCTGGCGTGCTGTGGTTCATGGGGTTGCAAAGAGTCAGACACGACTGAGTGACTGAACTGAACTGAAATATATATATATATACATACATATATATGTAAATAAACTAGAAATCAATCTGCCTTCCCACAAATAACACTGAAAAAACAAGTAGTTTTTACGTATTGGTTCCAAACAAGATCAGATCTGCCACATCTTGCTGTGATGACCCCGGGATCAGGCACACCAGGGTGAAGATGGAGGTGGTGCCAGCCCTCCTGTAATATCTTACTGTATTCCCAAGGAGGAAATAAGTAGAGCACTTCAGGTGGGGAATGCTGGAGTGGATGCCTATCTAGGGTGTTGTGCAAACGCAGAGGATGCTTCTAGCGAAGACCCTGAAGCCTGCGCCGGCAGGAGCCTTGCTGTCCTCGTCCTGTCACAGGAGCTGGCCGCCGACTCTTTGGTGAGCACTTTGCTCCCATCTTCTCTCTAAGAAACCTGAACGGCTGTCCCGGGACCGTGCGCAGGAGTGACGTGCTTGAAGCACAGTGCACGCAGACGGCAACGGGATGCCCGCGCACGCCTCAGCCCAGCACCTGGGGAGAAGAAATGCTTTTTCTGCCATTCTTTTGGCGAGCTGGGTCTGCCAGCCATCTTCCTGCCGAGCCTCAGGCCTTAAACACAGTGCTGCATAACCGTCTGTAGGAGCTTTGCGCCGAAAAGAGCGTTGTATGCTTAGTTTGCACCCTCTTTACGTTCTGCCTTCTGTTTAACTGGGGTTTGATAATTGCCTCACTCGGGCGCGGGTTCCCTTGCTGGCCTTCTGCTTCACTGCCTGCGTGGAGAAAGGCTGGGCCGCCACCTCTGCAGCACCGCGCGGCTTTCATCCTCGGTCCCCAGTAGACGGAAGGTATAGTGCGGGCTGGATGCGCGGATATGAAAAGGAAAAGGAGCAGACAGAGCTCGGACAGCTTGGAACGCCTTTGAATACAATTGCGCCTGAAAAGATTATGCATAAATTGAAAAGCCCTTGATATTCTCCACTCCCTCCTCCCAAATATTGCCAACAGTATTGACTGAGAACTTTTCTTCTCACAACACCAAGGCAGTAGCTATGTAAATAGATTGACTCAGCCAGGTTGTAGAAAATATAGTGAGAATTTCTTGCTTTGGGTGTCAAAGTATATGTGGCATTCAAGGTCATGGTGAAACTTGACTTTGGAGGAAGGGAGTCCATGGGCTGGAGTTCAGGCAGTGGTGAAACAGCTTATGCTCTGCAATATTTTGTAAGAAAAAAAAAAAAAGTGTTAGTCGCATTCGACTCTTTGTGACCCCATGGTCTGTAGCCCACCAGGCTCCTCTGTCCATGGAATTCTCCAGGCATGAATACTGGAGTGGGTTTCCATTCCCTTTTCCAGGTGGTCTTCCCCACCCAGGGATCGAACTTGCAGATTATTCACTGCTGAGCCATCAGGGAAGCTCATGCTAAAAACAAGTCATAAAAAGTTGAATCGAGTGTAAGAGAGAAGCTACATGTTGCCCAGGTTGCTGAGGCGTTGACAGCATCTGTCTAACACCTCTTGTAAAAGCATTTGGAATAAAAAAGAAGAGAGAGAGTGGTATTTTCTTCTCTTTTTTTTTAAAGAATGACTTCTTCTCAGGCTTCCTCGCCTCCCTCTCTCATTCCAGCTTTGTAAGCTCTTAGTCGACTTCTTCCAGTTTCTGTGCCCCTGCTCTTTGAGTCACAAAGCAAGCCTGGGAAAAACCTGTCCTGACATTGTCAACCTGTGTGAACTCATTTTTGTAAACCTTGATTCCCCATCAAAAGTCCGTGTCTCAGCTCGAGGGAATTGCTTTCCAAACGACTCTCAGCTTGGTTCGCAGCAAGTAGCTCCTGACTTCTCATCAGCCAGTAATGGAGGCAGAGGCCGTGTTCGCTTTGTCAAAGGGACCGGGGAGGGGCTGGGACAGGCGGGGGCTGCCAGAGAGGAGGGACGGTGCTGGAGCAGAGGCCCTGGAGCAGGGAGGCCCTGCCGAGAGGCCTGGGAGCAGAGAGGCCCTGGAGCACAGACCCCCGAGAGCTGAGACGCCCCTGAACGGAGAGGTCCCAGAGCGGAGAGGCCCTGCAGAGTGGTCCTCAGAGCTCAGTCACAGTAGGGAGCTCCATGGGATAGTTAACTTGCCCCTGAGCAAATCACTCGAGAAGCTCCACCAAATTTATATCCTGCATTTTGGGAGCTAGCCTTTGGTAGAACATCTTGGTTTGGTTTGTTCTCTTTCTGAGATGGCAGGTATACCTGGCTCTCCAGGCTCCTGCCTGGGTGGACCTCGTGTGGTTGATGCTCAGGAAGGTGTGGGCAGCAAAGAAGGAGTTGGCCTGTCCATCTTCATGACTTCCTGACACTTCAGTCCTTCTTAGCCTGGCAATGGGCTCACGGGCTGCTTCTGTGCGCAGAGAGTTAAACCTGGGATCTTTTTTCTTTTCTTTGCAAAAATGGAAATGATTTGGATGAGTATAGAATTTTAAGTTCTCACTTCATGCTATAGCTTCAGAGAAACTGCAGCTCCACACAACTGGGCATTATTATTTTTCTCTTGCTGAAGTCATGTAGCCAAAATGTGGTTGTCATTTAAGTGGGAAAAATAACCACGCAGATTTGGTTTTAAATATCGCTCAGGATTGCAGCTACATCATCTTTGGAAGGCCTGACAGTCTACACTCTGGGGTGTTCAGAATGGTTGCTCTCATCTTCTGCAGGACAGAACTCATGGGCCCCTGGGGTGGGGAGGTGAGACAGCAGAATAAGGGGGAAATGAGATGAAAATGAGCTTCTGTCATTGATATCAATGTTTGCGGGTAAAACATAGACAGACTCTAAGGTCTCAGTCACTGCGTTTGCCTTTGCGTGTTTTCTCTGTGTAACATAAGGAAGAATGTTCCTGAACAGAAAAGATGAGGTTGAGACCAAATAGAAAATAGAACATTTATAAAAAACAAAACAGAGAAGGTAGAATGGGTTTTCCAAGGAAACAAAAGTTTTGAAAAGTATATGGTGGAGAGCTAATGTGTAAAGAGTAGACCTGCCTCTCTTCCAAGGAAGGGGACTGACATTTTGCGGCTGAATAGCCTGCTAGTGTTTTATTTGCATTCTTATCTCATTTTTCCCCCTCAAGTTCCCATGTGATGTTCTGAGACCTGCATCTTAGAACACTATTCATTAGCAAGTGTTCCCTGAGGTCCTATTACCTGTTTTACCTTATGCTAGATGGCCTGGCCCCACCCTTGTGCTCTTAATCCCATGAGTAAACATCGAACCAAACAAGTAGTATTAATTTCAGAGGGCTGCCATAACAGAGTCCAAACTGGGTGCCTCAAAATGATAGAAATCTATCCCCTCCCAGGCTGGGAGTCACAGGGTCTGGAAGTCTGAGGTCACAGGGTCAGCGAGACCTGACTCCCCCTGATGCTTCAGAGGAGGGTCTTTCCTTGTTGGTCCCAGCAGCTGGCAGTGGCCGGCTGTTTTTCACATCCCTTGACTTGTGGACCCATTGCTCCAGTTTCTGCCTCTGTCTTCACATGACTTTCTCCACTCTGTGCCCTTATTTTTCTCAGAACATCAGTTATGGGCCAAGGCCCACCCTAATGCAGCATGACCTCATGTTACCTACATCTGCAATGACCCTACTGCCACATAAGATCACCCACGAAGCCCTGGTGGTTAGGATTTCAACATACTATTTTTGGCGGGGAGGCAGATTTCAGCCTACAATGTACATGTATGTAAACATACATAAATGAACACACATGTAGGACATATATAAATAAGTAGCTCATTATAAACCTAGAATGAAGGCACTCAACACAGTGCTAGGATAAATAAAATACTTGAGGGCACCGCTTTACAGCAGGTCAGGAAGGGTGCTAGAAGGTGGACCCACAAACTGGGGAGAAATGTGTTCTTAGCACATGGCTGGTATTCAAAATCAGAATGCAGGCTTGGGACACTGCAGTTGATGTGTTTTTGTATATTTGATTGCCTGTTCTAGTTATCAGAGAGAAGCCATTTTGTATTTATCTAATTTTTGTCACATCTAGCAATAATTTTTGAACTATTATTTTTTTTTGGAAATCCCAGGTAACTCTCCTGGAATTTTGGATAGTGCTGTATATATAACAGAAACACCAGTTCTTGGTTCATATATTGGTAGTGTTTGCATTTTTTTTGGAAGCATAGATAATAGCAAATTGAGTTTGTCTAGTTGCCCCCAAAGCTTTTCTGTCACACAATTCATGATTTCTTCTCATTTTATTTCTTTTCTCTGTCTTTAGCAACCTCGCCCTTTCTTTTTTCTTTTTTTTCCTGTTGGCTCTCAACCTTAATCACGCATATACCTGTGTTTATTTTTTTTCTTACAGTTCATGCTTAACAATGAAAATTTTGAGCTTTTCTCTCCTTACTTCAGGTAGAATTGCTACCTACTTCATCTTTCCTAAATTCTCTCTGTTCTGTAGGCTGTTTTCCTTGAAATTATAAAAAAAGATACATTCACGATAAAGAATAGGTAATCAACGGGACAATGTAGGCAGCCATTTTTGCATATTTTACTCAACTGATTAGTATTCAACAAATATACTTTTTTATATGGCAAGAACAATGATAGCGATTCAACATAATGAAATGTGGATAAAGTAAAAGCTTTCTTTCATAACCTGCACAATTTGTCAAGTTTTAAAGACGTGCGATATTCTTAAACCATAGCCCAGATCAGTCTCCAATCATGTTTGGTAATAGGAATTATTTATTTTGATAAAATGGGGATAGGACCAAACTACTGGAAAGCAGTAGCTGTGTTTTAACATAACATGCTCTAGTTTAGGAACATTGGCTTGTAAGTATTAAAATATAAGCTATTCATTCTTCTGTCTTTTGTTTCATTGGGCAGTTCATCATGGGCATGAAAACAGCTACTAACCTACGTGTTGGTGTATACAGAAGTTATTAAAAGTTACAGTTTCCCTTTTTGTTAAATTTGCATTGGAATCTGCACCTGGCTGGGAAGCTACACTTGGATCCTTAGCCTTTATGTTGCCAGTGAGAATCCCGGTTCAGAAGCAGTATGGTTTGCCCTCCAGGCTCCCCTTCTCCTGCTTTGTGTGCCCTTTCTTGGCATCTCCCTGGGCTTCCGTTCCGAAGCGTGGCTTGCTGGAACAGCGCTGATGTGCCACCCACCTTCTCCCCCTGGGTTCTGAGGTCTGTTGTCCCAGTGCACGCTCAGGGCTTTGACTGACTCACTCGACGTGGATGAGTAGAATCCAGTGGACTTGTTCTTTTTAAACTGTAATAGTTCTTAAAAGTTCAGTTAAGTATGACTATCATTTGCATTTCTGGATCACCATCGCTCCATATGAGATGAGATACTGCAGGAACTGAATATAAAACTTGTTCTGTTCTGAGATGATGTTTAATGAATCCACCTGAGCTCTATAAACGCCATCTTTGCGACATCTTTGTTATGTTTAAGGATATCATCACTGACTCTGGAAGGTGTTTGTATCACACTAGTAGGCTAACAACTGTCCTTAATCATTAGTGGTGAACGTACACACACACACACACACACACACACACACACACACACACAAAATCTGTCTCTTTGTCTCCTAGAATTTCTACAGAAACTATTATTTGTTAAAGTAGGTTTAACCACTCTTTATTCATTATATCTTTGTGCATCAAATATAAGCAAATAACTGTTACTACTTTGAGCCAAGAAGTATTATCACTGTCTTAAAAATATCTGCCGTCTTCTTATTGTACCCAAATAGCTTCTTCTTCCTTAATACAGGTGGTTCAGGGCGTTTCTCTAAGCACATGTACTAACCTCAGAACTGAAATATTTGATATTGATCTTTTCCTTTGGCCTTTATTCCCATACAACTTTGATCTTCAGATTGGAGTTGTTTGTTGAGCCTTAACTAGAGCAAAATCAATTTTTAATAAGAATACTCATGGTTTGTGACAGTTTCTTGTATTTAATTGATAGCATAGGCCAATGTTAAATGAAAAATGTATTTTTCAAGCATGTTCTCAATAACAAAGTGTGCATTAGTGGCAGAAATTGAACCAAATCACTGTGTGCTCTGAATAAGAATTAAGAAGTCTGTGGAGAAAGTCTCAGACTACATAGATATATGTGAATGGCACACTGTGTCCGCCAGTTATTGTGGGTCCATGTGTGCTGTATTATTCTCAAAAAATCATGTTACTTTTCAGTTGTCTTTTGTTCCTGGTTAAAAATAATTCCAGAGCCAACACAGAGCTTGGTGGGTGTAATGAAATAATCAATCTTCCTATTAAAAATAATTTTTCCTCTTCTTAAAAGAAGGTGAAAGTAAAATTTTTGAGAAATCACTGTAAGATAGTCAATATATAATTATTAGATTTGGGTTAAAAAAAAGACATTACATTACATTGTAAATATATCAAGCCAACATGTACATCTTAAACTTAAATATTGTTACATTTCAGTTATATTTCAATTGAAAAAAGAGAAAGAATATTGACTTGCTATATCCTGAGGAATCTAAGAGCATTTTACTTAAGATGTAAAATAAAACTTGAACTCACCTTCCTGTAGTTTTCCCTTTCTTTAGAACATCATGTAATTAAAGCAGCCTTCTTTCACTTACAAAAGACATCTACATTTTCCTCTGAGTCTTTCTGTGGCTTGCTAGCTCATTTCTTGTTTTGGCTGAATAGCATTCCACTGTATGGATGTACAGGGGTTTGTTCATCTATTCACCTACTAAAGAACATCTTGGTTGCTTCCAAGTTTTGACAGTTATGAAAAAAGCTATGATAAATATTTCTTTTCAGATTTTATGTGAACATAAGTTTCGCATGATGTGGGTTATATACATAGGGTTGCAGATGCCAGATCATATAGTAAGAGAATGTTTGACTTTGTAAGAAACCACCGGCCGTCTTCCCAAGTGACTGCACCATTTTGCATTCCCACCAGCCATGAATGAGAGCTCCTCTTGCTCCATGTCCTCAGCAGCATTGGGAGTTGCAGCTGCTGTGAGGTTGTTTACCATGTGTCCTGGCATCTCATTGTGTAATGACATACGATGCTGAGTGTCTTTTGACTTGCTTCTTTGACATCCGTAGTATCTTCTTTAGTCAGGTGTTTGTTAAGATCATTTAGTCTTTTTTTCTCAATTTTCATTTTGCTTGAAAAGCATTTTCCAGGTGAGAAACCATGAATTTTTAGAGCAGAGAGGTGAGCTTAGCTAAATGGTTCACCAGACAGAATCTATAACTATTGGACTTGTCGTTCACAGGCAGCTTTGCTGATCTTACCACGGGATCTAAGAATAGCTATGTTGTGGTTTAAGGCTGGAAGTTGGAGAAGGCCTTTCTGGGGAAAGCCTGGACCGGCGCATCCAGGCCTGGGCCCTCGCAGACTGAGTCATGCTGGTCCACTGTGGCTTCCTGGGATCTCCCCTACCACTCTCTGCACCTATCTCTCATGGCCTCTGGCCGGCAGCCTCTCTGCACCATGCAGACGTGCAGAACTGTGGCAGTTCCCTCGTGTCCCTGCCACTAGCACACTGAGAACCACAGACTAGCCATCGCCAGTCACGAGCCAGCTCAGGGGTTTCCTCCTCTAGAAATCTCCTTTAATGACCCCTGTGATAAGCACCTCCAGTTTAATTAAGATTTTCCAGTGAATGAAAGCTCTGAGCATCATTTTGGAGAATGACAAACCATTTTGATGGAGGTGAATGCCAGATATACCTAGGTATGTTTAAGTAAATACTAATTACAATGACAAAAAATTAATTTTTTAATAGATTGAATTTTTGAAACATTTTTCCCCCAAATCATACAGCTACCTCCTTATTCCTTTAAACAAGAGGCCTATTTCAGTAGGAAAAAAAAAGTAAGTAATTATTGATGGCATGTAAATTCTACATGAATTATTTCTGTTATTTTATCACAAGGGTGAAGGATCTGGGAGTCCTTTGCAAGAAAGGAGATTACAGAGAGGAAAAATTGTTAATATAATTTATCCTTCCTGAGTGTGCAAGAGGCAGGCTGTTGATGACTTCTGAGGTCTCATTTTATTTATTTATTTTTTCTCTGACTTCATTGAAGTATCCTTGAAAAATAAAAACTTTACATATTTAAGGTATAGGACATAATGTTTGAAATATATATGTATTGTGGCATGATTGCCACAATCATTTAATAAACCCTCACCTTACATACTTCTGTCTGTTTCTTTTTATTTTGTGGTGGGAATACTTGCGATGAACCACCTTAGCAAATTTCAGGTATGCAGTCCAGCCTTGCTAACTCCAGTCACTAGTGTCTATATTAGATCCCCAGAACTTAATCTTGCAACTGAAAGATTACAAGACCCTTAGGCAATGTCTTCCCTTTTCCCCACCTCCAGGCCCTTGCTTGGTGCTCTGCTTCTCTGGGCTTGGCTGTTTTAGATTCCACGTTGAGTGAGATCACGCAGTGCTTGTCTTCATGTGTCTGGCTTACTTCATTTATCCTAACGTCCTCTAGGTCCTTCCATGTTGTTTCAAGGTCCAAGTCCAAGGTCCTGTTCTAGACCCGGGGCACTGATCGAGGCCCGCTGACCACTCTGCACACAGAGGTGATCTGCAGCACCCTGGTTTTCCTTTTGGAGAGGGCGGAAGGAAGCACGTTGCTACAGGCTGGCGTGGGCTGTGGCATAGTCACTAAAGGCACTGAATCTGCAGATCAATTGTCTGGGTTCAGTGTGTATCTCCACGTGATTTGTGTGTGAATTTGAACAGGTTACTTAACATCTACCTTCTGTAAAATAGGAACAATAATACCTGTCCCTCAAAGGATGGCTGTGAAGGTTAAATATGTTGCTACTTACAAAGGCTTTTAGACAGTACTTAGCATATTTGAAGCACTGCACTCATGCTAACTACTTTTATGGTGGTATTAAGTAATGGTCTTCAATAATGAATTTCAATCCACAGGGCTTCCCAGTTTTCATTTTATTTTCTTTCCCATTAGGATTTCCCAACAATAATGGTCTGACTTTATGATACATAAAAATAAAAGTTTGTTAGCTATACTCTTTCTGTTGCCTATGTTAATTAATTTTTGTAAGTATATCAAGGACATGGATCTTTTTAGATAATTAAGGCAGTTAGACTGAGTATAGTTATTTTTATATCCTCTGAACAGGTACTCTAGGACAATTTTTTAAAAAAGTAATTACTAAAAGAAGGAAAACAAAATCAGCTTTTGCCTTATTTCTGCCTTAATTTAGATACATTCATCTTTATTACATGTTGCTTAAAATAGTCCCTTATGTGATCTTCCTTGAGGCTAACATGACAAAAAATCTCCAAATTAATTAGAAAGGGAAATACATTAAAATTTCCATCAGTGGAGTTTCTTGTACCCTCCACACTCCGATGGAGAAGGTATTGAAACTAAAGACAAGGGAGCCATCCGCTGTGGGCATCTCTTTATGTGCTGCTGTTTAGGACTCTTCCCATGAGACCAACTTTAGTTAAATTATGATTCCCTCTTCTTCACCAGTTTGATCTTGAAAGCAGTTTTATAAGCTTGATGTGTAATTAACAATATCCAGGTAAAAATTTAGCTCACATCTTTTTCATCAGAGCAGAGGACGTTTTCAGTGTCATCCGTCCTTTAGTCTCTTTGTTCCCAGAGACTTACTTTCTTCCATAAGTGCAATTTTCTTTGTATTTCTTGCTTTGTATTTCATTATCTCAATTTCATAGGGTCTAAGCTGCAATTTCCTAATCTATAGCTACTCCACAAACTGTAGAGCACTGAGTTGTATTTATACTAATGAAATCCTGGAAAGAATCATTATATGTGTTGGTAAGCTCTTATTATGCTTATTTCAAAAAATTAATATTGAACACATATAAAAAATAAAATCATAGTTTTTTTAACCAACATCAATATGAAAGAAGAAAAGTTTAAAATATATGATAAGATATAATTATAGAACAATGAAGTACAATTTTTTTACGATTCCCGGAAATTCAAATGAGAAGGGGATTTGTAGACCTTGAAGATGCAACCTAGAAGAACAATAGCAAAATACCAATCTTTGTTAATTGTGAAATAGAAACCTGCACACCCATATTTCTGTGTGTGAAAGAAGCCTGTGTATGAGAGAAAAGAATAATATAATTACTTGGCCAAATCAGAATGGCTAGACATGATTGCTATATCCTAAGAATTTAGAAGCAGATCTCCCAATATGTCAGTAGCAGAATGATGAACTTCGTGACTACCATGCAAAACTGGGAAAAAATTGTTTTTACCTAATTAGTTGACTGGACCCACCCCTGAGTCCTAGCACAGGCCAAGATGACCTGTGTTCACCAGTGAGGTTCTTTTTCTGCTTGAATTTGTGCATGGATGACATGGATGCTGAGACTGAACAGTAAGTTTTATTTGGTGGCAAAAAATGAAGACGCAGGAACGTAGTTGCAAGTCAGGTTCTCACCCAGTTCTGGTGGAGACACTAGCCACTGAGGAGGGTCAGATGAGTCAGCGCTCCTTCTCAGTCCCTGACCGGCCTTTTCCAGTGGCTGTCGTGGCGGCTTGGCGCTGGTGGGGTGTCCTTTAGCCAACGTGTTACACTGTGCCAACGATGAGGCTCAAGGTCTACTGGAAGCTGAGCCCTTCGCCATCTTGGGCGGACTTGGTTCCGACCAGCTCTTGTTTTTTTTCTCTTTGCAGCTTCCTCCTGAAATTTACTTAAGAGCAATTGGTTTCCATTCAAGGAGAGGCAGAGTTATGGTTCTGGGGTAACGGTCTTAGTGACAGAAGTTCCTGGCAGGGCGGAAGTCAATTCCCTATTTGCTGGTCAGTCTGGAACGTCACCACCAGGAGGGTGTTGCCCTCTAACTGTATCTGGCCACCTTTTGGAATTTGTTTCCTCTTTTATCAGTATTAGATGTGTGAGTGAGTATGTGTGTCTCCATCTGAGTGTGTGTCTCTCCAGGGGTTGTAAATGTAAAGAAAAAACATCAAACGTCTCAGGGTTAGGATTATGTCTGATTTTATAAATTGCTAACTTGCTAATCCTCTGAATGTCATCAACCTAATTAATCTGTGTTGTACTACGCTGCAGGAGAGCAAACTTGGAAGGATAAAAGATTGTAAATTTTTCAGTTTAACCATCCAAGGAGAAGAGAGGCAGGTATACAGGAGTTGTCTGACTGTAAGCCTATTAGCATTCAATTAACTGCTTATTGATACTAAGATTAGGGATGGATGAGCCATGATTTTAGCTCAGCCAGGAAGCATGTTTGAAGTGTTAAAATTTTTTTCAACTTAGTACAATTTGAAGATCTAAATGGCTTTGTTAAATGATTCATGAATTGGGTGGTGTCATTCCTAGCAAATAGGAGTTCCGAGGAGCTGTTCAAAATATGTGAGTTTTTAAAAGCAAAGAGGGCATGAAGAAACAAGGTAGCCAGAAACATAAGCTGCCCCCTACAAAAGGAAGTACTTTCAATGTGAGACACAAATGTATCACATGACCTGCAGGACAATTCTTTGCTTGGATAAATTATCATTTCAGCTTATTTTCTTTTTATTCTATTAAAAATTGCCCAGAAAATATCTTTGACATTGTCTAATTTTTTGGAAAACTCTTATAAACAATGCAATCATATTATTGAAAATGTAAATGATAAAGTAATTATACTTTTTTCCCCAAGGTTATCTCTGGCAACTGTTTGAACTAATGCTGTCATTTTGGTTATGTTTCAACACATGAATTTGGGGGGACACAGATATTCAGTCCACATATGTGTGTGTAGTCACTATCTGAATTAAAGGAGAAACAGAAAAAATGTTTTATTCTAAAAATTTTCAGAAGTCAGTGCAAGAGAGAATCAAATGTGGTTAAAGTGCAGATTTCTGGGTGCAGTCTCTAAGGAGACCCTGACTCGCGGAACAGAGGGAATGCAGACATTTAACACATGATCTAGGGGCAGCAGCCGGAGTGTGAGCAAACCCAAAACGTCCCGTCGTTTCAATCAGCCTTAAGGAACACTAGCTCAGTCAGTAAAGAATCTGCCTGCAATGCAGGAGATCTGGGTTCGATTCCTGGTCAGGAACATCTCCTGGAGAAGGAAATGGCAGTCTACTCCAGTAGTTTTGCCTGGAAAATCCCTGGAGCGTGGCGGGCTACAGTCCATGTGTTCGCAAGAGTCGGACACGACTTAGCAATGATTAGTAGTATTAGTAAGAAACACTGCTTAATATTAGTATTATTAAAAGTCATCAGGCTCTTTTCTTCAGCACACAACATAGTATATTATTAAAATATATATATATATATATATAAAGTTGAGGCTCTGTCAGTTTGTCTCAAGAAATAGATGCATATCACTGTCCACTGTTCAGGAAGCCCCAGGCAGGAAGAACAAGTCTGCACTGGAAAGGCCCGTGGACATCTGTCTGCGCAGCACTCCGGGACACACAATGCAAAGCTGAGCCTCTGTGTACTGGACCTGGGGCTTCCGAGTGCAGCATCAGGCAAAGCCAAGGAGACAAAGGCCCTCTAGGCTGAGTGCCCTGGTGTCTCATGAATCTCCACAAGGCCCCTGCTTCCTGATCGGAGTAAAGGTGATGCTTGCAATATCCTGGAGATAAGGATGTCAGAGTGCTTTACAAACTTCAATTAAGACTCAACGATTCTGGTGAGGAAAGTAATTTTCTCAGAGAACAGGTGAACCAAACGCGCCAAGGGGCAGAGACACAGAAGTTAAGTGATTTGTGCAGATTCATTCTGGGGGTGAGTGGGGGCAGCCACGATAGACTGTAAGTCCTGCTTTTTCTTAGAAAGTAATTTCCTTCTTGCATTTTTTATGAGGTAACAATACACTGTCTTAGTATTAGGAAAAGAGGAGAAAACAGATTCACAAGGAAACAGCACACATTGCAGTACCTTTTACACTGTCAGTATTCGTCTATTTTACCCTCTTGACAAGAACTGAATGATGAAAACTTCTTCCAGGTAGAATGGGGTGTAAGTAATGTTACCTTTATCCAGTTTTCATTTTTTCTATCCTACTTACTTTGTTGTTGTCTTTCAGTCACTAAGCTGTGTCCAGCTCTTTGTCATCCCAGGGACTGCAGTGCACCAGGCTCCCCGCCCTTCTCCGGCAGCCAGGGTTTGCTCAAAATCATGTCCACTGAGTCAGTGATGCTATCTAACCGTCTTATCCTCCGTCACCCCCTTCTCCTTTTCTTTCAGTCTTTCCCAGAATGAGGGTCTTTTCTAATGAGTTGGCTCTTCACATCAGATGGCCAAAGTGTCGGAGCTTCAGCATCAGTCCTTTCAATGAATACACAAGGCTGGCTTCCTTTAGGATTGAATGGTTTGATCTCCTTGCAATCCAAGGGACTCCAGTCTTCTCCAGCAACACGGTTTGAATGCATCAATTCATCCGTGTTCAGCCTCCTTTATGGCTCATTTTTCACATCCATACATGACTACTGGAATAAAACATAGCTTTGACTACATGGACCTCTGTCAGCAAAGTGATGTCTCTGCTTTTTAATATGCTGTCTAGGTTGGTCATAGATTTTCTTCCAAGAAGCAAATACCTTTTAATTCTTGGCTTAATTCAATGGCTGCAGTCACCATCTACAGTGATTTTGGAGCCCAAGAAAATAAAATCTGTCACTGTTTCCATTGTTTCTCCATCTATTTGCCATGAACAGAGTTGGACGGTGAAGAAGGCTGAGCGCCGAAGAATTGATGCTTTTGAACTGTGGTGTTGGAGAAGACTCTTGAGAGTCCCTCGGACTGCAAGGAGATCCAACCAGTCCATCCTAAGGGAGATCAGTCCTGGGTGTTCATTGGAAGGACTGATGCTGAAGATGAAACTCCAATACTTTGGCCACCTCGTGAGAAGAGTTGACTCATTGGAAAGACCCTGATGCTGGGAAGGATTGGGGGCAGGAGGAGAAGAGGATGACAGAGGATGAGATGGCTGGATGGCATCACCGACTCATTGGACATGGGTTTGGGTAGATTCAGGGAATTGGTTATGGACAGGGAAGCCTGGCGTGCTGCAATTCATGGGGTTGCAAAGAGTTGGACATGACTGAGCGACTGAACTGAATTGAACTGATGGGACCAGATACCATAATCTTAGTTTTTTAATGTTTAGTGTTAAGTCAGTTTTTTCACTCTCTTCTTTCACCTCCATCAAGGGAATCTTTAGTTCCTCATTGCTTTCTGCCATTAGAATGGTATCATCTGCATATCTGAAGTTATTGATATTTCTTCCAACAACCTGGATTCCAGCCTGTGATTCATCCAGTCCAGCATTTTGTATGTTGTCCTCGCCATATAAGATAAATAAACAGGGTGACAATATACAGCCTTGATGTACTCCTTTCCCAAATTGGAACCAGTCAATTGTTCCATGTCTGGTTTTAACTGTTGCTTCTTGACCTGCATACAGGTTTCTCAGAGACAGGTAAGGTGGTCTGATATTCCTGTCTCTTCAAGGATTTTCCACAGTTTTTTTGTGATCCACACAGTCAAAAGCTTTAGTTTAATCAGTGAAGCAGAAGTAGGTTTTTTTTTTTTCCTGCAATAAACACATATCTGGATAAATTATAGATGTATGTTATCACTTGTCTTTTGTGCTTATTTTATTGTTATTGTTTGGAGAAGGGGGCAATAGATGATGTGATGGTTGGATGGCATCATTGACTCAATGAACATGAGTTTGAGCAAATTCCAGGAGATAGTGAAGGGCAGGGAAGCCTGGCGTGTTGCAGTCCATGGGGTCATAGAGAGTTGGACGGGACTGGTTGACTGCACAACAATAATTTATAAGATGCTTTTACTATGACTTATTGAATTTTGTTGAATTTAATATTGCATGTCACATCTCCCAAAGGAAGCACTCCATGTAAATAAGGTGGAAAACACTTTGTAATGATGAGATTGTTCCCCTGTGGTGGTGACATACAGGTGCCATCTGGAGGCATCTGTGGCCCTGGAATCTGCCTGCTCCTCCACTGCCTAGGTTAGTACCTTGGACAGAGGACCCGTCTAGTCCAGGAGCCCTTCTGCTTGATGTGTATGATGATGCCAAGTTCACCAGATGATTAGGCTTAAATTCAGCAGAACATTTCTAAGAAAATTCTAAATGAGTGTTTGATGTTTCTTATATATGCATTTTTTAAAAAATCTGAGATAAATTGTAACTTATTGACAGAAGATAAACATATTTCCATTAAAATGAGGATGAGGAAAGTTTCATGTTGAACAGTTACTAATTGCCAGAAATTAGATTTTCTTTTGCCCTGCTTTTAAGTCCAGCCATAATTTCAAAACTGTATATGATGTCAGAGTGTACAAAGTATGTTGGTATTAGTCTCCAAAGTATATTTCATTTTTTCTGGTGGCCTTAACACCTGTTATATCATATATCTCTGTCTTTCAGTTAGTTTGTGCATTTTTAGTAGAATCAGCTTTCCCAATAGTGCTTTAACCTGCTTAATGACCACATGAAATTAACTTCTTTAGAAAGTTAAGCAATTCACTCTGTGGTAGCATATTATTCTGTTAGTTATATTTTTCTGCTTCATTGATAAAGCTGTTTTTCTGTCATCAATATTGGTAAATAAAACAGAAGGCAGTCCATTGGATTTCTTCTTTGATTTATACATATGCTTTTTCATATCTTTTGAGGGAAAAACTAATGCAAGAAGTATTGATTCAGTTTTTCATCTGGAGGAATCTGTAACTTATTGACTTAGAGTACATTATTTACCTTTACTATGTGTTTCAGTATTTTGTACTTGTGTTTCAAGTCTTACTGTTTCTCACAGCTTAGTAGATGTAACAATATGATGTGATAGGGAGGCAATTCATATTGACTTGAGTTGCTTTTTACTACTTTGAAATTTAGGAGGAAATTAGAAAATAAGAATTTACAAGGAAGCTTCTCAGTATTAGAATTGATTTTTTTTTTTTGTGAGTGGAAAAATATGGTAAGACAAAGAAGGAAGGAGATCTTCCACCTATGCTGGATTATAGGCACTATAGGCTCGTGAATGCACACTCTTGTGAAGAAGTTTTATGGCAGATAGAGGGGGACACTCAGTGAGCTCTGTCTTAGAAAGGCACTAATTCCATTCATGAGGACTCCACCCTCATGACCTAATTACCTTCCAAAGGCCCTACCTCTTAGCATTATCACTTTAGGAGTTTAGGCTTTTTAACATATGAATTTTGAGGAGACACACACACTTCAGTCTTAGTATTTGCATTTCATTTCTACAAAGTAAGACAGTTAAACTGGCCCCTTAAGTGTTTGGCTAAACATTTGTAATACAGTTCATATTAGCCAAACATCCAACCTTAAAACATCTCACGTTTAGTACAGAACTCTCGGAACTAAGAAATGTGGACAACAGTGTTTTTAGATAAATCTTTAGTTAGATAAATGTTGCTTCATTATACCCTTTGGAGGCACAGTTCTGTGTCTCTTCTGATAGAAAGACAACAACCTCTCTGCAACACCTTCCTGAGCAGAGAAATCACTTTAAGTAGGAACTTTGCATGTTGCAATTTAAAATGTGATGTAATTGAAAATTGGTGTCATAAAGCCTCACATGGAAACTCCAGGTTATTCACATAGTGTAATAATTACAGTTGTTAATAATAAACATTTGAAAAGTAATATTGGTCAGAGAGAGCCACAGCTTGACAGTGGTTAAAGTGATAAAACTGAATTTTATCCAGGAACTATTGCAATAGGGGGATAGAGACCTCAGCACAGAATAGGATTCACTCTGAACAGTGTGGACACAGTCGGAAGGGTCACAGCCAAACTGCAGGAGCTTAGTGGGTAGACCATTATTAGAGAATATGAAGATGTCAGGGGTTGAGGAGGCTCCTGTTTGTCAACTTGACAGGATTCTTGCTGAAGGCAGGACAGAGAGTGCAGGGACCGGGGTAGCGGATCTTTCTAAACTGATTTAGCAGTACTGTTGTTGAAGCGTGAGATACATACATAGCTGGCAAGGATGGATGCCAAGTGGAGGTCTGAGAGCATGGGAATACATGCTGGAGTTGGTCCAGGACAGACTTTATGTCCCTGGCAACCCCAGTTTCTTAGTCTTCAGTTTTTTCATCACAGTCTTCTCCAGTCTGATCTCAGCGTGGCCAGTGACGTACTGGAAAGCCCCAGGTTTCCTCCCGTGG
The DNA here is from genome assembly GCA_007570785.1 of Antilocapra americana. Classification (NCBI taxonomy): domain Eukaryota; kingdom Metazoa; phylum Chordata; class Mammalia; order Artiodactyla; family Antilocapridae; genus Antilocapra; species Antilocapra americana. The sequence continues at coordinate 968,144 of ML661352.1, read as the reverse complement.
GATCCTCTCCTTTCAACACCCACTGACCACAGAATCTCTCCCTCCACACAACAGCTGCATGTCTGTTTGAACATTGATGGTATTTCTTCAAGTTCCTCAGCCTTCCTCCAGTTATTAGGATGAATACCTCTAGTTCCTTCAACTGGCTCATGTTTTGGATCGGTCCCTCCATGCACCATGACGACAGCCTCTTTGTAAATGGGCATCATTATGAAATGCTGTTCAGCGATTCTCATTCTTAAGGAACTGGGCAACCACACAACGATCCATCCGATCATCCAGACATATGTCCCACCATGTGCACACACGTCTTATGACATGTGACTTGCTGATCATCTGTGTGTCGTTTCTCTGATGGTCAGCCTGCTTAGAAACCTTCCCTGAAGCAAAATGAAGGTGTATCTAAAAATGTTTAAGAACATAGTTCATTTTAAGGATTACCATTTCTTCTTCTGACTTTTGCTAGTATGGTTGACTTTTTGGTAAATGTGTTGTTCTTGATTTTCTTCAGTAGGATACAACTTCTGTGAGCTGGAAGAAAGCAAGACCACTTTCAAGGCTCTCTTTCATTGCCTTTACTGTTGGGAGTAAGTTAGGGAAGGCCTAATGTGGGATCAGTTATGATAAATGATCATTTAAAAATGATGTAATCATTTATTTCATACCAACATAAAATGAATATGTCAAAAATCTTAACTGATTAGTTTACAAGGAAATTAATAAGATGTTGCAGATTGTTCAAAAGAGAATTCAAAGAACCACCCACATATAAGCAGGATGTAATGCTGAAATAAATTACAAACAGGAACGAAACTGGCTTATTGGGAGAAGAGGAGGGGAATTTTGGACAAAATCCTTTCCATGTTTGTGGAATAGGATTATCACATTTGCTGTGAGCTGTCTACAATTTGCAGAGTTTAAAATTGCTTAAAATAATAAAAGGATTTAGTATGGACACAACATAAATTTTGACAAGCTAGGAGTGTGTGTTTAGACAACCATGGAAGCTTATCTAAGCGGTGTGGGTCTGCTTGAAAGTCATTCCAATTTCTGTCTACTTTTCCTTTTGTTGTTTTTGTCCTTACTTTTGTTTTGTGTCCTTCTGCATGGCTACACAAAGATTGTGAATAGACGTTCCCTAATATCATTGGTAGTTAATTAATAAGAAAGTAGATTATAGCATTCTATCCATAGACCATTGTGAGACTTTGATATTAATATCTAGATATACATATATCTATAATTTTTAATTCTATAAAATGTAATTTTTGTCTAGATAAGACTTAAATTCACTTACTGCAGCTGATTAATTCCATTCATCCCTTGTTTGATTCATTCAGTGTTTTGATAAGAATTTATTAGGTGCCTGCTACGAGCCTTTGGTATCCTACATGTTCCCTGTCTAATCTTGTAGAGGAATTATTTTCAGGTCATGAGCATACAGAGGAAAAAGAGAGAAAAGAGAGAAAAAGGCTCATGGAAGGTTACCTAAATAAATATATATATGACTTTAAAAAAATGTGATAGGAAAAGCAGGGTTGGAGAAGCAGGCACTCTCTCATGGTGGAAGCGGGTGAAGCCAGGTCATTTGCATACAGAAGGGAAAGGGGCTGTGGAGGGAGGAACCGCCCTGGAGGAGACAGCCCAGCCCTGCTGAAAATACCACGGGAGGCCAGAGGAGAGGTGGAGGTCGGGAAACCAAGGTCAGAGTGCGGTGGCTCTGTGAGTGGGAAGAAGGACCTGGGTTTCACTCAGGGAGAAGGCAGTGGAGAGCATGTGATCAGGGGAGTCTGAAAAGTTGATTGTCTGCTCTTTTGTGCATGGGCTGGGGAGGAGCAGTGGCAGAAGGGGACAAAATGGGTGCTGGTGACAGGCAGCCCCCAGAACACACAGCGAAGGAGTGGTCAGCTCCTCAGGGACAGGGATCAAGGGCACTCAGAAGGGTCAGAGGTGACCGGGAGGTGTCTGTACCGGCAGCTGGGATGACTGAGCTTGGCTGATCTGAAGAACCGGATGTCTGCCGCTGACATCTCTCCTGTCTTCATCTGAATTTACTCCCTTAGTATTGTCAATTCCAATTTTTAGCCCTGGATCATACACCTTGTCTGATAATAAGGCAAGATCCTGAAACCAGGCATTTTTCTTTCTCTCTCCTGGAATTGTATCCTGTGACCCCAGGCAAGGCATTCACACTTCTTTGAATCCCAATGACTCATCCTCAGGAAATGGCTTTGCTTCACCCTCCAGCCCCAGGCCTCCAAGGGTGTGCCTCCCAGGCCGAAGGGCTCAGGAAAGCTCTCTGAGAGGTCCCGTCCCTTCCTCCACTTGGTAGGGAGACCCTGTCCCCCCTTCCTGCTCAGTTCCTTGTAGTCTGAGCTCATCGAGAGACCTCCAGAGAGCCATCGGCAGTATACTCCAGCGGGGCTCCCTTTGCTTCTCTGTAGGAAACAGCTGTGACTTCACCAGTAGTGTTTTGGTTGTAGAGCTTGATACCGTCTTCTGAGCTGCCTTCTCTTCCAGAGGCTCTGCATAGAGAATCAAACCCATCCTACGTCAAGCTCATTAAGTTTGTCTCTTTAAAGAATTTCAGTGCTCATCTAATTGTTTCCAGCATCTCTGTCCTAAGAGCCAGCGCACCGTAAAATCCCTTACACTGTTCAATTTATAATTAGCTCAATTGATAATTCAATTACCCTTTCGGCCAAATTCAATTCAATACTTATTGATTATCCATTACGTGGAAAGCACAGGACACACTAAGGTGATTAAGGCATGGCAGGAAGCTTTGAGCAGGACTCACCCGAGCCATGTTCGCTAATCTAACTTGAGCACTATTGCTATAAAATACACGAAAAAAGGAGCTAAGATAAGAAGCATGCACTCGGTTTTCCAAGGCTGTGGAACTTATTGAAAATTTGCTTCTGGTTGCATCTTAAAATGTCATCTTCGCTGCATGAATGAATAAATGAAGCAGGATTTCACTGAGGGGAAACAGTGTGAATGCTTTCACATAAGAAGGGCTGTATGTGCAGAGGATATAAATCTTTCAGGATGTCAAGAGGTGAAGGATAGTCTTGAAATTTTGGCTAGATCTTCATCAAAGTAGATCTTGCCTCATGCACTAAGGACGTTGAGTGTTCTCTTGTTCTTTAATATTGTTTTATTTTATTATTATTTTTCTTTCTTGATAATAGGGCTTCCCTGGTGGCTCAGACGGTAAAGCATCTGCAAGCAATGCAGGAGACTTGGGTTCGATCTCTGGGTTGGGAAGATCCCCTGGAGAAGGAAATGGCAGTCCATTCCAGTGTTCTTGCCTGGAGAATTCCACGGACAGAGGAGCCTTGTGGGCTCTCGTCCATGGGGCCACAAAAAGTGGGACATGACAGAGCAACTTCACTTTTCTTGATAACGCCTTAAAAAAGACCTGTAATGCAGCCAATACCGAATGATGCTTTCTCCGGTTCTCTGGAGGAAGGTGGGTGTGGTTAGTGAGTTCTCCATCCTTTCCCCAGGGCAGGCCTCCAGACACATCCCCTGTGGCTTCGCTTAACTGAGCCTGGCAGGCAAGCTGTGGTACCCAAGGTGGAGAGCTGTAGACTTTAATTTAAACTGAGGAGTTACATTTGAATATTTGTGTTTTGGCTCCTTCTTCCTGAGAGCAGTGTGGATAACTGGTTTTAGAAGGGAAAGTAAAGAAGCCAGGAGGGAAGGTGGAGGCTACTGCAGGAACCCTGGTGAGACAGAAGTCTGCAGTTGGTGGATGCAAGATGAAGCCTTTGTTGTTGTTGTTCATTAACTCAGTTGTGTCCAACTCTTTGCGACCCCATGGACTGCAGCATGCCAGGCCTCCCTGTCCATCACCAACTCCCACAGCTTGCTCAAGCTCATGGCCATTGAGTTGGTGCTGCCATCCACCATCTCATCCTCTGTCGTCCCCTAGTTTGCTCAAATTCATGTCCTTTGATTCAGTGATGCTATCTAACCATCTCATCCTCTGTCACCCACTTCTCCTCCTGCCCTCAGTCTTTCCCAGCATCAGGATCTTTTTCCAGTGAGTCAGTTCTTCACATCAGGTGCCAAAGTATTGGAGGTACAGCTTAAGCATCAGTCCTTCCAATGAATATTCAGGGTTGATTTCCTCTAGGAGTGACTGCTCAAGACCTGCACACTCATAACTAAGGATCCTGTTAATTTAGGAACCAGATCTAAAACCAGTGCTCAGTTGTCTACACTGGTCTACTTTTCAGGTCTCCTTTTCCTTGATTTCTCCAAATTTTTCTATAGTTGTTTTTCCAAAAACTGTTAAATGAGCCAGAATTATATAAAATATTTTATAAGAAATTTGGTTGCTTTACACTGCGATTTAAAAAAAATTCTTTTGCCTATCATTTTGTACCTGATTTGGTTAATAAGGGCAAGGAACAGAAATTAACATGGTATTTTGGAAAACGGAAGTGTCATAACTAGCTGGTTGCTTTGGAGAAAAAGAGCAATAGGATTTTTGTCCTCCAAATTACAGTTTCTCAGTGGCTTTGATGTGTTAAGTAGAGAAAGAAGTTGTCTCTTTATGAGTTGGACTTTCTCTCCAGGGCAGACACCTTGGGTGACTTCCATGCATACAAACAACCTCAACTGATTAGCAGTTTCAAAGGAGGACTGCTGGGAATTCTTAAGAAAAAATGGGAAGGGGCAGGAATGAGTGGGAATGAGGAGTTTTGAATTGATCCAGGTGCAAGAATTTCGCATTCAGTAATAGGTCAATTAAATAATCTGTACAGTGACTCCTTATTTCCTTGCCATGAATTGGTTTAATTAAATATGAATTGAAGTAGATTATTAGCTGGAACCAGTCTCTGGGAGCTTTGTACAGACGCAAGGAAATTGTTGATGACTTTCAACATTGTTTATAGAAGGATTTGATTTTTTTTTTTTTTGACTCTAAGGAATCTGGGACAAGAATAAGTAGAAGTATGAAAAGAAATCAAAGCTAATCACTTTTATTCTTTTTATTTTTCTGCCAAGAGACAGACGTTTTGTTGCCTTTCCAAGGCCAGCCAAGAGATGTTTAGAAGGCACTCACAGCTGAACACTGCCTTACAGCTGAGGGAGTATGGACATTTTCACATGTCACTTGGGTTTTGATGTTGTCTGCCCAGATGGCTTAGCAGGTAAAGAATCTGCCTGCAATGCAGGAGATTGCCTCCAAGAAGGAGACCCAGGTTCGATCCCTGGGTCTGGAAGATCCCCTGGAGAAGGGAATGGCAACCCACTCCAGTACTATTGCCTGGAAAATTCCATGGATAGAGGAGCCTGTCTAGTTATAGTCTAAAGGATCACAAAGAGTCAGACATGACTGAGCAACTAAGCATGGTTGTAAAAACACACTGTAAGGTTTCATTATAATTTAAAAAGATCATCATCGAAGATTGTATTACTGAAGTCATCTTGAAGTAATATTTCTACTGTTCAATATGTTTTGGATTTAAATTTTACATGCCTACTTATTTTTCTATTTTTTTAAATTTCTTTCAGTTGATGGCCTTTTCATGAATAATTTTACATATAACTTTAACACATGATATACTTTAATAAATGTTAAATGTGGTATAATTACTGGAAGATACATATATGTTACATTCTATACAAAAACATTAGACATGTTTACTGCATATAAGGTATCATATTGGGAAGGCAATTTGTCATATTAGCATTAACATTAGAAAATACTGTTTTTTTTATTTTTAATGATTAATACTTACCAGAAGATACAGATTTTTAAATATTTGATATGTTGGTTTGCCAATGTTGTTCTTCTATTATCTCTACTTTAAAAATCTCCTACCTAATATTTTAAAAATGATATATGAATACATTACCGTTTGGTAGAGAATGGTACCAGACACAGCTTTCTTGAATGACAGAAAATACAAACCTCCCAAAATGAAATCAGTTGTTTGATCTGCCTTTAAAAAGAAAGGAAAAGGAAATTTGGAAATAGAATTTCAGCCTATTTTCAGTGTGGCACATTTTATTTCCCACATTTTAATAAGATCAACTGTTAATAAAAAATTGATAATTAAAAAATTAACAATTACTCCTGTTAATTGTGGAGTAATAGGCAATTTTTTCATCCTGATGTCTGAGTTTTCATAATATTAGCACTTTTAGGAGTGTATTTTCTTGAATTCTATTAGGGAAAAATTATGGAGGAAGTAAGTTTACATCATTTCTCGTATGTGTTTTATGTGATCTGGTCTAGTGTCAAAGCAATAATTACTTCAAAGTTAAGCAGGCTAAGAAGACTTTTTAAAAGATTATTGCAGTAAGAGAGAGAGCCCATGACTCTGAGCTCAGATCCACTGGAAGGAAAGGTGGAAGTTTTTTTTTTTTTTTTAAATAATTTATTTTAATTGGAGACTAATTACTTTACAATATTGTGGTTTTTGCCATACATCGACATGAATCAGCCAAGCTGTACAGACGTCCCCCAGTCTTCAACCCCCCTCCAAACTCCCTCCCCACCCCATCCCTCTGGGTTGTCCCAGAGCACCAGCTTTGAGTGCCCTGCGTCATGCATCGTACTTGCCCTGGTCATCTATTTTGCATATGGTAGTATACATGTTTCAATGCTATTCTCTCATGTCCCACCCTCACCTTTTCCCACTGAATCCAAAAGTCTGTTGTTTACATCTGTGTCTCTTTTGCTTTCTCGCATATAGGGTCATCGTTACTGTTTTTCTAAATTCCATATATATACATTAATATACTGTATTGGTGTTTCTCTTTCTGACTTACTTCAGTCTGTATAATAGGTTCCAGTTTCATCCACCTCATTAGAACTGACTCAAATGCATTCTTTTTACAGCTGAGTAATATTCCATTGTGTAGATGTACTACAACTTCCTTATCCATTCATCTGTCGATGGACATCTAGGTTGCTTCCATGTCCTAGCTATCACAAACAGTGCTGAAATGAGCACTGGGATACATGTGTCTCTTTCAATTCTGGTTTCCTTGGTGTGTATGCCCAGCAGTGGGATTGCTGGGTCCTATGGCAGTTCTATTTCCAGTTTTTTAAGGAACCGCCACACTGTTCTCCATAGTGGCTGTACTAGTTTGCATTCCTACCAGAGTGTAAGAGAATTTCCTTTTCTCCACACCCTCTCCAGCATTTATCGTTGGTAGACTTTTTGATGACAGCCATGCTGACTGCTGTGAGATGGTACCTCACTGTGATATTGATTTTCATTTATTTGATAATTAGTGATGTTGAGCATCTTTTCCTGTGTTTGTCAGCTACCTGTATGTCTTCTTTGGAGAAATGTCTGTTAGTTCTTTGGCCCATTTTTTTTTCCCCCATTGGGTTGCTTATTTTTCTGGTATTGAGCTGCATGAACTGCTTATATATTTTGGAGATCAGTTCTTTGTCAGTTGTTTTGTTTATTATTATTTTCACCCATTCTAAAGGCTGCCTTTTCACCTTTCTTATAGTTTCCTTCATTGTGCAAAAACTTAAAAGTTTAATTAGGTGCAATTTGTTTATTGTTGTTTTTATTTCTGTTACTCTGGAGGTGGGTTACAGAGGATCTTGCTGTGATTATGTCAGAGAATGTTCTGTCCATATTTTAAGGTGGACAGTTTCTAAATGCAGAGGTGAGGTAGCTGAGTAGCAGAGGAGTGGTAGAGTTCACAGAGTGCAGTTTGGTATATGGGAAGATTCTGGCAAGAAGAATTATTCCTGAGTTTGCAGCTCATCTGGGCACCTGTGTTTGCTTGATTGTATGTCAAAGGAATAGCTCTCAGATCCTTCAGAAAGACAGTTCTCTATTGTAAAACTGACAAGTGGCCTTTAAAAAGATCTAAATCTCAAAGAGGCAGAGAAAAAGTTGATAGTTGTAGGTTTTGTAAGATAAGTAAGAAAAGGGAGGTGAGGAGTTTGGAGTCCTGAATTAATCGGCCTAAAGCTAAGTCTACCTGAAGGGAACAAAACTGGTTAGGCCACTGGCATAAATATTTAATTGGATTTGGATTTAAATTTTTGTATTTGTGTGTATTTTATGTTGTATTTGTGTATTTCTGTGTATTTGTCCTCTGGGTAGTATGTTCTAATGTACTTGAAATTATTTTTCACTGTCAAGTCTATATTTTACATAAAAAATGTAAGCAATATAATCATATCATTAACAGCTGTGTGATATTTATTTATTTATTTTTCTATTTTAAAGTTTCTAGTATGGGAAGTAAAATATGTGTATTTTAAAGTATTTGGAACTTTTTGTTCAAAGAAGGAGACACACTGACAGTGGGAAGAAGTGTGTTTGCTCTGTGGTGGTCTGTGCTGAATTCCACCTGAGGCAGACCTCAGGGTGCACATCTTTGGGACCCGCTTATGACTTGTCTTCATTCTTGGTCATAGTGTCCACAGATGAAATGACCTGTGATCTATTCTTTTAGAAATGATGGTGGATTCCACAGAACCTTGCTTCTTGCTTCTGATGAGTAGACAGCCTACATAGGTTCTTGTTGGTTTTGTTAACCCCACAGAGCTTTCATCAGGATATGCAGACTAGAGACGCCCTTCGTGGTGCCTGTTCTCTAGGGTGCGTTGGTCCTCTGTTCTCTTCCCAGTTCTCTCACAAGCTAACCTGAGCGTTTTCATCTGTTTCACACTCTGTACAGAGAGTAGGGAACCTAGGTCACCGGTTGAGACCCTCTCTCACTGCCTAAACACCATGATATGACCTCTACCCTGCTCCTGCAAACCCATGCTGGTACACATCCTGTTGTGGTCTGGGGAACTCTAGCGTTGACCCTTTAACTTAGGGCACATCTGAGAGTGGAATGGGCTGTATGAATTGGGATTATGACCAACTCTCCTCCCATAGTGCCAAAGGGGATTACGCTTGAAGTGGGAGCCTAGAATCATCCCCTCCCCAAAGGGGCTCTTCTTAAAGCAGTGAATGCCAACAATCCTATGACCGCTGATACAACAAAAGAAAAAAAAAAAAAGAGAGAGAGAGAGAAAGAGAGAAACAAGGAGATTGACTATTCAATGATGATTGTATTGCTTCCATACACAGTTCTGTCCATATATAATCAGTATATATTATTATATAAACAAGTGCATGATCAGTGTCCCAGGCAGAACTTTGCTGAGGAAGTGTTAAGGAGAAGGAGGTGATATCTGAGCTGGATTTGGAGAGACCCACTGATAATCCTCAGGTGAGGCAAGGCAGAAACAGAGGTCCAGGCACAAAGACCATCTCAATAGCCTGAAAGTTCTGAGTTCTGCATGATCCTTCCTTTGGAAAAACAGCTCTTCTGGCCACTCTGCTTTACTCTTCCAAATAAATCAATGCAGGCGTTTCACATGTATTTATTTATTTATTTTCTATTCTCAAATTTAATTAATATAGGTGCATTTTGGTCTAGATAATTTGCAAGAGGGAATTATAGTCAATTTGAATTTCAGTATCCTATATTACCCTCAACTCTCCACTCCTGAGCTGTTTTTTCTTTTAACAATAGTTGTTTTGAAATAGGATTCATACCATAAAATTGCACTATTTAAAGTGTACCACTCAGTGGTTTTCAGTATAGCCCCAGAATTATGCAACTCTCACCACAGTTGTAGAACATTTTCATTAGCTCAGAAAGAAACCCTGTACAGGTTTTTCCTCAACCTTTCCAGCCTCAGGCAAATACTAATCTCTTTTCTGTCTCTGTGGATCTGCCTATTCTGAGAGTTTCATTTAAATGCAGTCATACAAAGTGTGGCCTTTTGTGACTAGCTTCTTTTATTAGCATAATGTTTTCAGGGTTTATTCATGAATGAATCAGTAGTTTATTTCTTTGTACTTCTGAATAACGTTCAATTTTATGGATATACATCACATTTACTCATCGGTTGACGGACTTTTGGGTTGTTTCCACTTCTTGAAATTATGCATAATGCTGCTATAAGCATTTGTATGCACGTTTCTGTATGAAAGATGTTTTCATTTTTCTTGGAAATGTAATTCAGGGGGTCTGCTGGATCATGTGGTAGAATTTTGAAGAATTTGTAGGGTTTTTCCAAAGTGCTTATGCCATTTTGCATTTCATGCAATTGCATGATTATTTCAATTTCCCTACATCTTCACCAATACTTATTAACTGTCATTTTTTTAGTGTAGCCATTTTAGTAGATGTGAACTGGTACCTAATTAGTGGATGTGGTTTGCATTTTTGCTGATAGCTTAAGGATGTTGAGCATCTTTTCATGTGTTCTTGGCCATTTGCTTATGTTATTTGGACCAGAGTCTATTTAGAAATTTTATCTGTTTTTGATTGAATAATTTATCTTTCTCTTGATTAGTTGTAAGAGAAGATCCCCTGGAGGAGGAAATCACAACCCACTCCAGTATTCATGCCTGGAGAATTCCATGGACAGAGGAATCGGGTGGGCTAAGTCCATGGGTTGCAAAGAGTCAGACACGACTGAGCATGCACACACGTGAGAGATGTATTATAGATATAAGTCCCTTGTCATGTCATATGATTTGTAAATGTTTTCTCCAATTCTGTGGGTCGTCTTCTCACTTTTTTGATGGTAGCTCTCAGTCCTCAGTACAATGCCCCCCCCCCCCGTAAATGTACAATAATTGTCTCTAAAGATGTTCTACTCAGTAGTGGCACTGTAGAATCTAATGAGGAGATTGTATTGTGTTAAGGGCAAGAAGATTAGCAAGGCACTGTTTGTTTTCAGATACATCAATTACATGTTACGATTTTCTTCCTGAAGAAGAGATAATGGTTCTAAAATGATCACAGTTAAACCTGTCACTTACTTGGCCAACAAAATGGTCTGACAAGCGGGAGGTCATAATCTGTAAAATGAGTCACCTTTCATGTTCCACAGTGAGTGGAAGTCACAGAAGGAGCCTCTGTCTCTTGGTAGGTGTGAGGCAGCATGAGGTGGCCCTGCTCTGGTGGTTTGTCTCCACTGTGTGCCTCTGACTACACCCCTGACAGTCGGTCACAAAATGTATCTCGAGTTGATGACCAGAGTTCCAAGCCCGCAGGGTTGCTCCTTGGTTTTCTTGGCAGGTGGGTCTGTGGCCTCTTTACTGCTGATTGATGTAAGGATCCACTGTGGAGCTGACATCTTTCTGATTCTCTATCTGATAAAACAGCCAGAGTATTCTACAAGAATCTTTTAAAATATTTCAGCAAAATAAAAAAAAATGAATAGAGATCATTATAGTGTCTATTGCACCTTTAATACGGAAGTAACATTCTTATTTTTGCTATTGTCCAAATCCTCTTTGATATCAGACATCCCATTAATATGTTTTCTAATCCTCTGTCATGCTTCAGACCTAGAGAAAACCTTCTCATGAGCAGCAAGGTTCCTACTTTAAATGTGGTGATGTCGTGCTTCTGACAGTAGCAACTAGCTGACGTGGTGCTGTAAGACCGCACTTCTCCTTCTGGAAGCTGGTAGATCTTTCAGGATCACTTTTGAAACCCTCTTTGCAGGTCCACATAGACTCACGTTTGCATTCTCTCTAAATTTGGAGAGATAAGGTTTGTGAAACTTACATTTCTGTAGCTAGATTTTGAGTCTAGTGTTCTTATACTTGACCCAAGCACACTGGGACCAGTTGTCCTGCTTTGCCTGAAACTGTCCTGATTTTAGCATGAAGCCTTACATCCTCGAAGCACCTCAGTCTGGAGAAAGCTGGGACAGCCAGTTCCCAGTGGGATGCAAATCAGTGTGCCGAGTGTGAGCTGAGTGCAGCCTGGGGATGCTCCACTGGGCGAGAACCTGCTCTGCTCCAGGCGTGATGACCGTGGAGGTGTGGAGACTGGTGTGCACAGGGCATCCCGGGCCCTCTCCTGCCTCTTCTCTCTTGTCTCACGCTTGAGGTTTTGGTGTCCTTCATGGTCCAGGGACAGCATCTTTTCAAGTCTGTCATCTGCTAGGAGTTTATCTCTAAATCTTATTCTTTAGAGGATTGTAAGAAACTACCTGGGCATTTCCAGGAAAAAAAAATCCATGCTAATTAACTGAAATGAGGATGTTTCCATAGCATCAGTCTTTCTGTCTCTGTTTAATCTGTTCCACCATCTGCTTTCCCTTGTCACCTTTATCACCTTTATCATCCCTACTTGCCTTCAGTTTCCCCCATCATACTCGTGACTCAGCAGCTTTTTGTAACTAATCCAGTAAAAGGTGTACCCTATCGAAGACAAGCAAGCACACACCTTTGTATGTATGTTTATATGTATGTGATCATATCATTGGTTATTTTAGGATCTTGAACATCAAATATATCAAGCTTTAGTTTGTTTCAAGAAATGCACAAGGTTTATATTGCATTTATCTTGATTCTTATTTGTAAAAACTTTTGTTGGTTTCCTTAAAGATTTATCATAATTACCCTCCTGCACGGTTGATGGGAATATATATTGGTGTAGCTGCTATCAAGAACAGTATGGGGGGTCCTGAAAAAAATTAGATCTACTGTATGATCCTGCAGTCTGCTCTTAGGCATATATCTGGAGAAATATAATTAGAAATGATACATGCACTGTAGTATTCATAGTAGCACTATTTATAATCACCAAGGCTTGGAAGCAACCTAAATGTCCATCAACAGATGAATGACTAGAGAAGATGCATTATATTTATACAATGAAATATTACTCAGTCACGAAGAAGAGTGAAATAATGCTATCTGCAGCAACATGGATGGGCCTAGGGGTTATCACATTAAGTAAAGTAAGTGAGACAAAAGTAATTATCATATGATATCAGTTATTTGTGGAATCTAAAAAGAAGGGATACAAATGAACTTATTTATAAAACAGAGACACATAGACATAGAAAACAAATTTATGGTTACCAAAGGGGCTAGCAGGATGGTAGGGGAGGGATAACTGGGAGTTTGAGATTAACATATAGACACTACTATGTATAATAGATAAAGGACAAGGACTTACTGTGTAGCACAGGAAACTACACGCAATATGTTGTAGTAACTTGTAACATTTGAAAGAATAAATGTAATATGATATATATATATATATACACACAGACACACATATTAGTTCAGTTCAGTCGCTCAGTCATGTCTGACTCTTTGCAACTCCATGGACTGCAGCACACCAGGCCTCCCTGTCCATCACAAACTCCTGGAGCTTGCTCAAACTCATGTCCATCAAGTCAGTGATGCCATCCAACGATCGCATCCTCTGTCGTCCCCTTCTCCTCCTGCCCTCAATCTTTACCAGCATCAGGGTCTTTTCCAATGAGTCAATTCTTTGCATCTGGTGGCCAAAGTATTGGAGTTTCAGCTTCAACATCAGCCCTTCCAATGAATATCCATGACTGATTTCCATTAGGATAGACTGGTTGGATCTCCTTGCAGACCAAGGGACTCTCAAGAGTATTCTCCAAACACCACAGTTCAAAAGCATCAATTCTTTGGTGCTCAGCTTTCTTTTTAGTCCAACTCTCACTTCCGTACGGGACCACTGGAAAAGCAATAGCTTTGACTAGACAGATCTTTGTTGGCAAAGTAATGTCTCTGCTTTGTAATATGCTGTCTAGGTTGGTCATAACTTTCCTTCCAGACAGCAAGTGTATTTTAATTTCTCCAATACAGTCACCATCTGCAGTGATTTTGGAGCCCCCAAAAATAAAGTCAGCCACTGTTTCCCCATCTATCTGCCATGAAGTGATAGGACCAGATGCCATAATCTTAGTTTTCTGAATGTTGAGTTTTAAGCCAATTTTTTTCACTCTCCTGTTTCACTTTCATCAAGAGGCTCTTTAGTTCTTCTTCTCTTTCTGCCATAAGGTGGTGTCATCTGCATATCTGAGGTTATTGCTATTTCTCCTAGCAATCTTGGTTCCAGCTTGAGCTTCGTCCATCCTGGCATTTCGCATGATGTACGGTGCACATAAGTTATACATACAAACACACACATATCTCCCATACATATATGCATATATTAAATCACTTTGTAACCTGAAACTAGCACAACGTTGTAAACTAACTATACTTCAATTTAAAGAGATATTTTGTTTTTAAAAGAGTTTTCATAAGCATATTATCAGTTCCATGATGTTTGAAGTTTTTTAATTCTTAAAGTATGGCAAGAAGACCCATAGTTTATATTGGATTTTCTCAAAGTAAGGCTGTGTTTGGGAGCATCATGGTCTGGTTTAATCAGAGTGGGTGGTTTCTTTGAGAATGTAGCATATTCTTTGCCAACAATCACAGAGTAACAGCCTGGCCCTGTGAAATAAACCTGGACTTTGGTTATGGTAGGTGTTCATGTGGGTTTACCCCTTGTAACAAATGCACCACTGTGGCGGGAGATGGTTGATAAGGGGGGAGGCTGTGGACCTGTGGGACAGGGTGAATATTATAAATGTCTATACCTTATAAATTTGCTGTGAATCTAAAATGGCTCTAAAAACACTTAAAGATGAAACACACACAGAAGACTATTTTTCATGGACCAACGTTCATTCCAGGCTCTTACTGTAAAGTGGATCAGTGTTTCTCCTGTTCCTACAATCAGGCAGTTGCCCCTTGATGTGATCTGTCCTCCCAGACATTCCACAATTACAGCCTAACAACCTTCTGATCAGGATGATATTGGTAAATTGTCACTAAATCGTGTCTGACTCTTTGTGACTCCATGGACTGTAGCCTTTCAGGCTCCTCTGTCCATGGGATTTTCCAGGCAAGAATGCTGGAGTGGGCTGTCATTTCCTCTTCCAAGGGTTCTTCCTGACCCAGGGATCAAACCTAAGTCTCCTGTATTATAGACAGATGCTTTACCACTGAGTCACCTGGGACACCCATCTGATCATAGAACCAGTTTATTTCCCCTCCTTTATGAATTCTTCCCTGATCTTATCAAACAGAAGTAATTCTTCCTCTTGTCCCCCATGCCCTTTTGCCACATATAGAGTATACCCATGCTTCTCTTAAAGGAAAACAAAATGAAAATGTAATACTTCAATTTGTCAACAGGGCCCCTGCTTTCTACTGGGCTGTGTGCTTCTTACGATAGATGCTGCGTTTTTCCTTAATCATGAATTGCTTAGCCCTCTCACATACAGGCACTCAATAACTGTTTTCCTTCCTGCCCAGTTCTGTTCCATTCTGCATGCATAGACTGTGGTGGGGGTTGGAGGAGATGATGGATTCAGAGGCTCTGATGTGGGGGATAGATTGGAGAGGAGAGAGAGAGACAGGAGTCTCAGTCTGGAGGTGGTGGAAACTGGATGCTCACGGGAGGTGAGATAAGGAAGCAGCAGGTAAGGATGTGAGAATTTGGACCCAAACAGAAAGTGAGGGAAATGATGAAGAGCATCTTCTATCTGTTGGACGTGGCACAAAGGTCATTCTGAAGAACTGACTCATTCGAAAAGACCCTGATGCTGGGAAAGATTGAAGGTGGGAGGAGAAGGGGACGACCGAGGATGAGATGGTTGGATGGCATCACTGACTCAAAGGACATGAGTTTTAGTAGCTCTGGGAGTCGGTGATGGACAGGGAGGCCTGGCGTGCTGCAGTCCATGGGGTCGCAAAGAGTCGGACACGATTGAGCAAATTAACTGAACTGATATATATTATGAGGTTGAGATTTTTACATAAAGAAAGTGAGTGACTATAAAGGCATTACTGAGACAAGGAATGTAAAAGGAAGAAGCTTGAAAGATGCATTTTGTAAAAAGCACTGGGCCGTCGGGCTTCTTGTCAGCATGGTTCCCCCCCTTCTGTCTGTCCCTCTCCGTCTCCCCCTCTGCCCGTCTTCTTCCCTCATCTCCTCCCTCTCCCTCGTTCTAATGTCTCTTCACCCTCCATTTCCTCATTTTGATTATCTCCATGATTTAAAGAGATTGTTCCAAGATTGACTGGCTGGTCCTGCCTACAGTGTTACTTCTGAATGGCTGGATAACTAGATGCCGTAGTTGCAACCTGACTTCCTTGACCTGACAGATACAGACCGAGAAGGACACATTGTAGGTAACTCAATGCATGTTGCATTCAACAGCGATGGTTTTGATGAATGAATTATAAATAGAAAACAGTATGAGCCTGTATATTCTTACTGAAAATCCACCCTTATTTTATAAAGCATTAGAAATAGTCTGTAAAAAGGGCAGGCTTACAACCATGCTCATTTGAATCTTTCTAACAATTTCAGGCTACACATTTCTGAATTGTTTTCCACTCGATGCAACCCCAGCTTGAATGCATATTTCTTCAGTAGGGATCTTAGTAAATCTGAGGAAATAGAAATACAAGTATATTGTGAAAGAACATACTTTTCAGTGAGTGATGTTGCAACTGTACCTAGGGTCTGAAGAAACTTAATTAGCTATGCCATTGCTTTATTTTTTTGAATATTTTTTTGTGGAAAGAGGACTTAACCTCTTGAGAAAGAAGTGTGCAGTATCCTCCCTGCTGCCCTGTCAGGAAAAAAAGCATAAATTATATTGAATGCACACAAATAATAAATGATATTGACTAAAATCCATTTATAGCTTAGGATCCAGTGGAGAAAAAAGGAAACCAGCAATTTATCAGTGAGTTGTAAATTATATAGATGAGACAAGTATGCATGTGTATGTTTACGGGGCAAATAAGAAAATTGGAGACCTATCAGAACGAACATGGAGAAATTATCCTTTAGCTTGTCCTAGTGTTGGCTTTGTATATCCTTCTGTCTTTTGTGGATGACAACATTTAAAACTCGTAAATAGTGTTGTTAGTGTGTTACTGATGAGAACAATTCAAAGGCACTGTGAAGATGAAATGAACTTTGTGAATGGCAAGAAAGATATACACACCTTTGAACATTCAGAGGCCAAGTCTGAAGTCAGTATATGCAGGAGGCAGACCCCAGATATCGAAGGATGTGGATAAGTTATTCCTTTACTAATCACTATGTCTATTAGTTGAATGATACCAAGACTTTAAATTACAAAAGGCATGAAAAGAACAATGTCAGAGATCTCAAGAAAATGCTTGCATGATTAGAATATCCTAAGTAGAATTATATGCAAGCCTGAATTTTTGTTTAATTAAGTTAAATTCCTATTTGCTATTGTCTGGGCAATGAGTTAATATTCACTTTGGAATGATTTTCTATTTTCTTCAATCCCAATCAGGGTACATAAGTTACTAAAATGAGAAAGTGTCCTAGTGGCAAATTCTGCTGCATGTTGGTTCAGGAACTGTGAGATGCTTTCTACTGAAAAAAATCTCCTAGGTTGGTGAACAAAATGTATTTTCTATTTGTAAGCACTATTTGGAAATGTCATATTAGTAATTAAATTAATTTCTGAGTGTTCTACCTTAATAAGGGTGAACGTGATTTTAAAGACGTGTTATAGTTAAATATAGAGATTGACAGTGAGGAAGAGGGAAAAAGTCCCCTTGAAGACTCAGTTTGGGGGGACACATAGGAAAGATCTTACAGAAACTCTTATACAGTTGCTTGTTAAACAATTGCATCACACGCTACTCTCAAAGATTCCCAGAGTACATTCTTATTCTATTTCATTTGCCTTCCAGATAATATTGTGAATTTGGTAATTATCTTCATGTCCATAGAAAATCAAACCAACCTGTGAATAATAAAATGGTGTAATAATCAAGTATTCTCTGCTCACCTATTTTTCACACTGATTCACTAAATCTTAGAAATGCTATGCTTTTCTCAGTTCTGTTTTGTTCTTTTTTCTCTCCTTTCTCAACTCTTAAAATTCATGCCTAACTTCCAGATAGACTCCTGAATCTCAATGTGGAGATTGAAATTTGACTCCATTAACCATGGGTGCTATTTCTCAAGCAAGAGGTCACAGGAGAATTTGGAAAGGCTTCCTTCCTGTTTAGTAAGCCTGTCTCCTTGAAATGAGCTTAGTAAAGCGCAGAGTCTTATGTGGAAGCATTTTCTGTTGACAGAGCGCTGCTGTTCATAGCATTATTCTGTTTTCTTATCTGTAAAGAGAGGGATTTGGATTAGAGCCTCTCCAAGGAATGTTTAGATCTTAGATTTAAGGATTTTATTTCCCATCTCTGAATAAGATAATTCTTCTCATCCCCAGCGGGTCTAGATCAAAGTCCACCTGTCTCCTGATTCTTGTGCCAGTCGCTCAAGAAGTGCCAAGTGTTTTTTCTCCTGTTTTGGCATTTTGACTTCAGAGCAGCTACAGTAATTATCACACACTACCCCCAGCTCTCGTCTGTATCAGCCCAGTTGCACCTGCTCCTGTCTGGAGGCAAGAACCTTATCTTGTATGTGTGTGATTTCCCTTGTCCACACAAAGTGGGAGCCAGTGTGGAATCAGTGATCGAGGAAAACGCCGGTTGTCTAGAATGCTCTTTAATAGCTTGTTTAAAGTAAGAGCGTCTTCCTCAGGTCATCGAGCCCCAGCCTTGGAGTGGGAGTTGTTTGCTTTGTCACTTCTTTAGCTCCTCCTGTCTCTCGCTCCTCTCCTGCTTCCTCCTGTAGAACATTTTTTTTTTTTTTGCCATTTCTTGTTTTGAAGGTGTCCTAAAAATAGATTTTTGCTAAGAGGAAATGACAAACTTCTTATTCCTTGTTAGGTCTCTTTTTGAAGGCATGCATCTCAGTCCAAAACTCAGATGTACAATAAATATAACTTAAAAAAAATTGCCTTCTGCACTGGGCCCTGGACCCATCAGACTGGTTAGCCCTTCCACCTCCTTTCCCTTGCTGTGTGACATTCCTGAGGACTTTGTGATTAAGGGCGCTGACAAGGAGGAGGAGGCATCATTTTCCCTAATCTTGCCTGCCTGGGGGTCCAGACACAAACTCGTTCCACTCCCCAGCTGGGACACCACATCAATTTGTCTGCCTGCTTTCTCTCTTCCTTCCAGTTGTCCTGCACTAGCTGGAGAGTGCTCCTGGGCTAAAGATGCTAATAATTGAAAACAGTCAATGGGATGAACTAATGCCAGTTAGTTGTTTTGGACACATATGCATGGTTTACTGGTGTGAATTCTCAGCACACTACTACTATTGGATGCAAGGTGCAATGTTATGTCCCCAAGTAAAAGTCCCTTCCAAGGCATGGGAAATTGACAAGGACATATTCTGTAGCAGTTTTGGTAACCTGAAATCCTGTTTCTACATCCTGTGCCTAACTTGGCTGTGATCATGCTGTTCTTTAGTGAAAAACTTCAACATCAGCATATTATTCCAATTCATTGAAATCTTCTTATCTCGTGTAAGCTACCCCTATGAAAACAAACCCAATGAAGTCTAAAATTGACTTTATGAAAACAAAGACTTCAGCTTCCTTAAGGAACTCACTGGAGAGTATAAATTTTGAAAGTATATTCGGTACAGTGAAAAATAGTATTAGGGAAATGTTGTCAAAAAGTAGAGAATTGTTCAGCTCTTCAAAAGTGCAGTCTGATGGAACAGACTTGATACAGTTCTGAAATGGAGAGAAAATGTGTGATTTAATGAGGCAAATAGTGCTAAAAAGATGTCATAGGTAATATAAATATGATATATAAAACACGGTGCTGGAAGGTGAACAAGTGAAAAATCATACTCAAATGGTGAAGAAGTGGATTTCACTAGGATTCTGAACATGAAAGAAGAGATATCTTTTTTCTCCAGTGTCATTGCCCAACCTTAAAATAACGTAAGTTGGGCAATCCAAAACTTATGTATACATTTTATGACTGTTATCCAGTCATCTGTCTTCTCTGACTTGTTATAGTTCATACAAGTAACGTGTTAAACATGATTTTTTGTGTGATGCATAAATAGGCATTGAATTTCACAAGCCTATAGATTTTAACTTCAACACCAAAGAATTGGATGAAAGAGAAGGGTATAGCATCTCCTTTCCACCATGGAATTATGACAGATATTGTATAGGTTGTGAAATTAGTAAGTTAATCAATAGAATTGTTTACAAGTAATAAATATCTTTTCTTACTGTTTTCAAACTATATACACACATTTTGGATTGCCCAACTTACAGAGGCAGGCACTCTGGAAAGCCCTCTTTCAAAATAACCTCTCTTGGACCCCTTGCTGAACTTAGGCATGGTCCTCATTCATGGTATTCACTCCTTCATTTATTTTATCAGCCCCAATGTTGGTGTTTTAAAATCAGATTGAACTCGGTTCAGTAGAATTTAGTCATTTCCAAAGAACCAGACTATCAGGCTCAGGATGACGGTCACTCTAAATTCATGGATGGCAGTCACCTTTATCCTCAGTGGAAGCTAAGGAGTGGACACAAAGGAGCAGGTCCCCTTGACCAAGAGCCAACTGTAGTTACATTGACTGGACCAGGAACCTCTGGGTTTAATCACATGTTTATACCTGAAAGGCTGGGATGGTTGTGAGTGTTCATGATGTGTGGAATGGGGCTGTATTTGCCGTGTAAGGGGAGATTATCAGGTTTACCTGTTTATTTCATTTCCTGTACCTATGTACATATGTTTAGTGTGAGTCTGACCTCCCATATTACCAAGGGCAAAAGCGACAACAAAATTGTGGATTATTATCCACATTTACACGTACCCCTCAATTGATTGTACTTCACACTAAGCATCTGATGATCATTATCTGACTTAATTTTTGCATCGCTGCTAGGAGATGGGCTCTTATTGTTCTTATTTGCTGTTGGATAAACTTGTCTGGAACAGGATCCCAGAAGAGTGCTCTGCTGTGGACATGCTTTCTTGGGTAGCTTTCTCCCATATTATCCATCTAAACGTCATCGTTATTTAGAGCCATGTCATAAAGCTGTTTCATGCGCAACAGAGAAGTCACACCCATCAAGGGCTCTATGCTGAACACAGGCAAGTTGGGAGATTTTCCATACCTACCTCATTTACCACCAGTTTGTAAATACTGGAGTTGTATTCCGTATCTAAAGTCTTTGATAATTACTCAGTTGACATAGAGTAGAGGAGGGATCTGCTTTTAGTTGGAGAAACTCTGTTCGTGTTTTGAATTATCTTTAGCTGACTACCATGAGGCTCTATTTTAGAATCATATTAACACATGATATAATGGCTCTTTCTTCAACTGCATGACATCTACCCAGCTGTTCCAGTCAGCCTTTGTCTCACCTAAAACTGGATGCCATGTCTTTGCATCTGGTATTCTCCTGCAGTGTAACCGTACTTGGGTGATTTCTGTTGAGGCAGTCTGTATTCTCATACTCGTGCACATAAAGAAACAATTAGATCAAATAAAAATACAGACATTGATTACATCCTACATTCCAAAAAGATTAAAAGTCAAATATTTATTGTTGTAGTTTTCTTGGCTAGTGCTTTTTGCCTTCATTATAAAATAAAATTTGCCATTTTGAGGCTAGGGTGCATGCAACCTGAAAGTAGATTTTATAAAAATTAATTACTTTATAGCAAGTTTGCAAGCAGAAAAGATTCATGGTGATGACTGCTAATTATTCCTAAATCATGTTTCAAGTTCAAACATGTATTAGGCACCTGTTATGTGTCCAGTAAAACATCTATCTGGTCAAGCTCATCTATGTGGCGATTTTAAAATTTAGATGCAGACATAGGAGACAGTGGTTATTTATACTGGTTAACCCTGCCTGTACAGCCCTCTTATATACAATAGGTCAAGGCAAACATTGCCTCTGATTCTTTTCAATAATCACTTGTTATAAATTAGAATTCCTAGAGTTCATCACACTAAATAAGTCAGAGGAGAAGAATCATATGGCATTCTTTATTTCTAAAAAGAAATGATGTAAATTAACTTATGAAGCAGAAAGAGGCTCAGAGATTTAGAGAACAAAGTTACGGTTGCCAAGGGGAAGGATAGGGTGGGGAGGAATAGTTAGGGAGTTTGGGATGGACACCCTGGTAGCTAAGACAGTAAAGAATCTGCCTGAAATGTAGAAGACCTGGGTTCAATCCCTACATCGGAAAGAACTACTGGAAAAGGGAATGGCTAGCCATTCCAGTGTTCTTGCCTGGAGAATTCCATGGACAGAAGAGGCTGGAGGGCTACAGTCCATGGTTTCACCAAGAGTCGGACATGACTGAGGAAGTAATACTTTTTTGGGGGGATTGACATGTACACACTGCTGTATTTAGAACTGATAAACAACATGGACCTACTTTATAACACAGGGAACTCTGCTCAGTGTTAAGTGGCAGCCTGGATAGGAGGGGAATTTGCGGGAGAATGGACACATGTATATGTGTGGCTGAGTTCCTTTGCGGTCTACCTGAAGCTGTCATAACATTGTTACTTGGCTATACTCCAATACAAAATAAAAGTTTAATTAAACAAATGAATAAATGAATTAGCATTTGAACTGTACAAACCGGTGCTAGTTTCCTGGTGATGAGAGGTTGCCTGTGGCCATGCTCTGGGGATATTGGTGTAGCTACCCATCTGTGACTCTAGGGACAGCCACCATTTACATTTATGTTGTCATCAATTATCAACAGTCATGTTATTTTGTAGTCCCAGCTCAAGTTACTGAATGAAAAGCAGCTATATATTTTATCTTCACAAAAGTTCTACACATTTACTGTCTTTGGATTACATACAAATAAAAACATCACTTATCCCAGTACTGGAAAAAGCACTCACTAGTGAACTGGTTCTTTATGGACATTGAGTAAAGGAAAATAAACCAAGTGATAAAAATGTTCCACAGTCGACAAAGGTTCAGAGGGCTAGTTTCTCTTTTTCTAGCTAATTGGGGGAAGATCTGAAAGCAAAACAAAATATTTTTAAGCAAATATGATTTGAGCTGGTCTTCTGGATAAATTAATGTAAGGAATTATATCCTATATATAAGTAAGATGTCCACTGTGCTTATATAAATTCTGCTCGTGGCTCAGTCATGTCCGACTCTTGCAGCACCATGGACAGTAGCCTGCCAGGCTCCCCTGTCCATGGGATTCTCCAGGCAAGAATACTGGAGTGGGTTGCCATTCCCTTCACCAGGGGATCTTCCTGACCCAGGGATCCAACCCGGGTCTCCCGCATTGCAGGCAGACTCTTTATCATCTGAGTCACCAGAGAAATCCATATATAAGAATATAAGTACATTAGTTTCTTTAAATGGGCTCCATTCACCTATTCATCCAAGGAGATCTATCTACAAAAATCTGGACACATTAAGGGGAACCCATCAGCAGTAGTGTGGTTGATTTTTAAGAAATTTCCTTTTTACTTTGTATATGTTTCTCTTCTAACACTAAGATTTTGTATTTGTTTATAAAAATTAAAAAAACAGCAAAATATTTGATAATGACCCTCACTCCATGTATGACATCATTCATGGCAATGAAGCTTTATCATGAAATTGACTTCTTGCTTAATTCAAAGCTGAATTTCAGATGTTTATGATGAGTGATGATAGCAGATTAAAGAGTGGGAGTAGATAAAAAGATTAGTCACAAGGTTTAATAACTCAGACTCTGGTCAGTTTATAAACAAAATGGTTTCCCAGAACCACATAGAGAGAAATGTCCCTAGAAATAGGGCAATACTGTACTGGTTTTTATTCTTTAGTTGAAGAATTATTTTGCCACTGATTTTATGTGTGTAATGGTAGATTATGTCAGAAGGCTAAAAATAAGATTCATCAAGAAATTTCCTAAAATTGAAACAGAGTATTTGGCAGTGACTCAACAGTTCTCTCCTCAGTCTGAAGTTCACTCTTTGTTAGCTATTCCTTTAGTATTTGCCTGAACATAACTATTGGCCCCAACTGTGATACACCCAAAACTGTCTGTGAGACACCCCAAAACTGTCAGTGACACAGATTGCAATGCAATATCTAAACAAAATGTTCTGTTTCTTTACTATACTTGAAACGTTAAAATGAGCATTTCATTAACACTTGTAAATACTTTAGTCAAATAAAATTGTGACATCTATGATATTCGAAATCAAATACCTAGGTCACAGGGGGAATTATATACAACTTACTTAGATAAACTGTGTGTTGTCTAAAATTGTTTCTGTGTTGTGCTCAACTTTTAGGCCTTAAAATAAAAAACATTTTTGATTGTATTGTGCTGCATTCTACTCCTAACAAAGTACCTCTAGGATGAATGATTTAAAAAATCTGTTATAATTGATTTCATTTTAAGAAATCTTAAAGACTGCTTTTGTTCTGAATACTCATATTAAAAAATCACATGTCTTAGACATTCTATTAGATACAGATCTTTAAGCTAATAATTTATTTTAGTTAAGACTAATACTTTCAAGATGGGCATGATAAAGGACAGAAATGGTATGGACCTAACAGAAGCAGAAGATATTAAGAAGACGAGGCAAGAATACACAGAAAAACAAAATAGATCTTCACAACTCAGATAATCACCATGTTGTGGTCACTCACACTCAGCTAGAGCCAGACATCCTGGAAGGTGAAGTCAAGTGGGCCTTAGAAAGCCTCACTACAAACAAAGCTAGTGGGGGTGATGGAATTCCGGTTGAGCTATTTCAAATACTAAAAGATGATCCTCTGAAAGAGCTTCACTCAATATGCCAGCAAATTTGGAAAACTCAGCAATGGCCACAGGACTGTAAAAGGTCAGTTTACATTCCTATCCCAAAGAAAGGCAATGCCAAAGAATGCTCAAGCTACCGCACAATTGCACTCATCTCACACGCTAGTAAAATAATGCTCAAAATTCTCCAAGCAAGACTTCAGCAATACATGAACTGTGAACTTCCAGATATTTAAGCTGGTTTTAGAAAAGGCAGAGGAACCACAGATCAAATTGCCAACATCTGCTGGATCATCGAAAAAGCAAGAGAGTTCCGGAAAAACATCTATTTCTGCTTTATTGACTATGCCAAAGTCTTTGACTGTGGGGATCACAATAAACTGTAGAAAATTCTGAAAGAGATGGGAATACCAGACCATCTGACCTGTCTCTTGAGAAACCTGTATGCAGGTCAGGAATCAACAGTAAGAACTGGACATGGAATAACAGACTGGTTCCAAATAGGAAAAGGAGTACGTCAAGGTTGTATATTGTCACCCTGCTTATTTAACTTATATGCAGAATGCAACATAAGAAATGCTGGGCTGCAAGAAGCACAAGCTGGAATCAAGATTGCTGGGAGAAATATCAATAACCTCAGATATGCACACGACATCACCCTTATGGCAGAAAGTGAAGCAGAACTAAAAAACCTCTTGCTGAAAGTGAAAGAGGAGAGTGAAAAGTTGGCTTAAGGCTCAACATTCAGAAAACTAAGATCTTGGCATCTGGTTTCATCACTTCATGGGAAATAGACGGGGAAACAGTGGGAAAAGCATCAGACTTTATTTTGGGGGGCTCCAAAATCACTGCAGATGGTGACTGCAGCCATGAAATCAAAAGACGCCTACTCCTTGGAAGGAAAGTTATGGCCAACCTGGGTAGCATATTGAAAAGCAGAGACATTACTTTGCCAACAAAGGTCCACCTAGTCAAGGCTATGGTTTTTGCAGTAGTCACGTATGGATGTGAGAGTTGGACAATGAAAAAGGCTGAGCGCCAAGGAATTGATGCTTTTGAACTGTGGTGTTGGAGAAGACTCTTGAGAGTCCCTTGGACTGTAAGGAGATCAAACCAGCATCCAACCATCCTAAAGGACATCAGTCCTGGGTGTTCATTGGAAGGACTGATGTTGAAGCTGAAACTCCAGTACTTTGGCTGTCTCATGCGAAGAGTTGACTCATTGGAAAAGACCCTGATGCTGGGAAGGATTGGGGGCAGCAGGAGAAGGGGACGACAGAGGATGAGATGACTGGATGGCATCAACAACTCGATGGACATGGGTTTGGGTAGACTCCGGAAGTTGGTGATGGACAGGGAGGCCTGGCATGCTGCAGTTCATGGGGTCGCAAAGAGTCAGACATGACTGAGTGACTGAACTGATACTGATAATACTTTCACATGATAAAATCTTCAAAAGCAAGTGAATCCAATGAAATCATGTTTCCATACCATGCTGTTCTAGTGACTAATCTGTTCAGACCAAGTGACTGTGATGACTTTCTTTTTTCGTATCTTCTAGAATTACATGTGCATATATGTTGTCAATGGTACGGATTCACATATTTATGTGTACACATGTCCCACATGCATGTCTGTATGTGTACATCAAGAGAGAAAGCACAGCTGCCAGGATAGACTCTTGCATGTGAATAAGATGAAGAAACATCTTATGCTTGAGGTGGGGAATAATTGGATGTGTGTGTGTGTGTGTTGCCCACACATATGATACTTCTTTATGGCTTCATGTTATTTGTTTTATCATTCCTTGGTGGCTCAGAGAGTAAAGCATCTGCCTGCCATGCAGGAGACCCGGGTTCAATCCCTGGGTTGGGAAGATGCCCTGGAGAAGGAAATGGCACTCCACTTCAGTACTCTTGCCTGGAAAATCCCATGTATGGAGAAGTCTGGTAGGCTATAGTCCATGGGGTTGCAAAGAGTTGGACATGACTGAGAGAATTCACTTTCACTTTTCACTTTCAAAGATATTATAATTACCTTCAGTTCCTCCCAACTAAAGGACTTCTCAGTTGATTTTTGTATTTTGGTTATAGCAACAATGTTGTCATTGCTTTATAATATAAATATATAGTTCCTGTAGATATGCTTGTGTGTATGCATGACAAATTTTAGAAGTTAGATTTTGGAGTCCAGGCATTTTAAACCATGAAAAAGATATCCAAAATAGCAAAAAAAAAAAAAAAAAAAAGAAAAAAGCTAACACCAAAATTGTACTTCTAAAAAAGTGAATATATTTTTTTTCCCCAATATCCTCATCAGAACTCTGGTTTTGCTTGTTTATTACTGCTATTTTTAAGGTATCATTTTTACATAATGATCTTTAAATCCTGTGAAAAGAAAATGTGTAGCAATGTCCGGGCTTAATGAGTGGCCCAGGGTTGCATGCTCACTCATTTATGCACACTGTCAGCTGTGTGCTGTTTGCTAGTGTTTGGTGAGCTCTTACGGCTCTCTTCTGTGATCTTATACCAACTCGTTATCTTTAAAAGAGAGTGTTCTTACAAATTCTTTGTATCTTTGTAGCTTGGATTTGTATCCTTACCCCATTCAGTATTTATGAGCTTCGGTTTCTACAGTAATATAAAGCTGGTTTATAAAGGTACTATTAAGAAATTTAGAATTAAATTTGAAGCCTGCCTTTAATAGGTATAGACTTTATGATGTGCATTTCTTCATAACTTCTGTTCTAACTTTCCTTTTCTATTCTGCTTTTACTCTACCTTAACATAGATACATATTTCTTTACAATGAAAAATATACTCAAGAAAGATATATTCTTGTAAAGTTTTGCATACTGATTTATAGAAATACTTCAAGTGTACACATCCAAATATAAGTTTGTGTGTATATGTATACAACTATCTCAGCTTAGGATTCCAATGCAAGAAATTAGGAAAGTATGCAAAAAAAGTTTAAAATGTTTTATAAAGAAGTTAGATGAGAAGAATCACTGAATTAAAGATTTAAGTAACTTACATGAAATACTTTAGTAATCCATAAAGTTGTATACTAGTGTTAGTTTTATGATTTTCTTAATTTGTAAGAATGCATTTAATATTTTTGGTTATTTGCTAGCAAGATCAATTACTATCTTAATTTTGGCATCAATAAAAGGTCATTTTCATTTTTTCTAGTTTTTAAGAAAGGTACTACAAATTAGTCTGAAATTATTTTAATAATTGGAAAAATTCTTAGCAAAGCAGTAACATGGGTAGATAAATGATTGATTGGTTCTGACCCATGTAAAACTGAAGAAATCAGGATGGTACCAATAAAACCCACAGTAGCCAAGATTACTAAGGAGATTGTTGTATGTAATTCAGTATGAAAATGAAAACGTACCCCACTTTTCTAGGACTGATGAAGTGTCCAGCACTGCATATTAACTCGTTTATGGAAACTTTCAAGCTTGTTATTTTTGCATATTTAAATTCTACTAGAACAAATATTTTTTACATTCATTCTTTCAAGAGGATACAGTGTGGATTCATATACACAATGAAGATTCAGATAATACATTCTTTAATTTCAAGAATGAGATCTTGAATGAAAAGTGTGTCCTTTTGATTCTTAATGCCTTGGGAATGAAGGCATATGATTTGAATGGTTTCATTTGTAGCCAAATATTTGCAGGTAATTGGAGGTAATCTTGGTTGAGTATTAAGTCCATGAGAGTTTTCCTAAGTGGCTCAGTCTCCAGGAGCAAACGCTTACTCCTTCCTGAATGGGATAATGTGGGGATGAAGTGACAGCAGAGTGATTGTTCACAGTGTGTCTCTGCAAGGCTCCCCAACTCCTGGAGGCTTAGAAATGGGCAATGAGATGTGTGAATCATGCTGGAATCTGACGCGGCATCTCCTGCAGGCAGGTGCTGTAGAGCTGAAACACGGGTCTGCTGCTGCCTTCCGCAGTGAGAACGCAGCATTTTGTGAATGGCTGAGTTTAAGGATCAACCCACAGGAAGGGGTCACGCAGGAAAGATAGCAGAGGCTCTGGAGTTCTGCTGTGTCGGAAATGCCAGATCCGTGAGCGCTTGGCTCAGCGACAGGTCTCAGAGACCTATGGGAATCCCTCCCTAGATAGCGAAGATGCTTACTGCTTCCTTGAAGATCTAATTCTATGGATGTCTGTGGGCTTTTTTTTTCTCATTAATTTTTATTGGAGTATAGTGGCTTTACAAGATGTGCTGGTTGCTCATGCTCAGTCCCTAAGTCACATGGGATTCTGCGCCCCCATCTTCTGTCCATGGAATCCTCCAGGCAAGAATACTTGAGTGGGTTGCCGTTTACTTCTCCAGGGGATCTTCCTGACCCAGGGATCAGACCCAGGTCTATTGCATTAGCAGATGAATTATTTACCACTGAGCCACCAAGGAAGCCCTTGCGTTAGTTTCTGCTGCGCAGCAAAATGATTCCCACACACATACCTGGCTTCCCTCCTTTTGGGTTTCCTTCCCATTCAGAGCATTAAGTGTAGGTCCCTGTGCTATACAATATGTCGTTATTAGTGATCGATTTTATACAGTAGTTAACAGCAGTGTACATGCGTCAATCTTAATCTCCCAAGTCCTTTCTTTTTAAATTAGCAGTCTATGAGTGAACAGACACACCTGAGATCAGGTTTTTCCTTGGATGCAGTGTGCTGGGGTGGAAAGTGCACCCGCTTGGAAGGCAGACTCATTGGGCATGATGCTGTCTGTGCTCCTCAGTAACTCAGAGGCCTTGGGCTGGTGCCTGTCCCCACTGCAAATGGGACATCAGATCATGTCCGGCTTTGTGTGTGCATGAGAGAGAGAGAATTGGGGAGAAACTATATGGAAAACACCTAAAGAATTGTTTAGGCAGGTTGGTAGGTCAGCCTAAGAGCCAGCTCCCCATGAGAAGCCACTGGAATTCTTGGCATATTGTGTGGAGCGTGGGGTTGACCTACCCACTTTCACATGTGAGCCAGAAACCTCAGCTTGACCAGGAGATGGGATACAAACCATCTCTCAGCACCATGGATGAAACTCAGAGGCAGCCTCGGCAGTAATGTGTAAAATGTTAATAGTACAATATTTCTGTATGCTAAGGCTCATGAAGGAAAGAACTCCATTGTGTAACTCTGGGTTGCTGGGAGATCAGGCAAACTGGAAGAATATAAAACAAACACTTAAAAAAATTACTGAAGTATAGTTACTTTAGAGTGCTGTGTTAGTTTCCACTGCACAAAGAAGTGAGTCAGCTGTGTGTATACATGCATTCCCTCCCCCTTGAACCCCCCCTCCCACCCCACCATCCAGGCAACCTAATAATCTATTCAGAACATCTGTAGATACCTGCCGTAGGTATGTGAGAAATTGGGATGAAATATAGAGGGTCTGGTAAAGGAAATCTTGAGAGGAGAATTTTCATGTTACTTTCTTTTTGTGAACAGGTTTTCCATTTTGTAGATAATGTAATCATTTCCAGAAAAAAATGTACCTCAATTTCTACACTGATGATTTTGGGGTTTTCAGAAATGTCTTACAATTTATTTATTTGTTTGAAATTCACTTAGCCCTTTCTCTAGAACTAAACCCTTATAAATCAGTTACTTAACAGATTCATTTTTTCTACCATATTTTAGAGCTCATTCTTCCACTGGAGACCTGTTTCCTCATTTGTTTGGGTTTGTTTTGTTGAGAAATCAGAGCTAGGTTTTGTTCTGGCTATCTGTGTTTGCTGCTCCCTGGGAGAGTGCCTAGAAGGATGGTCCTGGAGAGAAGTCGTCGTGTGAATTTCTATGTTGTCAGCCATCCCACGGAATATCATGTTGAATGAGCTTGAGGGAAAAGTAGGGAGCTGGTGCTGCAGAGCAGAGTGACTCAGGGTGCTCATGAAAGGCTGGGTGGGCACTAGAGAGGCATGCTTCCTGCCCCTGCCCAGATCCCAGGCGTGCAGCTTGTTTAATAGACTAGGCAATTAACCTCCACCAGCAGGAAAGGTGGGCAGTATTGGTACACACTAACACAGCCAGCCCCCAATGCAAGGTGGATCTGAAAAATACCCCGTTCAAATAAGAACTAGTTTTTTCCTGCAGTAAGAAGACATTTGGCTTGTGAAACCTTGAACAGTCCCAAAAGCCAATTTTCTTAAGACAGTGACACCTTGAAATCTTGTTCCTTACACTGAATTGAAGCAGTACATTGACTTCAATGGGACATGTTAGTTTTGTTCTTAAACCTTGTGACGGTAAACCTATGGATGCTCTTGGTTTGAACCTGCTTTCTAACAAGCTGATCCATGCGATGTGGATTTAGTATGTCCTTTGTGATAGAGAAGATGGAATGGTAGATAGTGGTGTGGGGGGTTCAAGGCTAGAAGGAGACAATTCCAGGCACTTGCCATGAAATCTACTTCTGACACATGAATTTCAGGGTCTCACAATTTATATCGCTTGCATGATGAACTGGAGAGTCCCTCACCAACTCTGGGCAGGGAGTCTGGCCAAGGGAAAGGTACCTGGCCTAGCTGAGCTGTCACACGGTGGGGCTTCTTTGGTCCGTGGCCGAGACTTCTCTTGTCTGTGTCAAGCAGACATGCACGGCCCTCAGCACAGTCCCCACCTGCCTGGCCCCAGCAGCCGAGTCCCATCACTGTGATCAGCCCCACACGTATCTCCTGCTAAACCACGGCTCTCCCCTCAGGGAGGCTGGCTGTCCTGGGGCCTGTGCTGTGCAGTGAGCCTCTGACACAGTTGGGTTCCCAACACTGGGGATGAGGCTCTGTATTCCAAGGGGTGAACATGAAAAGCGGTGACTGAAGTCCCTGGAAGTTGAATGAGGTGGGCACTGAGGATTTACTCCCCAGAGAGGAGTTTCAAAGATTTCTTTGGCAAGCCCTATCTCTTGCGATGCTGGACAGAGGCAGCCCAGCGCGTGATCAGCTGTCTATCACCAGGGTGAACAAGGGACACCCTGAGAACCAGTCTGCTCGATACTTCTGGTGCAGTGTTTAGTAAGCGACTTGAGACACTCAGCAGTTTCCTATAACTTAGGCTTTGTGTCAGATAAATTTTGCCCAACTGTAGGCTAATGTAAATGATCTGAGCACCACATCTAAGGTAGGCTGGGAGAAGCTTTGATGTTCCATAAGATAAGGGCACTGAATGCAGTTTTTATTTAGATTTTCAAATTATGATAGGTTTATCAGAATATAGACAGCATATTACAAAGCAGAGACATTACTTTGCTAACAAAGTTCTGTCTAGTCAAAGCTATTGTTTTTCCAGTGGACCCATATGGAAGTGAGAGTTGGACTAAAAAGAAAGCTGAGCACCGAAGAACTGATGCTTTTGAACTCTGGTGTTGGAGAAGACTCTTGAGAGTCCCTTGGACTGCAAGGAGATACAACCAGTCCATCCTAATGGAAATCAGTCATGGATATTCATTGGAAGGACTGATGTTGAAGCTGAAACTCTAATACTTTGGCCACCTCATGGGAAGAGTTGACTCATTGGAAAACACCCTGATGCTGGTAAAGATTGAGGGCAGGAGGAGAAGGGGATGACAGAGGATGAAATGGTTGGATGGCATTATCGACTCAGTGGACATGAGTTTGGGTAGACTCCAGAAGTTTATGATGGTCAGGGAGGCCTGGCGTGCTGCGATTCATGGGGTCACAAAGAGTCGGACATGACTGAGCTACTGAACTGAACTGAACTATCAGAATATAACCCCATTATAAGCTAAGGAAGATTTGTATTTCTAAAATTAGTGGATTTCATCTAACAAACTACTAGATTTAGGTTTCAGTTTTGTAGAAGTTAGATACACAATTGAGGAAGTCTCAGTTTAAAAATATACTTTGTCAAATACCACAGTGAAATAAATTTGCATATCATTTCAAGTTTTAAAAGTATTTTCTTAATGTGACTGAGCCCTAAAATAAACTCCAGGGGTCTCTGTCTAATCCCTTCCTGAGCCAAATGAAGAAATGATTTAGGGCCCTGCATCACTGATCACGGCCGTGCTGAAATTTGTATGAGCATTAAATATCCTAAACCTTAGATGAGAAAATAAAG
This sequence comes from Antilocapra americana, assembly GCA_007570785.1. Classification (NCBI taxonomy): domain Eukaryota; kingdom Metazoa; phylum Chordata; class Mammalia; order Artiodactyla; family Antilocapridae; genus Antilocapra; species Antilocapra americana. The sequence continues at coordinate 935,514 of ML661352.1, read as the reverse complement.
CAGAAAATCTTTGAGTTATTCTAAAATAGCACAGAGCTTATCTCAGATCTTAACATGGAGAAGTGGCATACCTGAGGGAAAACAGACTGAAAAGAGATCCTGATAGAAAAATCCCACTAACGGATTTTGCACTAGAAAGAAAATTTCTGGATCCTTATCACTCAGGTAGAGATGAAGTTGATAACATAGAAGACTCAAGAACTAACGAAGAGAACTTTGGGGCAAAGTACTTACAACTCATACTTAGGAATGGAAAATGCTGTTATTATGTGGATGTCATGTGTAAATAAAATTGTTTCCATTGTCATCACAGAGACACATTGAGACAATGTTATTTCATGGTTGGGGGCAAAATCTGCTTAAGTTTTTGTTTCCAATAGTGTATTATAGACACTGTAATTGTGAAGTCACTTTCTCAAAATAGCTTGATGCACAGGTAGGAAAAGAGGATCAGTGGAATTAATTTTTGGCACATTTGTTTAGAATGTAATTTGGGGATTTTTTTTTTTCTTCCCAGAGGCACTTTAATGACAGAGTAGTGTTTAGCTGAGAATAAACTCTCTGAGGACGAAAATTCTGCCTAGTGCAAGCTAAGATAGACTGAGTTAACCTAAATTACCGTAACTGCATGCAGTTCCTCTCTGGATTCTGGGGAGAAGGAAACTATATCCTGACCATGATTTGAGCAATGATACGTTTCAAGAATATGAGAGTTTTTTTAAGATGTGAGCCTTTTAGGAAGGAAGGGTGTAAGTTAAAGCAAATGCATTGGTTTAATTGCTGTGTATATGAAAACACACACATAATACAGCAATAATATTATATTTGTAAACACAATAATTAATAACAATACTTAATATCACTACACATTTCATATATGTGCAATATACATAGCAATATTAATACTTAAAATATTATACACACACACACATATATATAGTTGTTCAGTCACTAAGTATTGTCCAACTCTTTGTGACCCCATGGACTGCAGCACACCAGGCTTCCCTGTCCTTTACTGGCTCCTGGAGTTTGGTCATACTTATGTCCACTGAGTCGGTGATGCCGTCCAACCATCTCATCCTCTGTCATCCCCTTCTCCTCCTGCCCTCAGTCTTTCTCAGCATCAATCAGGGTCTTTTCCAATGAGTTGGCTGTTCACACCAGGTGGCCAAATTATGTATATGTATGTGTGTGTGTGTGTGTATATATATATATATATATATATATATATATGTATATATATATATATACATACACTTAAATTTATTTTTCTCTCAAAATACCTAGAATATATTATAGTGCTTGGAGTTAAAAACATCCTCAGCTAACAAAATTGTAACAGTTTCTTTATATCTCCTATGTAGAAATAGAGATTTTCCTCACACCATATATGGAAGTAAATGTAAACTTTTCAGTGTACTCTGTTAATATAAAACTTTTGGTCATTTAAAAAGCTATATATATATATACATAAAAGTGCCCAAACAGGAAATACAGTTATAGCAAGTGTGTCCTCCAGGGCTGTGACACAGTGTGGGGGAACTCCTGCCTCACTCCCAGTAGGGGATGCCCCAGTGTTGCCAGACCAGAGAGCCACACACAGCACAGAGCAGACTGGCTTTGTGACCTGGCACTGTCAGTTTCCTTGAACTGTTAATTTCTATGATTCAAACATTTGATTTTTTTTTTAATGTGTTCATTCTTTCTGGCTGATCTGAGCAAACCTGGCAGTATTGTGGTGGGTTACTGATTCAGGAGACCCTCTCCACAAGCCTCCACTTTCTCTGTCTCCCTCATCAACACACACAGTCCTCTGGGAAGGAATGAGTCCAAATGCCTTTCCTTCAATTGTCTGATCTCACTTGGAGTCTACAAATGAGAAAGAGTGTATTTTTCACAATTTTACACGTAGTGGCAAAGGGTCCCTCTCAACCACTGTTGCCAAAACATTTCAAAGAGAAGGGCGGACCCTCTCTGTCTTCCAGTAGAGATGCATTTTATTTATGTGTGTGCATGTACACGGACATGCACATATTTAGTACACCTGTATGTACACACAGAGGTGTGAAAAGCTGTGAGATGGAAATCATCAGCAGAAATTGGATAGAGCACTCTTTTTATCAAGAAATGGCAGGGCTACCGATCCCATGGAAAGAGGAGCCTGGTGGGCTACAGTCTATGGTGTTGCAAAGAGTTGGACATGACTGAAGTGACTTAGCACACCCACACACAGGAGAGGGGTACTAGAAACCTCTTGACGTTCTCAAAAATTAAAGATGTTCATGTAAGAGAGGCATGATCTTTTCAAACAGTATTTCAGATAGTTGTCTGCCTCCCCCACAGAATCCTAATGATACTGTTAAATAGATGTTACTCAGCTGTGTTTTCCCCTCCAAGGTTTTCAGTTCTTCTTTGCAAGAGCTCTGTCCCATTACATAAATATTAATACATATCAATCTTCATAGATGTAAAAAATTGATATTTCAATTTGATATATTGTTTTAAAACAACTTCAGCCTATGGACTTTATTACTAAATTAAGCATAGGGAAATTTTCTAGCTGACTATAGGAAAAAGACATCACTGTTTGTACATATTTGTTCATCCACAGAAATGTAGCTAGAAATACAAATATCTACTGGACATAGGAGCTTTTTATTTCTGAAATTAGTGTAGAAAACCTTTTCCAAATGACACCAGTAAATCATTCGGGTGTTCCTCTGTCTTCCTTTTTACGTGCCCAATTGGTACCATGGCAAAGAATCAACCTGCCAGTGCAGGAGACGCAGGAGACACGGGTTCGATCCCTGGGTTGGGGAGATCCCCTGGAGGAGGGCATAGAAACCTGTGCACAGAGAAGCCTGGCAGGCCACAGCCCATGGGGTCCACTGAACACGACTGAGCACACACACACTCACGCATGCACAATCTGTGTCCCTGCTCACGAGGCAGATAGGAAGCTACCTAGCAGGCCTCTTAACTCCTAGTAAGCGCTAGACGATAGGACACATGCCATGACTTGTGGACATACAGCACCGGTGTGACTACAAGACGTTCTGATTTTTCTTCATACAGCATTGATCACTTCCCTTGTTCTCTTGAGTGTATAGCTTGTCATTAAGTGAATAGAGCACAGCAAACGTGAAATCTTTTCTGAGACTTTTGTTAATGTGGAATTCTACTAAGTGTTTTATGTCTAGACACTTTTGGCCTAAGACTTACAATTTAGAATTGTTAGGAGCTCCGTGTTGGGCTATAATAGTGTGAGCAAACCAAATGACTACATTACTTTCTTCTTAAGTCCAACCAGACTCAAACCAATGTGATAAGAGCTTTGGGAAGGGGGAAACAGGCAGTACATACACACCACGTCTGCACTTGTAATTGCCTAGTATACAAGAACAGACGGTAGCTTTAATTTCTTATTAATAACAATGAAGACTTTCAAGTATAGTAGCTTCAATTATCTTTGCTGTTGGGCCAACCATGTAACATACAAACTTTTTTTTTAAATAAAAGTTTAAAGAAAGTATTGCAAAGTATTTAACTTGGTCTTTGCCAAGAGAAGTTAAATGAAGATGTGGTCATGAAGGTTAAAATCCGACACATATTTTTAGCAGTGAAATTATGCAATAGTTTAAATATATGTAAGACCTGTGTACGTATATGGCCTGTACATCATGATAATGTCTATCATTGAAATTGATATTGTGAGTAGATTTGTAACTTTTATGTCAATTGTTATAAATAATATGTTCAACAGAATAGACAAATAAATGAACTAGATATTATTTTCACTTAGGAGTGCACCTCTATTGAGTGGAATTATAGTTTCCTCATTATTTTATATGAAACAAGCCATGCTCACACCAGTCTTGTGTCTGCTGAGCTTCTCACTAAATTTCTTACTGTTCTTCCTCCAGCTTCACTACATCTAATACTGAAGATTACTGCATTGATATCAGCAATTTGCTTGTCTTCAATGATAGTGTAGTATGCAATATTTTGAATCTGTTTCTAAGTGCAATTCATGCTAATAATTTCTTGAGAGATGGAAGAATAAACTTGTTCCATTTTGAAACTCATGTTTCTACCGAGTGAACATGTACCAAGAATATGGAAGGGCTGTCCCAATTGTCCTCACTTTACTTAAAAACCACTCATCTTTGAGATACATGCTCTGTCATTTATCCAGATTGCTACATCTGAGGGGGGTGGAATTTCTTTCTCCAAGTAGAAAACCTAGTAAATGAGATTCTATAGGACAGAAGGCATGCAACTAGAAAAAGGCAGAGACAGATTTACCAAGGGGGCAGAAAGAGATGTTTGGACCTACACTGCATTAAGCAGTCAAGTCGCTCAGTCATGTTAGACTCCTTGCAACCCTATGGACTGTAGCCCGCCAGGTTCCTCCATTCATGGGATTTTCCAGGCAAGAGTACTGGAGTGGGTTGCCATTTCCTTCGCCTGGGGATCGTCCCTACTCAGGGATCGAACCTGGGTCTTCCACACTGCAGGCAGACTCTTTACTGTCTGAGTCACCAGGGAAACCCAACACTGAATATATTCTCCTGAGAATGAAATGCTCCTGTCAGCTTCCTCATTCATACCTACTCGGTTTTCTAACCGTATTTTTCCTGTTCCCACAAATGATTCAGCTAGGGCATCAGATGAAAACTCGGTGCTTCGAATAATGATGCTAAGATTATTTTCTGACAGTGACAGTCACATTTCTGGGTCTCTCTCTAAGAAGAAGCAGGTCAAATGGGCATATGTTGTGAGATCAAAATGGGGAGGGGAAGGCTGACTGAAGTGTCCTTCTTTCCTGTTTTCATTGACTCCCACTGTGTTGATACCCTGATGAGCTACATCTAGAGATGAAGTGGAGTATAAAGGTCTAAGGATACATGGATGGCAGCATGATAAAAATTTGAGACACTGCATATGGACACAATCTGCAGTGAGGCTACTATAAAAATCCACATGTTGGATGATTTAACTAAAAGTTTAAAAAAATTTTAAAAAAAGAATTAGTTCTTAAGAATGTATGTTTCTCAAAGAAGATAACACTAAAATTTATCCCCAGGGTCCTCATGCATAGGATATGAGTGATGTATCAATCATTGTTTGTTGTTTATTCATTCAGTCACGTCCAACTATGTGACATCATGGACTGCAGCCCACCAGGCTTCCCTGTCCTTCGCTGTCTCTTGGAGTTTGCTCAAGTTCATGTTCATTGAGTTGATGATGCAATGCAACTATTTCATCCTCTGTTGCCCCCTTTTCTTTCTACACTCAATCTTTCCCAGCATCAGAGTCTTTTTCAATGAGTCAGTTCTTCCCATTAGGTGGCCAAAGTATTGGAGCTTCAGCTTCAGCATCAGTCTTTCCAATGAATATTCAGAGCTGATTTCCTTTATGATTGATTGCTTTTGATCTCCTTGCTGTCCAAGGGACTCTCAAGAGCCTTCTCCAACACCACAGTTCAGAAGCATCAATTCCTTGGCACTCAGCTTTCTTTATGGGCCAACTCTCACATCCATACATGACTACTGGGAAAACCATAGCTTTGACTAGACAAACCTTTGCTGGCAAAGGGATGTCTTTACTTTACAATATGCTGTCATGGTTTGTTATAGTTTTTCCTCCAAGGAGGAAGCATCTTTTAATTTCATGGCTGCAGTTACCATCTGCAGTGATTTTAGAACCCAAGAAAATAAGGTCTGTCACTGTTTCCATTGTTTCCCCATCTACTTGCCATGAAGTGATGGGACCAGATGCCATGATCTTAGTTTTTTGAAAGTTGAGTTTTTAAGCCAGGCTTTTCACTCTCCTCTTTCACTTTCATCAAGAGGCTCTTTAGTTCTTCACTTTTTGCCATAAGTGTGGTGTCATGTGGATATCTGAGGTTATTGCTATTTCTCCCGGCAATCTTGATTCAAGCTTGTGCTTCTTCCAGCCCAGTGTTTCTCATGATGTACTCTGCATACAAGTTAAATAAGCAGGGTGACAATATACAGCCTTGATGTGCTCCTTTTCCTATTTGGAACCAGTCTGTTGTTCCATGTCCAGTTCTAACTGTTGCTTCCTGACCTGCATACAGGTTTCTCAAGAGGCAGGTCAGGTAGTCTGGTATTCCCATCTCTTTCAGAATTTTCCACAATTTATTGTGATCCACACAGTCAAAAGCTTTGGCATAGGCAATAAAGCAGAAATAGATGTTTTTCTGGAACTCTCTTGCTTTTTCGATGATCCAGCGGATGTTGGCAATTTGATGTCTGGTTCCTCTGTCTTTTCTAAAACCAACTTGAGCATCTTGAAGTTCATGGTTTATGTATTGCTGAAGCCTGGCTTGGAGAATTTTGAGCATTACTTTACTAGTGTGTGAGATGAGTGCAATTGTGCAGTAGTTTGAGCATTCTTTGTCATTGCCTTTCTTTGGGATTGGAATGAAAACTGACCTTTTCCAGTCCTGTGGCCACTGCTGAGTTTTGAAAATGTTCTGGCATATTGAGTGAAGCTCTTTCACAGCATCATCTTTTAGTATTTGAAATAGCTCAACTGGAATTCCATCACCTCCACTATCTTTGTTCATAGTGACGCTTCCTAAGGCCAACTTGACATCATATTCCAGGATAACTGGCTCTAGGTGAGTGACCACACCATCGTAATTATCTGGGTCATGAAGATCTTTTTTGTAGAGTTCTTCTGTGTATTCTTGCCACCTCTTCTTAATATATTATGCTTTTATTATGTCCATACCATTTCTGTCCTTTATTGAGCCCATCTTTGCATGAGATGTTCCCTTGGTATCTCTAATTTTCTTGAAGAGATCTCTAGTCTTTCCCATTCTATTGTTTTCCTCTATTTTTTCCACTGATCACTGAGGAAGGCTATATTATCTCTCCTTGCTATTCTTTGGAACTCTGCATTCAAATGGATATGTCTTTCCTTTTCTCCTTTGCTTTTCACTTCTCTTCTTTTCACAGCTGTTTGTAAGGCCTCTTCAGACAGCCATTATGCTTTTTTGCATTTCTTGTTCTTGGGGATGGTCTTGATCCTTTTCTCTTGTACAATGTCATGGACTTCTATCCATAGTTCATCAGGCACTCTGTCTATCAGATCTAGTCCCTTAAATCTATTTCTCAGTTCCACTGTATAATCATAAGTGATTTGATTTGGATCATCCCTGAATGATCTAGTGGTTTTCCCCACTTCCTGCAATTTAAGACTGAATTTGGCAATAAGGTGTTCAGATCTGAGCCATAGTCAGCTCCTGGTCTTGTTTTTACTGACTGTATAGAGTTTCTCCATCTTTGGCTGCAAAGAATATAATCAATCTGATTTCGGTGTTGGCCATCTGGTGATGTCCATGCATAGAGTCTTCTCTTGTGTTGTTGGAAGAGGATGCTTGCTATGACCAGTGCATTCTCTTTGCAAAATTCTATTAGCCTTTGCCCTGCTTCATTCTGTACTCCAAGGCCAAATTTGCCTGTTACTCCAGGTATTTCCTGACTTCTTGCTTTTGCATTTCAGTCCCCTGTAATGAAAAGGACATCTTTTGGGGGTGTTAGTTCTAAAAGGTCTTGTAGGTCTTCATAGAACTGTTCAGCTTCAGCTTCCTCAGTGTTACTGGTCAGAGCATAGACTTGGATTACCGTGATATTGAATGGTTTGCCTTGGAAACGAACAGAGATTATTCTGTCATTTTTGAGATTGCATCCAAGTACTACATTTTGGACTCTTGTTGACTATGATGGTTACTCCATTTCTTCTAAGGGATTCCTGCCCACAGTAGTAGATATAATCACCATCTGAGTTAAATGCACCCATTCTAGTCCATTTTAGGGTGAATCAGACATTGACTCTTAAGGCAGACAAAAGAATTCGTCTGTAAAACCACCCAGGCCTGGATATTTCTTTTGGAGGAGTATTAATAGTTACAGGGTTATTCGCATTGATCTGTTGTTTCATTGAGTAAGTTACAGTCCTGTGTGTGTTCAAAGAAAGTAACCAATTTCATTTTAGTTGTCAAATTTATGGCTATAATTTTTATGGCATTTTTTTAATGTCTGTGAGGTTTCGAGTAATATCTGTTATTTTATTATTGATATTATATATCTGTGTCTTTTCTTATCCTTCCCATTATTTTTAAGCAGTGCAGGTCATTTATGCTACATTTGTTAATTTTGTTTATCGTTTCCAAGATGAGGCTTTATTTAATTATTTTTCTGTTTTCATTTCCACTGATTTTGTTGTTTTTATTTTTTTGCCCTTTGTTGGCTTTTGGTTTATTTTGCTATCCCTTTTCTAAGCTTTTGAGATGGGCACTTGGATTACAAATATTAGAATTATCCTCTTTTCTGTATGTGCTTTTAGTGCCATTCCTTCCCATCTCAGCACTGCTGATTTTGATATCTTGGATTTTGTGTTCTCATTCAGTATAATGTATTTTTAAAAATTGCCTTGCGACTTCTTTGATTCATGGATTATTTGGAAGTGTTCTGTTTTAGCAGCTGACGATTGTCCTTTCATTTTTCTCTTATTAGCTTCTGGCTTGATTCTGCAACTACAGTGGTTGTAATCAAGCATTTAATACCATAGGCTTCCTGAAAAGACAGAGTTTCTCCTACTAGGAATGGATGTGCAAGTTGGTTTTTTTTTTTTTTTTTTTGAATCATAGGTTTGTGTTCAAACTGTATTAAACAGTGTATCTATAGAGAGACTGATTAATTAGCAAACTTTAGGTAAAATATAAACTGATGAAGTATCTCTTTGGCCTTTTGAAAAGCTCTTCATTTGTAAAGTATTGTGCATATCATTATACTAGTTCACTCCTTCAGAGTTCTGACTTTATCAGTGTTAAGATATCTAAATGTATCCCAACTCAGTGCTTATTGAAATATACATCTTACAATCTAAAAAATCCATCTTGAAAACCAGATGTTAAAACCATTTCATTTGACCTCTGCTCAAGGTAGTCATTGACTCTTATTTCTGATGCTGTGACTAGTATACATTTTCTTTTCAAGAGAAAGTGATCTATTGTATGGAAGTAATAAAAGATAAGCATATTAATGATAAGATGTGACAGCACACTGATCACTTAGAAAAATAAACTCAAAAGCACATGGAATGTTAATTTGTGTTGCAGGTATAAGGTAGACTGTGTTGTTTCAAGTTCCATGCCCTATGTTGAGACAATGGTGTACTATACATCTCCTTCAGGAAAGGATCTTTTCAAAAAGTATTTAAATAAACAAGTTCTGGTGTTGGAATGTGCTACATTTCAATGAACTGGCAACACCTGGTGTACGGATTATGTAATTGTTTGATGACTTAGGTCAAATCAATAGGCCACGGTGGAAAGAAGAATTGAGTGACTTCATCAAATAAGCCTCCCAAACAAATTCATACTTTTTAACTGTATTCATGTCTTTTTAAAATTCAGGTTATCAGGATTTCAGCTGCCTTCCTCCATTGTCAGCAGCGGCTCCATCCTTACTCTGTGGTTCACGACAGACTTCGCCGTGAGTGCCCAGGGATTCAAAGCGCTGTATGAAGGTAAGGTGCTTGCTGGGCACCACCCACACCCACCGTGCAGACGGCTTCATACCGGCCAGGAAGGCTGGTCACACAAACCAAAGCTGCTGCTTCGGAGGTGGTTTTAATGGTTCAAATGTTTGACTTCTGTGTTTTGATGCTGGGAGAATGCTATTTACCGTAATGGCTCAAATTTCTGGCACAACACACGTGTTGACAATTTTCCTTTGTTGCTAGAGCTTTTTCATTGGAAGAATGGTTTTCTTTTGATGTGTGGCAGTGAAGTTTCTAGCATTTAGGATGTTAATTGATAGTGTTCCTTTTCTCCAATCTTAATGCACACAAGCTTTTTTAAAATAATTGTTGGACAGTAGTATTCAGAGTTGGTGCCTAGGTAAAGTGAATTCCATTACATGAGTTTTGGTTGTCATAATCTGAAACTTCGAATGGAGAAAGTGATCTCATTCGGAGCTTGCAAGGCATGGAGGCTGTGTTTCATTTTATTTTAGTTTTTATTTTTGGTGTTTTTGGACTTTGTCCTAAGGTGGCTTTGGGGTCTCACTGTCATTGTTGATTGGGGCAGAAATTTCAAGAAGATAAAAGAGATTTCAACCTTTGATAGAGGGAATAATATACATGATTGAAAAATATTCGATTTTAGGAAATTACACTACTAACATGGTAAGTGTAAATGCTGAGGTCTGTTTAGTCTTGTTTCACATAGATATTTTAATTTTTTTCTCATGTGTAATGCCGAATCTTTTATTTTTAACATAAACTTTGAAGCTCTTGAGTTGAAAAGGGCTATCTAGGGCGGGGGTAGGCCCAATCCAGTGTTCACTTGGTGAGCCTTCCTGGATGAAGTCCCCTCTGTGTGTTCCTCTTTGCAGTACTCCACGCACTTTGCAATATCACTCTTCTTGGAAAGATAAAATCTACGCATGCTTCTTGCAACTGAGCTTAGCTACTATGCAATTATCAGAAAATACAAGGTTAGAATGTCCTCTTTGCAAAGGAATATAAACAGCGATTCATCCTTTTATTTAAGTAAAGTCTTATGTGGAATGATGCTTAGACTTTTATACTAACTCCGACTCCAGTTCTTCCAGGTCACTGCTTTTATATTTAAATGTGCATCCATTGCCTGAAAGAATAACTCATCTTTAAGCTTATTACTGATTACCTGGGGATCATTTAATCTTTGGAAGAGTAACAGGCTAGTTCAAGGTTAATATGTGCTACTAGCTTTCAGATTTGTTTGAATCTACCACTTTCTGTATACCCCAGCTTCACATAATTTTTTTTTTTCTAACTTGACATTACAAAAGTGTTTCTGAAGTAATCTGTACTAGCTACTGTGAAAGAGAACTTGTCCAGCCAGCACATATGGTATTTCAATAGATGGGTATTGGTTCAACATTTTAGAAACCTTGGCAGTTTTCTTTCCCTGTCTGACAAGTTGATCCTTAATACCGTGTTTTGGTGAATTTCATCCGATAAATGTTGCAGAAACTCTACTGATTCTGAGTGACTGCTAGATGAATGATCAAAGGGAATCCTTCTGGGCTGCTGGTGGGGGTGTTTGAGGCTGTCATCCTGGCATAGTGAACAATGATTGGTGAGATTGTCTCTGTTGGGAAAATGTTTATGAGTTATCAACAAAACTGGAAAAATGATGAGAAAAACAGAGCCATGAGTTAAATGCATTTTTTAAAAGGTTGTTGTTTGAAGATATGTTTGAAATTTTTGTTTTCAATAGTTGCATTACAATATAACCTGATATTCACAAGTAAATACAACCCATTATTTTGAAAGCAAAATATTAAAATAAAAAGTGCTTTGTTAGCAAAGTAAAAATCATACAATGTGCAATATATTTATTTGCAAAATATTTTTTATTAGCTTACAGATATTTTATTAGCTTACTGTATTACAAATACAATAATATTTTATATTAGCTTTACAAATTGATAAAATAAGTTTGTGTTATCTGGTGAAATAAAGTTAATTGCAGTCTAAATAGAAGGTTAAATACTAGAGAATTTTTGTAGCAGAGACTAAAACTTTGACTGTAAATATCAGGTGATTTATCAATAATATCATTTCACACAGGAAACTTACACACAGCTATAACTTACCAATGTAATGGTCCTGGGATAAAGTGAGATTTATATTGAGAACAATGTATAAAATATTCAGATACACCTATTCAGATATATTAAGCATAACCAATGAGTCAGAAAAATATCTAAAGTTGTTTTGGAACCAGAACTTTTTATCTCACTGGTTTTTATACTGACAACACTGTCTTCCAAGTAATTAATATAAGCCAAATAATGCAATAAAATGTCTATGTCTTATCCAAGATCTCTAAGGAAAATTTAAAAATTTTAATGGTAAATCAGCTTCAATTTTTTCTCTAGTTCATAAACAATTACCAGTTTTTCCAATTAAAGTTAGTATTTATTTAGTATTACCAGATTGATGTTTAATTTTTTATTTATATTTATTTGTTGAGTTGGGAGTAAATCTTCCAAACTTAAAAAATCTGTCTACACAAGATAGCCTTAGTAATAAACTTAACCTGGATTTAATCTGGGCACTGGACTTTATAGTTTGCTGACAGTACTTTGGAATAAATACTATTTACATAAATTATTATTCATTCATGGAGATATTAATCTACCTAAGGAGTGTGGAAACAGTGATTTAAATTATTCTACTAAATGTGTTCAGTTGTTGAATTTAACCCTGAAAATTAGATGGAGATATTTATTCATTTCTCACTAACATTATTCACATATAGTAATTAATTTTTTAAATAGTGGGTAAGTTCATAGATTGTTGATGAAATCAACATATTTTCAATCCATAAATATAGAAAAATAAAATTGAAGTTACTACTTTAATAGGGTATTTTATAATGTTATATTTCCTAGTTCCATTACTGAACATTATTCTTCATTGTAAGTCAAATAATTTTCATGATTTCTTTTGGTAAATTTATAACAAATATACTGGGATTACACATAATTTACAGTGAGATGAATTACTATCAATATTCCTATGCTTGTCCAATATTGAAGCCTTAGGTATGTAAATAACATTCATTTATGTATTTCTACCTTCCAACTTTTTTTCATCAAGATCTCAGTTACTGAAATAAAATTATTTGTGTCATCACATTTATTCATGATTTAAGAAAAAAATCTTCCAGGAGGTCAGAAACTTGTCATGGCATGTCAAGACATGACAGATATTATGTCATGACAAATATGTGACAAAACAGTCATGAGACTCAAGGACAAAGGGAACAAATCCATTTGGTGACATGTGACAATCTAGAATTGTGCCCCAAAGAACCTGTCACTCTGACAATTTTATTTGTTTCATTTTCTAAAAGGCAAGTCTTCTCTGTTCTAATATTTTGTCTTACTAGTGACAAAGTGAACTAAATATTAGAAACACTAGTGAATGTGTGATGAAAATACTTTCACTCCCAGTTTGGGGTTCTTAAATCTAATTTATTTTCAAGTGACACTTCTTTCATTAATGCATATCCTGAATATCATTTCAGATGTTTCATGAATTATTTGGTAATTTTTCATACATTAACTTTCAATAATTTTAGTATTGGTTATATTTTAAAACTGTAGTTTTTTACCAATTATTTACTATAATTTAGATTGACTTTTAAGATATTTTTGCAGGTAGAATCAGTTTCTTTGACATTGTATTTTGATACTCTAATATTTGTATAAAATGAATATCTACATATTATACAAGCTATATTTGAATAGGAAGCCCTGATTCTGTGATTCAAATTGAGTCCAATGTGTACTCACTAGAATTAATATTTTTATTCTGTATAACATTTCTTGATAGTGTAGGGCAATTCTATTAACTGGAAACAAAATTGACCAAGGCTTTATCGATGGGATGACATTTTTTTAAAAAAGAAATTGCAACAGAAATTTTATGCACATTTTGCCACAGAAATTACCTTTGCAGTAATTGTTTGAGGTAAAAGGAAGGTTAAATTGGATTCCTGTCTAAGGCAAACCTGATAGAAGTGGTAAGAATATATTCTTAAAAGATTTATTTAAAAATCATAGTTTGAAAAGGGAAACAACTTAACCACAAGTGTAGCCAGCCAAATGTTTTATCCATAAAATAGTAATTTTACACATTCAGCATTTATCTCACCTTCCCATGGTGCCATATTTGACTATATTGGCCTTAAATTTTGTACTTGAAGTCTATAAGAATCTGACAGTTTAAAAATCTTCTTAGAAAAAATACCACCACCAGAATGAGGAATAATTTGATATTACTAATTTGCAAAGATTGGCTCATGACAGGAAACTGTATTGCATACAAACTAGCATATTAGATAGAGTGAAAAAACAACTGCCCACAAAGATGCTTGAAGAAACTCCCTAGGGTTATACAATTCTATTCTAGAGAAATTCTACTCTTTCAACTTTTTTTTGTCTTAAAATCATTCATTCTATTGACTATAACATTATGTCCTCACTAAAGTGTATGTTTCTCTTGGATAGATAGTAAATAAATGAATGATAGGTAGGTAGATAGATGAAAGGGATAGATAGATAATCCGTAGTCAAGATAGATGATGGGTAAGTAGATACATAATAAATAGGCAGACAGGTAGATGAACGGATGGGTGAGTCGATGCGCCTAAAATGGTATAAATTCTTATATACGTTTCCTTATTAAATCTTCAAGATTCCTAAAGCACAGCAAAATTACCTAATTTTACTGGACAGAGAAAATGAAATAGTGATATATAGTAACTTAGTTTCTCAAGACCTTATAGCTACTAAATAGTGAAGGGGGGAAATTAATCAGCAATCTGCCTATCTCCAGATGATGTCATTCTTAGCCATGTACTGTGTTTTCTCTCATATAATATCTATTTACATGTATGAATATTTACACATAAAGATATGCATGTATCCACATATGTGTATACACAAAATCACACTTTTACATATACATACATATGTATATATATGTATATACACACACTATATGCATAGAGCATATATGTATGTTCTTATGTAAATGGACACAGATTAACTCTCTCATTTATTTATTATGCTTTGATTGAGTATCTACTGGAGACTCAATACTGAGATAAATGACAGGAATACAAAGATGGTGATGAGAATGGTGTCTTTTCTGAAGGAGTAGTAGGCACAAATGACAAAATTAAATAGAACAGAGAGTGCAGTTGGTTCTAATACTTACCTATGGAAGTTGACACGGTTGGGCAGGAGGGAAGGCCAGTGCACCTGGGGACAGGTAAGGTCGTGGTGGAGTTAACTACTTGAGATGTACCACCAAGTGTTTAAAGAGGGCCAGTGCTAAATGCCGACTGTATCAGTCATTGAATGCAAGTTCTCCAAGGGAGATGGGCCACTGGAGGTCTTTCTGAGTGAGGAAGAATTATGGGCATAAGTGTGGAGGACATAGCTGCCCATCTGTAAGAACCGCGGGATGTTCCCTGGTTTGTGCTCTGGGCTCCCAGGAGGCCTGGAGCATGGTGCCTCGGGCTGGTGGTGCAGCCGGGGGCTCAGGGTAACGCTGTACCAGCCCTGAGATAGGACTCCTCCTCTGTGAGCGCCTCAGAAAGGCTGCATTCATCTCACCGGACAGGTAAACGGAAGCGTTTTCATTTGCATATGCCTCCATTTTACAATTTCGCCACGTTGTAGCTTTTACATCATGATTGAGGTGCCCGAAATGTTAACAGATGGAAGTGGGATCATGTGGATCAAGTGAATCCTGAATTCTTGCAGCAGCTTTCCCCCTGTGTCACCAGAGGGCACCTGTAATGCCCTCGCTTGTGGTCGTTTTTGTTTGCGTCCTTGAGGGCAGTGGGGGCTCCAAGGAAAGATTTCAATACTTGACATGTGGCTTTAAGTAAATATTTAAAAATATTGTTTGACAAAAATTCTTCACTCGGCCTCATCTTAATTTCATCCTGTAGTTCAAATTTCTTACCCTCAAAACCTAAAAGGAGAATTGATAGTAAGTTAGCTGATTGGAATTTGATTTTCTCTTTGCTTAACACATCTTCTTATCTAGAAGTTTCTAAAACACACACACACACACACACACACACACACACAGACACCTCCCAAAAAACAAGCACTGAAATTGTTTAAAGACAAAGAGTTTAGAGTTTTGATGACCCACTACATAGACAAGCATTCCGTTTTTTAAAAATAATGGACTCTATACAGGCCGTTCAATTAAACCTGTGAAAATGGAAATGGATTGATTTGATTTATTATGGATTTATGTTGGGGAGGAGAGTGAGCTTCGTGTTCCTAACCTACCTAGGTTTCACCAGGGACACGTGAATCTTGGCTACAGTGCAGGCCTCTCACTCTGGGGTCACTGAGGGATCAACTCCGTGGTGGGCAGGGCTTCTCACTGAGTATTTCTTGTCCCGTGAATGCCTTTGGCATTTCCCTCTGACACATCCCTCAAGTAGCATTTTCTTTCCTTTAACATCCATGGATCTGGATGTGGAAAGAACAGCTAGATTATTACCCTTCAAGCTCGAAGCTTTATTTAGGATGTCAGCACTGATTTATTTCTCCCTTGAAGCGATTATCCAAACTCAACCTGAATTAAAGCGTGGAACGTGAATGACCCACCTGGCAGGAGAGAAGCATTTTCAGTTGAAGAAAGTGAAGGTGAAGAACAGCAGTTAGCTGTCCATTGGCCAATGCCATGTCTTTGGATTTATGACAATTACTGAGGCTAGAATGACGGGGAAACATCTCGAAGTGCTTTGCTCTTGGCCCTTAGGTCCTCTAGGCGGGGGAGCCCAGATGAGGGCGCACCTGCCTAAGGACACTGCTCACCTGGTGGTGGGGCGCAGAGCGGGCAGTCCTCACGGCAGTCCTCAAGGCATAGATGCCAGGGCCTCTGCCCCTTCTTCATTCTTGACTTGCAGGGTGTTCCGCAGCAGGCATGCTAGAACCGCTCTACAAAGGTGTTGGAATGGCTCTTGAAAGCAATTATTCCTGTTAGTAACATGAACGCTAACATCTCCAAAACATGCAGAGATAGGAGAGAAGTAGTGACTTTCTAAAAGTCTGGCTAAGTCAATCAGATGTCAAGTCAGAGCAGGAAGATCTGAACCCATGCACAGTTTTGTACGTATGTGCGTTTTCCCCACAGAAAACATTTCATAGACTTCACCAAGGTCTCAGTTGGTTCAGAACTAACATAAAGGTCTTAAAGGTTGATAATAGTAGCTTTGCTACCCCGAGGCATCAAATGTTCCTTAACCTGATTTCTGTTTCTTATCTTACCTCTTACTTGTTGTTTCGATTCTGATACCAGGTTACAGTTGGGCTTCATAGGTGGGCCTTGAGTTCTGGGGTGGACTAGGGCCGTCCTGTCAGCGTGAATGGTCTGGTTCCTGTGAATTATAGTCTATTAATTTGGCATTTTGATTTTATATGTTCTGTGAACTTAATTAATATGTTTACCCTTGAGAGAGGAAGTTGTTCTCTGTGTACTACAAAATCCAGTTTCGGATTCAGTAAGAGTGGATAACAGTAATCCACCAAGATCATACATTCTACTGTGGGACCTATTTAGCGGTATTAAGTTAGCCATTTTCCCTGGCGAGACACCAGTACACACACACACACACACACACACACACACACACACACTGCGCACACTCACACTCCTATATCATCATGTACAATTTCTCTTCAGGCATCATCCTAAGGAATCATTTTCTTTCAAGTATTCAGTGCTGTTCAAATAGTCTTAGTCATATGTGTATTGACCTAAGGGGACATTCATGATACAAGAAAGTGGGAAAAACACAGTATAATACCATTTTGTTGAAAATAATTTCTGAATGTACTGGTGTATGTAAGTATGCACGCATGCCTGTGTATGTGTATCCATCACCCATATGTCTGTATAGCATACACTCCTCTGAGTACCCAAAAAAGTATGGGAGGCTACTTGAATTGTTAATAAACATGTATGTGGGAGTGACTGAAATGCTTAATAAAACGGGTAGCTTGGTTGTTCTCTATATTATTGAGTTATGTAGCTTGCTGCAATGGGTATTTTAAAAAATCAAGTAATGAACATTGTAAAGGGAAAAAACTGTAGATTCTGCTATAAATGGATGTTCTTAATTGAATCTCTGGGTCTTACATGGAAATAGAATAAAAAGTGGGACCAGGCAATTTTAAGTCATCCAATATCACTTTCAAATGGCGGAGTTCAGGGGTGCTTAGGCCAGCTCTGGCACAGAAATAGTGGTCTGTCTAAAAGGGACCTAATAAAAGGTAAATTAATTCCATAGAAAAGACATCCCCAATATTGTTGTTCAATAAAAAAGGAAGGATTGGGCAATACCTCACCTCCCACAGTATAATTTTACTTGTGTTTCTTAAGATTTGTCTTCATGATAATTCAAGTTTTACCCACTCATCTCCGAAGACTTCTCTTTTTTGATGATCTTTTCAGTGATATCTTGTGTCATTAGACAAGTTGCTCCAAGCTAATATGCATATATGTTCGGCAATAAGTAATCTCAGATAATGTGGGAGAAAAGTGATCATTATATAGATGAGATAAAGCACGTTCAGGGTGGTTTGGCTGTAGTAAAGAATCATTATTTAAAATGAAGCTTATAAGCACAAATAATTAGATTGGATGATTTTTTTTCCCCTTAAAGTTCTCTTTTTTGGCTAGCATTGGTCCCTAATGAGCCACTCAATATGCTAGAAATTAGATGACCTCTCTATTTAAACTCCCTCAGGTCTTGGCTTCCTACCATTCTACTACTAGAAATGGGAAGGGCTGGGAAAATTAATTTCTTAAATGTTTACATGTGGGTGGTGCAAAAATTCTGAGTGTGGGTTTAAGTCAGCTTCCTAATCACTGAGTATGACAATTGGATAAATTACTTAAGCACTTACTGCATCAGACCCCTTACTTGTAAAATTGAAAAGTTCCAATCTCGGAATTGTTACAAGATCTAGAGAAGATGAGGTCTTTATGCCACATAGCTCTGTCCTTGGTATACAACATTTCTAATTTATTCTTCCAGTTCCACAATACTTGCATAGAGAATGACCTCAGTTAGTGTAGTGGGTGGTTATTTCTTCTAAATTGGGAATTATATAATCTTCTTCAATGCTCATGACTGGCTCGTTTTGTGTTCATTTCCTCTTGTGCTGTCTTATTCTTGGGACACCTTTGTCTATCTGTATCCCAACTTCTCTGTGCATTGTGTCTCTTCAGCTTAAAAAAAAAATAGAATCTTTCAAGTGAAAGTGCAAAAAACAGATTCATCCCTGGTATAGTGGTGAATGGCTCTTTCTGCTTTTAGGACTAGCTGGCAAATTGTACATTGTGTAACTTCAAATTTTTTTCTTAACTCAAGTAGGTAGGCATTTTTGCTCTTGTTTTGTGGTTGATTTGTTTAGTCTTTAGTCTGCAGTAAGAAGAATATGTTAATACAAAGAGGTCACTGAGGAAAGGTAAAGTTACATTTTTATTCCAGCTTCTGGTTAGAGGAGGAGATGACTAAGAATGATATTTATTAGAACTACAAAAAGAAAAGCACACAACCATCCATGGGCTGAAATCAAAAAAGATCCAAGAATGCTAGAAATTCACATTATAAATTAGGTGCAAAAGTATATTACAAAATTACAAAAATATATTACAATTTGATAAATCAAAATTAGTTCTAGGGAAGGAGACCTGCCTCTCCTCTTCAGGTCCTTTTGTGAGAGAAATGGAAATTATATGAACTATAGTCAGCCTGTAGACCTGTATAAAAGTTAAGCTTTAAGCAGATGCTTCACTCTCTGATATGCAGTGGAATTAATGCCAAATGTCTGCTCAAGTGACAGAAATAGAAATATTTGTTTAACTGCAAAATTTTCAACTCAGTCTACAGGAGATTCAGAGTTCATTTCTGACTTTGCACTTACCATGTACATTTATTTTACTGTTTTTGAGACTCTTCTAGCAAAGGTTAGCAGGTCGTTGAATATCTAACTCACATCTGTAGTGCAAAGTCTCAACACATTTTTCAAAGAATGTGTTAATTTAAAAAGTCTCTAACCTTATTGGCA
This sequence comes from Antilocapra americana, assembly GCA_007570785.1. Lineage (NCBI taxonomy): Eukaryota > Metazoa > Chordata > Mammalia > Artiodactyla > Antilocapridae > Antilocapra > Antilocapra americana. The sequence goes on along the minus strand of ML661352.1, from coordinate 915,808 downwards.
ATTTCTTTCCTCTTTTTAAGCTGTTTTATTTACGTGTAGGCAGAAGCTGTAGTTTTCTGTTTGGCCAAAAAGTCCAGTTGGCTAACTTTTGGCCAACTGAATATAATCTCTTCTGAATTATACATATGATATTGAACTGTATAGGATTCATTTTCTGAGGTGCAACTTGTCCATGACATAAGATATGACAAAAGATCAACAAAAAAGAGAAAAGTCTTGAGCGATGAGTGGGTACAAAGGGTAAAACTTGTATTATCATAATGAAGACAAATCAATCATGGATTTATTATTAGTTTCAACAAAATAAGCCATAGGTTTTTTATTGATCAACTTGAAAGAGCATCATATAAAATCGTACTATATGTTTGTGCATGTTTTATAATCAGTTATTTCTTACTATTTTAATTGTTTATTTCATTCCTTTGTGCAACTGGACATGGAACAACAGACTGGTTTCAAATCAGGAAAGGAGTACGTTAAGGCTGCATATTGTCACCCTGCTTATTTAACTTATATGCAGAGTACATCATGCAAAATGCTAGGCTGGATGAAGCACAAGCTGGAATTAAGCTTGCCAGGAGAAATATCAATAAACTCAGATATGCACATGACACCACCCTTATGGCAGAAAGCAAAGAGGAGTTAAAGAGCCTCTTGATGAAAGTGAGAGGAGAGTGAAAGAAAAGTTGGCTAAAACTCAACATTCAGAAAACTAAGATCATGGCATCCAGTCCCATCACTTCATGGCAAATAGATGGGGAAACAATGGAAACAATGATGGACTTTATATTTTTGGACTGCAAAATCACTGCAGATGGTGATTGCAGCCATGAAATTAAAAGATGCTTATTCCTTGGAAGGAAAGTTATGACCAACCTAGATAGCATATTAAAAAGCAGAAATATTACTTTGTCAACAAAGGTCTGTCTAGTTAAAGTTATGGTTTTTCCAGTGGTCATGTATAGATGTGAGAGTTGGACTATAAAGAAAGCTGAGAGCAGGATAATTGATGCTTTTGAACTGTGGTGTTGGAGAAGACTCTTGAGAGTCCCTCGGACTGCAAGGAGATCCAATCAGTCCATCCTAAAGGAGATCAGTCCTGAATATTCATTGGAAGGACTGATGTTGAAGCTGAAACTCCAATACTTTGGCCACCTAATGGGAAGAACTGACTCATTTGAAAAGACCCTGATGATGGGAAAGATTGAAGGCAGGAGGATAAGGGGATGACAGAGGATGAGATGGTTGGATGGCATCACTCACTCTATGGACATGAATTTGAATAAGCTCTGGGAGTTGGTTATATACAGGGAAGCCTGGAGTGCTGCAGTTCATGGGGTCACAAAGAGCTGAACATGACTGAGTGACTGAATTTAACTGTGCTACTCAGAGTGATATAAGAAGTGAAGTGAAGTGAGAGTTGCTCAGTCGTGTCCAACTCTTTGCAACCCCATGGACTATATAGTCCATGGAATTCTCCAGGCCAGAATACTGGAGTGGGTAGCCTAAACACAATATGTTTCTGATTATATCCAAGTATTAACCAAAAGAATAAGATACAGAAGTGAAAGTGAGCATTCAAGTAATGAAAAGCATTATTTTTTCATTTATTTTGTATTCTCCAAGTTTTAAATACCTTTTCCTAAAACCTCACAATGGAGACTGTGGACTGCAAGTACTTCCCCTTGTGACAGCAGAGGGTGAAATGCCCTTTCTAGTTGCTGCCTGGGATGTTCTACTGGCTTCCTTGCAGACATCCTTGACATTGGTTCTTTCAAAATATGACCTTATATTTCTTTCTTATCCTCAGGAGTTAAAAAATATAACAAACAAAAAAGCACCATTTAACAAAAGCAGACAAGCCTGGGGCATGTCAATTTGCAACATGAGTTTATTTGTATAGCTCCTATTAAGTAAGATGCAGTAGTCATTTTAATCATATATCTTCTAAGTGTTAATTTTGTTTTTCCAAGCGTACATCCACTTTTCTTAAAATATGCTTTTAAATATTAAGATAATGGAATGGAAAGCCACATTTGGGCAGGAGAGGAGGGTGGGTGAGTGGACATCTGCTGTGCGGGGGACATCTGAGTTTTCTCCTGCAGTTCTGCCTGGGTGTGGGAGGGTGGCAAATGGGAGATTTTGTGTAAGAATACGATGGAACACATTTCAGATCTGGATGTGTTATCCATCTCAACAAATAAAATTGGAGTTTCAGCATTCTGCATTTTTTTTTTTTTAGATTTCCACACTTGCTCAAAATCTTCCCATATGCCACAATTCTGACATGTGTATCAAAATTTACATATTTACTTGTTTTCTTTGGAAGGAAGACTCAGATGCGTGAATCACAAGAGTAACTATGGCTTTTTATCTTAGTGTAGTGATAGCGAACTATTTTTATATTTAAATTCACTAAGTCAAAGGAACTAGTTAGCATGTACTTATAATTAATGCTTATACATTGAGACTGAGGTTTTAAAAACTGAGGTATCATTTCACTTATAAACTACTGTATGAAATAAACATTGGAAGAGTTCCTGATGCCAGGAAAACTTGAAGGGAAAAGAAGAGAGTAGCAGAGGATGAGATGGTTAGACAGCATCATTGACTCAGTGGACCTGAATTTGAGACAGCCCCAGGAGATGGTGGAGGACAGGGGTGCCTGGCGTGCTGTAGACCATGAGGTCACAAACAGTCAGACACGCTTAGAAATTCAACAACAACAATGAAATAGATACAGTTTTCACTCTATTTAAAGAATAATGAGATATAACATTACAATGAACTCTATTACAACATTTATAATATTCTTCAGGTGGTATATTAGCCACATTTAATATATTTAAAAGTTCATTCAACAAACTCCATATAAGGTGCCATGTAGCCTATTAAATCTTAGAGTCATATTAATGGCTTGTAATAAAAAATACTTTATTGCGTCTTAATTTTCATTTAATCCTTAACACTTTAGGAGTAAGTCCTTTATTCCTATAGAGATATGGCAATTTTCCAAGTTTTGGCCTCTAGAGACAGAGAAGAGCTGGGTTTGGGTGTGCTCCCTTTAAAGAGAACTGGCCGACTTGTTCTCTCAGAGGCCAGGTAGTAGGTATCTGTGGCTTCGCAGTTTGATTTTGGCTCAGCTATTCAGCTCTCCTGATGCAATGTGAGGGTGATTGTCACCCTGCACGGCTTGGTAAAGTTGATAAATAAAACTTTATTAACAAAGATAGGTGGCCACTCTGGAGGACAGTCAGAGTTCTTTTCTTTCCCTGGGAAGTCAGCTGGTCTCTTCGTGTGTCAGTTTTGTTTCTTACGTAACTCATTTTCTCAATGCCCAGTCAGAAATGGAAGTGGACTCTGCAAAAGGCTAACAATGGGCGGATAGAACTAATGGGACAACTTTGTTGGGCACCTGAGTCCAATACGGGGCGACTCAGGAGTGAGAGAGTGAGTGAATCCAGTCGTTGTTAAGTTGGCAGCCGCCGCGTTGTCTGTTGTTGCACATGGAGCTTGTTTACAAGGTTTACCTTTGTATCTGTGTGTGTAAGACACAGCAGTAATAGTGTCTGCAGTTCCTGCAGTGTGAAGTCCCCACTTTCCAAGATTCCTTTTTGTGTCTTGTACTCAGAACATCCTATGTTCATGCTTTGATTTCAACCCCAAAGGTCTTCCTTAAACTTCTTAGTAAAATGCAATATCAGCCATTTCAAGTCCCTACTTCCATGTTATCCATGCCCAGAGAAGTTAATAGAAAATTTATTAGAGATGGCTGCTGATACACAATTTTTATGTTGCTGGGAAAATTGTTTTTTTTTTTTTTAAGTTTCAGAAATAATTTTCTTGGAACATGCATTGTCTCATATATTTCTTTAAACTTTGGTGTTTTGAATGTGGCAAGTTAACCAGTGGAGGCCTGATGGTAAGTAGCCTGTATCAACTCTCACCGTATCCTCTGAGGAAAAGCCTGTGATGTATGTCCCGGTACCCTGGGAAGGTGGGGACACTACGATGCAAAGTGGCGCCAGTGAGAACATCTGACTCAGCACAGCTAAATTGTAATACAGGCACCGCTCTGCTCACTGCCATCTGACAGCTGTTTGGTTCCTCTGTGAAGTGAATTAGTGCTGTCATTTTACTAATAGACCAAAAATAAAATCGCTGGCATTGTTTCCAGCCGCCAGTTCTCACAGAAGCCGGTCGAGATGAATTGCCCTCTGCCTGGTCCCAGCCATGCCTGTTATGGAACAGGCCAGCAGAACATGAGGCATGATTCAGAATACTAATGGAAGGCAGCGGACTGCTTCTCGAAGACAGTGCTGCCTAGGGGGGGGCCTGAAGGTAACCCCAGACATTTCTAAACGCCAGGGTGTCTGCCTTTTCAGGTGAGTCTCTAGGCACGCCCCGCTCCAGAGCATTCATTTGTGATCACGCACCAAACTGAACTCAGACACATCTGAAGCATTTTTTATGTGTCTGGACTTGTGCGAACTCTAAGCATGGTTTTGTGAGAAGCAAGAGAGATGTGGCCTGCCTTATGGAGCTTCCCAGTGAGCAGGGTTGTGTGTCTTGCATGGGGATTAGGCAATGCCCTGCGGAGCTATGTCCACATGCTTCTTTTTGATCATCATCATCATCAACGACAGCAAAACCCTGATGTTTCGTGTCATGTTATTATGTATCCAGGGGAATGATTTCGCATTGTTTAAATTACATTTATGCACTTAGCTGCTAGCTGTTTTACGTGATCTCACCTTTCCTAAAGCACCCCAATATGATACAGAGAGTTGATAACCTGGTATCCCAAGGACGCTCACCTCATGAGATCCTCATCAGAGGCTGAAGCTAAGCACTGTGGTAGTCGTGCTCATACACCCAGCGGGTGGCTGGGGCCAGAATTAACACAACTCTACTCTTAGCATATGGAGAAGCAAGGAACTCCTGTGTGAACCTAGGTGGCCATTCCTTCAATCTATTAGGATATTATCATTTTCCTTTTTCACTTGTCTTTTCCAAGCTAAGCATGCCCAGTCCATGCAAAACCATCAGTTTGAGTGACTACAAGACCAACACCCTCCTTTGAGTACGGCACCTCATGTTGCATTGTCTTATCTGAAGTGAGGATGCCTTCCACATATTAGCTGTTGGGTGGGGAGTACAGAGATCTAAGATGCTTTTCCTGAGTAACATCTTTCTAGCAGGGCAGCACTGGGGAGAGAGGTGGTGTGGTCTGTGCTTACATTCTGTGGGCTCTGCGATAGATCACCTCAGCCTTAATACTTTCTATCACTCTTCAAACTCCAATTTTATTACTCTCTTGCCTTGCATAAATTATTTAACCCCTTGTGGCCTCAGGTTCCACATTTTAAAGCCAGAATGATAACAACAGAATGAATGCCATCATAGGCTACTTAGAAGAATTAAATAGTGAGTTTAGCATACACTGCTTAGAGGCGTGTCTCATACAGAATCAGTGCCATTGCTTTTGTTACTAGATTCTTGTTTAGTCACAGAAGGTTCCTTAGTTTAAGGAACTTAAACTGCTTTTAGTTAGTTAGCTAGTCACTGAGTTGTGTAGGACTCTTTGCAATTCCATGGATTGTAGCCTGCTGGGCACCTCTGTCCATGGAATGCTCCTGCTTAGGGCTCTTCGAGTTTAATTTCTTTTTAATAGCATTAACCATAACAATATTAAACATATCCAAATAAAATTTAAACATGAATATTATCACATAAATATATATTAGTACTATAGAGACAATGTAAATAGTATAATATAAATATTAATTATGTATTTAATGTACATTTATAACTTACTACTAGCCAAAACTCAATTGGGTTTTTCAATTTTTATATTTAATGATAGTAAATATTATCTTTAGAAATGTACTTTTCCTGCTTCCACTTACCCCACTTTCCCCATCTTTGTATTAATATTTATCACTAAATACATGTCTATAAGCCAGAGTAATTTTTACATAAATCCTTTCCATGCAAAACTTGCGTACATGATTTTGATAAATGTTAGATGAAAAATGAAATGATTGGAAAATGCAAGATTAACTGAAGGTAAATAAGTTTCTTGAGAAGGTGTTAAAACCAGAGTGAGAGCTGCTTCTTCAGCAGCACCTTTAATATCCCCAAGATTACAAGGGTTTTGTGAGCTGTGTTTGTGAAGCTTGATGGGACTGCAGAAATTAATTTTCATGGAGGATTTCATTAGGTTAGGGTCCCTGGGATACCAGTTTAAGAAAGAAAAAAAAAAAAAAACTGCTCTACCCTCCTCTCCTCTTCCCCAGCTTCCTCTGTCCATTTGCAGCAGGATGCACACCCCGTTCTCCAGGGACGTGTCCCATCCAGGTACACTCTGATAAATGCAGTCAAGGTCACGATGGGCTTGGTCCAGAAAGTGGGCCATCTTGGGGCTGGCCCACCTGGTCCCACTGGTCTACACACTGAGGTTGTTGCTGGAGAAGATGCCTCCCATCTGCGTAGGAACACAAAAGAAATGGAGATGTTTCCACCTTCAAAAGACCTTTTTAAAAGAGTAGCTTCATCACTGCATTTACTGGTTGGTTACTTTAGGGGTTAGAATAAGTGGTTTTGGAGCATAGACTTTGGGTGTTACCACAAACTGATCTTCAGCTTCCCTGATAGCTCAGCTGGCAAAGAATCTGCCTGCAATGCAGTAGGCCCTGGTTCAATTCCTGGGTCTGGAAGATCCACTGGAGAAGGGATAGGCTACCCATTCCAGTATTCTTGGGCTTCCCTTGTGACTCAGCTGCTAAAGAATCCACCTGCAATACAGAAGACCTAGGTTCCGTCCCTGGGTTGGGAAGATCCCCTGGAGAAGGGAACAGCTACCCACTCCAGTATTCTAGCCTGGAGAATTCCATAGACTACACAGCCTATGGGGTCACAAAGAGTCGGACACAACTGAGCGACTTTCACTCACTCACATACTGACCTTCAGTGAGGCAGACCCTCCCTGGGTAATTAGGACTCAGAGCATCTTCCCTAGATAGGCTAACTGAGGGGAGATATCAGCAGTGAGATATGATCTGTGTTTGTCATAATCGTTTATGAAATAATCATTTTAGGCAAGATATGATATAAATAAAGATAGTACAAATAGCACTTAAAATATGATATAAATAACAACACAAATAGATTTTGTTACAGCAATCTGATTCAGTCTGAAAGGGTTCATTTACATATATTAAGTGATAGACGTTAATGAGTTAAAAAACTGATCATCTCTTTCTATATCATCATCTTGAAAAGTGAATTTGATTTCCTTTATACTAATGATATTTAAATTGCAATGATTTTCACATAACTTTAATGATTTCTACCTATGCTATGTTTATTAATCCATTTTAGAGGAATATGAAAAGCTGTAACTGGGGATGATTTTGTTAAATATAGAATTTGGAATATTAAGTTGTTTACAACACTTTATGCAGAAAATTATGTTAAATTTAAATTAGGTTACTTCTACACAATCAAGATTGCCAATATTAAAGTTGATAGAATAGAAACATTTATTTATTGTGTTTGTTTATAAAATTAATATTTTGTTCTGTTAACATTCATTGGCCATTTACTCTATGTTAGACAAACCTGTATGAAGGTTAGGAAGCAATAGTTAGAACTGGACATGGAACAACAGACTGGTTCCAAGTAGGAAAAGGAGTACATCAAGGCTGTGTATTGTCACCCTGCTTATTTAACTTATATGCAAAGTACATCATGGAGAAATGCTGGACTGGATGAAGCAAAAGCTGGAATCAAGATTGCCAGGAGAAATATCAATAACCTCAGATATGCAGACACCACCACCCTTATGGCAGAAAGTGAAGAGGAACTAAAAAGCCTCTTGATGAAAGTGAAAGAGGAGAGTGAAAAAGTTGTGGTCCCATCACTTCATGGGAAATATATGGGGAAACAGTGGAAAAAGTGTCAGACTTGATTTTTGGGGGCTCCAAAATCACTGCATATGGTGATTGCAGCCATGAAATTAAAAGACGCCTACTCCTTGGAAGGAAGGTTATGACCAACCTAGATAGCATATTGAAAAGCAAAATCTTTACTTTGCCCACAAAGGTCAGTCTAGTCAAGGTTATGGTTTTTCCAGTAGTCATGTATGGATGTGAGAGTTGGATGGTGAAGAAAGCTGAGTGCCAAAGAATTGATGCTTTTGAAGTGTGGTGTTGGAGAAGACTCTTGAGAGTCCCTTGGACTGCAAGGAGACCCAACCAGGCCATCCTAAAGGTCAGTCCTGTGTGTTCATTGGAAGGACTGATGTTGGAACTGAAACTCCAATACTTTGGCCACTTCATGCGAAGAGTTGACTCATTGGAAAAGACCCTAATGCTGGGAAGGATTGAAGGCAGGAGGAGAAGGGGACAACAGAGGATGAGATGGCTGGATGGTATCACCAACCTGATGGACATAGGTTTGGGTGGACTCCGGGAGTTGGTGATGGACAGGGAGGCCTGGTGTGCTTCAAATTCATGGGGTCACAAAGAGTCAGACACAACTGAGCAACTGAACTGAACTGAACTGAGACATTTTCTAGAAGTTAGATATACAATATTAGACTAAACGGTAGAATCTCCAGGCTGCCTTTTAATTCTAGTTGAGAATTAATAAATGAATACAGAACAGAAATGCATGGTACATCACATAGTGACCAGTGATGTGGACATACACAGGTCAGAGAAGGGGTTGCCAGACTAGAGCCTGAGTTGCAAGTTAAATAGGATTTTGAGGGAAGCTCTTCACTGAGAAAAGGTAGATACAGCCATGAGGAATTCTGAGAAACATCATTCCAGGAAGCAGTATAACAATTAAGAAATCATAGAGCAAAGTGTTTATTGTGAATTCTGGATTTAACATTGGAGTCAGTACAATATACTCATTGAATTAATCTAAGGTATGAGAAATAAGGAAAACCTTAGCGATGACCACAAGGTTTTTGGAGGTGGAGAACATGCCTTAAGGATGATGGATGGAGCAGAGTGGGGATCAGTGAGTTATCTGTAGACAGTTTAAACGTCACTGTCCATCAGACTCACAAAGATCACGGTCACACAGTGGCTGGATCTACAGTTCAAACCGAAGGAGGGAAGACTCAGGTGGGAATGGAAATGGTGGGGTGCCTGGACATGAGATCGGGTCATGGGAGAGCTAAGAAGACAGAGACGTGATCAAGAGACTTAATCCTCGTTTACTCTAGGGTTTAGATGAGAGGGAGATGAGAAGCCCCATTAAATGCAGCTTATGGAGGAGCAGTGGGTGAAGGAGAAGCAAACTGAGAAGTCGTATTTTTTTGCCTGGAGTCCAACTCAAGCAAGGCTTTCAGGGAGGAATTCATGCTTGACTATCTCGATGGCTTGTGTGCCCTGACCAGCTAGGAGAGGCTCTTCCCATCAGATATCACCACAGGAGGTTACTGTTGGTCTCCAGAGGGGCCGTTTCGTGTTGCAGAGGGTGTGCAGATCTTACTGGAATGATTCAAAAGACGGGAGGTGAGTTGGAGACAATAAGAACAGACATTTTACTGTGCATACAAAATGGAAACATGGAATAATGGCCTAAGGCACAGTGAAAGAAAGAACAGTGTTTTCTGTTTGTTTTTTAATTGAAGTATCATTGATTTATAATATTGTGTTAATTTCAGGTGTACTTCAAAGTGATTGTGACATGTATATTTTTTCATATTTTTTATCTTACAGGTTATTATAGGATTTTCAATATTGTTCCTTGTGCTATACAGTAGGTCCTTTTGGTTATCTGTTTTTTACATAGTAGTGTGTATCTATTAATCCCAAATTCTTAATTTATCTCTCCCACCAATTTCCCCTTTGGTAGCCACAAATTTGTTTTCTATGTCTATGAGTCTGTCTCTGTTTTGTAAATAAGTTCATTTGTATCATTTTTTAGATTCCACATATAAGCAATATCATATGATACTGGTCTTTGTATGATCATCGCCAGGTCCGTGCATGTTGCTGCAAATGGCATTATTTTCTTATTTTTCATGGCTGAGTACTATTCCATTGTGTGCGTGTGTGTGTGTGTGTGTGTGTGTGTGTGTGTGTGTGTGTGTGTGTGTCCTCTTTATCCATTTATCCGCATCTTCTTTATCCATTTGTCTATCAGTAGTCATTTGACACTTAAGGAATCACGTTAACTCTGTACATTGCTTTGAGTAGTATGGCCATTTTAATAATTTCTCCAATCTGAGACTGTGAAATATCTTTCCATTTCATTAAATCATCTTTAATATCCTTTATCAGCATTTCATAATTCTCATCATATAAGCCTTGCTTGGTCAGGTTTATTCCTAAGTATTTTACTTTTTTGATGCTATTTTAAAAGGGATCATTTTTTGCTTTTCCCTTCCGATATTTTATTGTTAGTGTGGATAAATGCAATGGAATTCTGTATGTTGAACCTGTATCCTGGTGCCTTGATGAATTGGTTTATCAGTTCTAGTAGTTTTTATATGGAATCTTTGAGTTTCCTACACTAACATTTTAATCTTTATGTTGGGGAAAAATAGTACTGGTATTTGTAAGCCCATTTGAAGCATGCTTAGTTTTATTCTTACATTAAGTATATTCAAATATTTTGTTTGATTTTAGATTTCAAAACTGTGAGTAGCTAAAATATTTTAAACAAGCATACAGTTTCAAACAAACATTTCATGTGAAGCCAATAAAGGTCTTCCTTATTGTATAAAAAGCCAATTCTCCAACATTGTGTTTGTCTTGTTGCAACTTCAGTGCTGTATTAACTTTCACATTTGCATATAATAACAGACAATTGCATTTTAAGCATTTTCAAGGAAAGAATACTGAAGTGGGTAGTTATTCCCTTCTCCAGGGGATCTTCCTGACCTAGGGATAGAATCAGGGTCTCGCGCATTGCAGGCAGATTTTTTTTTTTTTTTTTTTTTACCATCTTAGCCACCTGGGAAGCTCATTTAAAGCATCATCTCTTGTTAAAATACTTTACTTTAACGTATTACAGAAAATAAGGCCATAAAGTTGGTCTTCCACACCCAGTGTTATACTGCACAAAAGCTGGGGCCCCGACAAATCCATGCTAAGTCTGAGTTGCCTGCTATTAAGTAAAAATTGTGCTTCGTATGACCTAATCATCTTTTAAAAGCATGTGCTCATCAAGACATTAAAAAAAAATCTGCATATACGCTCTTTATGAGGCACTCTTAGAGTACCCATTAAAAACTCTGAAATAAAAGGCGTATTAGTCTGAACCAGTTTAAAATATTGGTTGTATTAAATATAAAGACTGCAGGTCAGTCTGGATTGTAGCCATTGTGTTCAGCTCCACCAGTTCTGGTGAAAGTGATTGCTGATGTGGCTGGCTCTGAGCCTCGCATGAAAGTCACGAGGAGAGCAGTTTTTATTGCGATCGTTCAGGCTGAGATGTTGCCGAATGGGAACCCTCTGAAACAGATGGGTAAATCTGGACCTCCAGTGACATGCATGGACACACACACATGCTCTTGACATCACTGGCATGGCAGGAGAATATAAACGTGGACATGGGGAGGCTCTGCCGTGTTTAGAGCTCGTGTAGAGCAGTTTTCAGTGAGTCTGACTGTAACTGTAACTGGAACTTGTGACTTCTCCCAAGTGCATTCCTTGGCACTTTCTCTCCTTTTCCAAGTGGGTTTGCTTGTGTCTTGTGTTCAGCCAGTAGTTGCTTTCCCATCCATGGTTGTATTTTTCTCAAACACAAGTTATTATAGAGCAGAGACTATATTCTCCTTTACTTTCCTTCTATTTGAGTCTGTATTTTGGCATGGCAGGTCCTACGCCGAGATTGTTGATGTGTATATCTGTTTACCTCCACTAGATGGTGTGGAAATTCAGCTTGGAAAGACAGGCTTCCCACCCTGGGCTCGGTGCAGAAGCACCTGGTGAGCCGTGGAGAACAGGGCCACGTTGCCTTCCCCTGAGACATGAACAAGGTCATAGACATTGTCTCAGTGAATTTTTAATTCATGGTCTGGCCATCACCTTGATGATGCAGAGGATGAATTTTAACAACATGACTGAAAGCAGGTCTGTCTTTTGCAGACAGATTCACCTGAGCCAAGAGCAGAGCCCATTGCCCGAGACAAGAGTGTCCACCTGCAGTTTATAAGGAGACGTGTAGTTATCATAGGACCTCAGAGGCTTGTTTCTCCTACACTACCAAGGGACAATTCTCTGGGCAAAGAGGTGTCACGCTCAGGAGATGGCAAGGGAAGGGGGCGGTCCTTTCATTATTAAATACTAAAGAAAGAACAATGGGTGTGAGGTGAACCACATTTTGGCAGCAGAATATAAGACAGCCTGAGAGTGAGGAGTGACTGATTGAATGGATTCACTTCTAAAATTAGTATCTCCAATGGAAAGGAAATTGGGTATCAGCCCAAGAGGTACCAAAAAGCGGTTCCTCACAGGGGAAGGCATTAGCTGTCCTCACATACCCAGCCACTGCAGGAAGGGGATGTTCCCAGTAGCTGGGGGATGTCTCATTCCTTGTGGATGACCAGTTCCCAAAGTGAAGATACAGCTGAGGGTTTCTCTTGCCCCTTCAGTATGTCTGTCTTGTTACTCTAATGCTTTCTACATACTGAACACTTATTGTGACTCTGTTTACTAAGCAACTTACTCTTAGCATAAGTCTAATGTCATCCTCATGCTTACCTGAGGGGTATTATTATCCAGTGTCTACAGTGAAACACAGGCAAACTGGAGCCTGTGGTGATGAGATGATGAGCCCGCTGCTGCAGGACCGAGAAATGACAGAACTGGGTTCAGGTTCCAAGACTCGTGCCCCTAAATTCAGACATGTAAGAAGACATAGACAGAAAGCTAGACTTGGGGCCTGACAGGTAGAAAATTGTGAGGGTTGGGCTCTTTTTAAGGAAAAATAATGCAAAATCATGATTATAAAACTGAATATTCACTTTGAATGAAGAAAGCTACACCAGAATATAAATTCAGAAGAGCTAATAGCACAGATGTTGCAAAGAAAAGCACATATAGTAAGAAACAATGGTTTTATAGCTCTTTGGCCCAGAGTAATACTGCTTTTTCCTTAAACTTTTGGCTGTATTGCTCTCTGACAACCTTTATATATAATGATACACCAATACTTTCTTTGGAGATTGGAAGATAATTCAGTACCCCTTCAGGATGGTTGAAATAACAGAACTATTATTGATAGCTGGAGTACGTGTGTTATATTTTTTCACACTTGTTATACCCACTATTTGTATTCCTGTTACCAGTTCAGGTACTAGAAACACAATAATTTTGACCTGTTTTATGTGTTTCTCATCACTGATTCTGTAGTATATGAGAATTGTTTATATTGTTCTATCAAGGGTATTCCAAACAAGAAAGAAATTGTGTTTAACCTAGACATCAAAGAAAATTGCAATCCTTAGCTTAATGTTTGCATATTTGATGACTGGAGAACACCCACAGACTTAGCTTCTTTCACTGTCTGTTACAAAAGTATTTCTCCTCTGCCTTACAGATATGTTGATTGGAGCGGTCTTGCCATGCATGTGATGGTACAACCCCACACTTTGAAACTTTTCAATAAAAAGGCAAGGGGTCAGATTCGGTGTGTTGGGGGTGTCATCTTGAAAGGCTTCCCTAGCCCTGGATGGTTAGAAATGAAGCAACACTAGTGAGCCATAGCTGTCTCCAGGGCTGTGTGAACACTGCTGACATGAGAAGAGGCATGGCAGAAATAATTCTGAGGTTAAAAGACAGAATGGTGAGGTCTTCCATTGCTGGGTTCCTTCCGGGACCTTGGGGAGGTCTGTGCAAAGTAAAGCCTGTGTCTAAGCTCCATGAGCTTCTTCCATGTGAATTTCTATGATGATAAGTTTAGCCTCAGATGATAGTATGTTGTTCAGTCACCCAGTTGTGTCTGACTCTTTGTGACCCCATGGACTACAGCACCCCAGGCTTTCCTGTCCTTTACTGTCTCCTGGAGTTTGTTCAAACTCATGTCCACTGAATCCGTGATGGCATCCAACCATCTCATCCTTTGCTTACCACTTCTCCTCCTGCCTTCACTCTTTCGCAGCATCAGGGTTTTTTCCGATGAGTTGGCTCTTTGCATCTGGTGGCCAAAGTATTGGACCTTCAGCTTTAGCATCAGTCCTTCCAATGAATATTCAGGGTTGATTTCCTTTAGGATTACTAGTTTGATCTCCTTGCTGTCCAAGGGGCTCTCAAGAATCTTCTCCAACACCACAGTTCAAAAGCATCAATTCTTTGATGCTTAGCTTTCTTTATGGTCCAGCTCTCACATCCCTACATGACTACTGGAAAGACCATAACTTTGACTATATGGACCTTTGTTGGCAAAGTGATGTCTCTGCTCTTTAATATGTTATCTAAGTTTGTCGTAGCTTTTCAGATGATGGTATACTGTGATTAATATTCAAAATAGTAAAGCATAAGAAGTTGACATAGGGACATGTGTGATAAGATCTAGGGCTTGGGTGAAGACAAGAATGGCCAGTTGGGAGGGTGCAGAGAGCTAAGAACCCTGCAGGTCATGCTAAGGAAACTGGGCTGAAGCATGAAGCCCAGAGATGACCACTAATCGCACTTCCTGTCTTCACAATTCAAATCATTTCTTAACATCATAACTTAACCTCTTCAGACAGTGTTTACTTTGGAAGTCCTGTATTTTCTATCATTTTTTTCCAATAACTTTGCAGTTAGTTCTATACAATCTGATGCTGTGTTTTTCTTCTCAGCTAGTACTGGAGTTTCCTGATTGACAGTGGTGGTCCATTGCTCCTTGCTTTTGTGGGGAGGGGTTACATATGGGAAAGATTAGTGGTTTGTGATGTGCTTTAAACACCATACTATGTCCCAGGCTGGGCCATTTATAGTTGTTGTTTGTTAATCTCCATGACAACACTGATATGAAATTTTGGTTTTCTACTCAGTTTTTAAACTATTTGAAAACAACTTTGAACTGTGGAAAAATTGTAAGAATAAAAATGAAATGTAGAACACTCATATCCTTCACTAAGATTTGATTCTGACTGCTAACATTTTGCGTATATATATGATCATTTGTACCCTTTATTTATTGATTGATTTTTTGACTGTCTTCTCATTTTAAACACAGAACTTCTAAAGTCTAAGAATGTATACAGCTAATAGTCACAAATATTAGGAGTAGTAGATATGAGCTTTTTGGACCAAAGCTTCTTAGACTGTGTATGTAGTAGGTGCTCAGTAAATAATTTTGATTCATCTCTAAAAGAATCTAGTAAAAGAAAAAAGTTCCCTCAGTACATATTTTGTAGTTTTGTAGGTCAATTTATGATGAAGAGGCTTCTCTTTAGTAAGAATGTGAGTTTGAATGGTGGAAAGATTCCACATTTCATGTATAAAGGCTTTCAAATGTAAGGAAAATTTATTCAAGGTAGATTCAAAGGGGAAAGATCAGTGCCAACCAATATGTTTGATAAATGAGAAATCAGATAATTGATCTGTCAGGCTTTGTTTTGAAAGTGATAGAAGGATATTGCAGCAAGAAATTAACATTGAGAATGTGTAGCATCCCTAAAGCTGCCAGGCCCAACCAGTATTCAGGCCTCTGAGGGCAGTGGACGCTGTGTGTCTGTAAGCAGCACGGTGACCTTGAGCGCCCGGTCATATCACGTCCCTCGGGAATGGGATCTACCCAGAGCTCTAGAACCTCCTGCCTCTGACCGACTGGTGGATGCAGGGTCCAGAGACCAGGTACTGTCACACTACCTGCTGTAGACACACGGGCAGGTGTGTAAGGAGCAGAAAGGTCGCAGATCCCTTGTTGACTGATGCCAGTGTCAATACTCGCCACTGGATATTTCTAGAGCAATGCTGAGTAAGAAGTTACTGACAGCCCCTGGGTGACCTAGCCAAACGCTATGAAATGTACAGAAACTATCAAGGACTTTTAAGTACCCTTTCTTCCACTACAGGATGTTTTGAAGAGTATGCTTAAGATAGAGGCAGTGTGTAACACTGAAAGGTAGTATAATATTGAAATGAAACGTTTTTAATTAGGAAAAAAATGCATATTGATATTACCTTATTTTGTGGTTACATGTATTATTAACGCATGATTTGTCTGTAATTTCTAGATAAGTCACTAGTAAAGTTTTTTTTTCCTTTTTATCTGTTATGTATTCTTAAGACATTTGCATTCTTATATTGGAGTCTAACTATTAATTTGAAAATGTTAAAATGTGTGTTCCCAATTTATATTGACACAGGTCCTAACGTAACTTTAGGGCAAGTGACACATGTTGTTTCTGTTTTGTTGAAAAAAAAAAGCATAAATAGTGATTTAGCTCAGGTTCCACAGAAGGTCTGTGCCAAAACTTGCAAGAGGATTCATGTACTCTAATTATTAATCTGGCAGGATCTTCTTTATATCAGTGTTCTTAATGTTTTATTGTACTTAATGAAATCATTTATTTTTTTCCCTTTAAGATATGTTTTTATCAGGGCTGGTGCACTGGGATGACCCTGAGGGATGGGATGGGGAGGAAGGCGGGAGGGGGTTTCCGGATAGGGACACATGTACACCCATGACTGATTCATGTCAATGTATGGCAAAAACTACCACAATATTATAAAGTAATTAGCCTCCAATAAAAATAAAAAATATTTTTAAAAAGATATGTTTTTAGACTTTCTGTTTTATGAACAGATAATCTTCAGTGAAAGATGCTTACATTCATGATTGAAAGTGAAAGTGAAGTCACTAAGTCATGTCGGACTCTGGGGCCCCATGGACTGTAGCCCCCCAGGCTCCTCCATCCATGGGGTTTCCCAGGCAAGAATACTGGAACGGGTTTCTATTTCCTTCCCCAGGGAATATTCCTGACCCAGGGATCGAACTCCGGTCTCCCACATTGCAGGCAGACTCTTTACCATCTGAACCACCAAGGAATCCCATATTCATGATTAGAAAGCAATAATTTAGCACTTAAATAATTCCTGCTCAATTTTAATAACAATCTAAATTCTCATTGCTGAGTTAACACAACCCAAATGTTATTCTACACTGCTTTTAAATTCATATATATTATCATTGTGGAAGTAGCAGTTACAAATATTTAACATAGATGTAGATAGTTTAAAACAGAGATGGGTGATGGATGACAGCATAATAGCTAGGTAATGCCTTGATACAATTAGCAGCAAAATGCAGGATTAAACATGGCTTAGTTTTAAATTTTCAAAAGGTAACTCAAAGTATTTGTCTATAAATTAATGACATAACTGGAGTATGTTTCAGCATTTTCTAAGCGGGAAGCATGGAGAAACTGTCAAGATATCTCTTCCAATTACACATTATTTTTTTTTAGATCTAGTATTTTAAACAGTTATTGTGAATGCTTTTCTAGTTATATGCTATATTAAAGACTTTTGGTTTTCCACTATTAAGACCACACCTACTTTGAAGTTACATACATACATACACCCACACATAATTGAATTTTGATCTGTTTCCCATGTAGCAGTTTTGTTTTATTTATTTGATTTTTTAAAAGCAATTCTTATACATCATTTCTTATGCAACATGCATTTACATAACCAATTTTCTTTGTAGCATGACTATTGACATAAACTTTAGTGTTGTTTTTGTCTTCCTGTCACTAATCAGAAACTTCAGAACGTAGTATGAGTGTAGTGAGGGCAATATTCTAAACTTTCTCCTGAAATCTTAACTCCCCTTGAAATTCATTTCAGGTAGTTATAGCTCCAGGGTGAGGATAAGTATGGACCTGGGGGCTAGGCGTGGAGATGGGCAGGGTAGAGAGAGCTCTGTGTCCTTTCAGCAGAGTTCTTGGCATCATTCTGGGACTAGAGGCGGGGACGGCTTACATCCTTTTCCTTATTCTTTATCTGGGATGGGCCAACATCAGCACCTCTCTCTTAGTCCTGATGAAATAACCCTGTCAGACATTAAGGGCTGTAAGGCGGAAATGGGCTGCCCTGGTGGCTCAGCTGGTAAAGAGTCTGTCTGCAATGTGGGAGACCTGGGTTCAAGCCCTGGGTTGGGAAGATCCCCCTGAGGAGGGCATGGCAACCCACTCCAGTACTCTTACCTGGAGAATCCCATGGACAGAGGAGCCTGACGGGAGTTCATGGAGTCACAAAGAGTCAGACATGACTGAGCGACTAAGCACGCAGCAGCAGGCCTGAAATAGGGAAGATATTAGAGAGAGGATCTTCTGTTGGGTAGTTTTTGGGAGGAGAGAAAGATAGACAGGGCTTGGAGAAGATATTCAGCCAGGCAGAGAGAAGAGTGATTGAGCAAAATAATTTTAACAGAAAATTCTGTCTGGCACAGTGAGGGGCAATATGCCCCAAAGAGGAGAGGTTCTGGCTGACTCTCCCAAGCCCTTCCCTAAGTGGACTCTTATACGCCAAGTTAGATTGAGTGGACCTGTCACAGCAGCGGTGTAATTGGAAAAGAATGCCATGGGCTGTCTGGCCGGGGAGGCCTTGAGAACGCAGAAGAGGCTCAGAAAGTTCCAGAGTCCTTGCAAAGCCAGGGTGACGCTGAGTCAGCAATGACATGCCCATGGATCGTAAACAAGATTAGAAAGAGTAGAACTGGGGTCTGGCCTGTTTCCCAAAGCAGGTAACATCAGTGGGTGCCAGCCAAGAGCCTGGGGGAATAAGGAAGGGGAGGAGGAGTTGTGTCACAGCCGCAGGGCTTCCCAGACACAGGGACTCGGATGGCTTCCTGCAGCCACTCTCTGGAGTCCCCAGTTATACTGACCGGACAGAACCTTTTGGTCTCACAGCTGGAAGTTTAGGCTGAATGAGAATTGAGCCCTCTGTCAGCTGCACCCAGATCTTCCCTCAGAAGTAACATAAAGTGAGCAAATTTCTTCTAACAACTGAACACAAAGAGACCTTTATAAATGACTGAATGGGACAAAAGTTTTTCTAACTGCTAGTAGGGACGTGAGGAACGTGAGTAGCATTTTGTGTATACCAACATAATTGCATTCTTCATGTGAATCAAAGGGCAGGAGGGTAAACTTTTTTTCTGTAGCATTATATATGGAAATTTTTGTTTTTAAGTTAAAAAAAAACTATAATGATAAAGGAAAATGAACAGAAAAAAATCATAGACATTATTTTTTTAAATTGAAATAAGTGGTAATAAACTATCTTCATTGGATAAAAGAAAAATATCAGCTACTTCATTTATAAGAGGCACAACAGAAAGACAATGAGATGAAATAAATACATCAACTAAAAGTAAGTTGGTTTAGCAATGTTATGATACAACATTGAATTTAGGACAAAATGCATTAACAGAGATGTATAAATTGCACATAATGGTAAAAGTCAATCTCTCAAAATGATATAACATTCATAAACCTGATTTTCTCTGACAAAAGCAAGCTTTGTAAAGAACTACAAACCTGTCATTTAAAGAGAAAAAATCCAGTATAAATATCACCTAAGTATAAGGCATGGATCAGGAAACCTGACTAGTAAAAATTATGATTAACTTCACCAGACTCAGGAAATGCAAAGTAAAAAGCAATGAGATATCATTTAATTGACATCAAATTGGCAAACATTGAATATCTAAAAAGATGAGATGCCAAATGTTTAGGAAACTGTAGAAGTGGTAACTCCCAAATTGCTGATAAAAGTATAAATTAGTACAGTAATTTTGAAAAGCAAATTGGTGCTCTCAAAGTTAAAAATGTTCATAACTTATGAACCAGTTATTCATTCATTCACAACCTAAGACATGCCCAAAACTGTTCATTCTTGAACTGTCTGTCATAGTGGAAACCGGGAAGCAACCCACGTGCCAGTCAAGGTTGTAGATGCACATTATCACATTCATAGAGATGTTATACTTCAGCCATGTTAAAGTAGTTATGTAGCTTTCAATTTTGACTAAATTCCAAAAAAAATTTTTAAGTGTCAGAAAAACGTATCTGTGGCTATTTGTGGCAAATATAGTATGAATTTCCTGGGTAAAGTTATAGCACTTGGGGTGTTTTTATACCAAATTAACGGTAGAGATGAAAACTCAGTCCTTACTGTTTTAGGGAAAGAAAGATGGAACTAGGTTTTGCAAAGGGAATGTGGCATGCCTTGACTTGAATTGCTTTGCTTCTTTAAAAACAAGAAAATGAATGCTCTTTTAGTAAAATGTTAACCTTATAAATTTCCTCCACTGAGCATGTGAGTGAGATCCTTTGCATCTTTTTGTTAAATTTTTAAGGATACTGTGCAAATGATGTTTTCCTTGTTTTCTTCACAGCATTCTAATATCTCTATTTTAATTTTGAGACATTTTTAAATAAATTTTTCATTGAATTATAGTTGATTTACAATATTGTGTCATTTTCAGGTATACAGCACAGTGATAGCCTAGAAATAAACTTACATGCTTGTGGTCACCTAATCTATGACAAAGGAGGCAAAAATATATTAACACAGTGGAGAAAATACAGCCTCCTCAATTAGTGATGCTGGGAAAACTGAACAGATACACGTAAAATAAAGAAATTAGAACACTCCTTAATACCAAACACAAAAATAAACTCAAAATGGATCAAACATCTAAATGTAAGACGAGGAGCCTCTTTGATTGTCATTGTCAAGTGTTTCTCCATGATAAGAGTGTGGGAAGAAGTTTAAGCAATGGAGGATGCTAGGGTATAAAACATAAGATAGCGCTTTTCTAATTCCTGGAATCCTGTGTTCTCCCTACGGTACAGATTCAAGCACAGAGTGAGTTTAACGGAAATAGTTAACTCTATAGACTCGTGGTTGCCAGGGACGGGGAAGGATTGAGAGCTGAGGTTCTCAAGTGCAAACTATTATGAATAGGCTGGATAAATGACAAGGTCCTGCTGTACAGCATGGGAGGGCTATATTCAATGTCTTGTGGCAAACTATAATGGAGAAGAATGTTAAAAATATTGTATATGTATAACTGAGTCAGTTTGCTATATAGCAGAAATTAACACAACATAAATCAACGATACTTAAATAAAAGAAATGGTTCAAAAAATAATGGGACAGTTAATGGCAGTTGATTGTATCTTAGATTAAGAGGGGAAAAATCCAGCAAATAAACACATTTTGGTATTTTTTATTCTGCATATGTTTTCACAGAATAGAGCCCCATTAAGTGGATAAGGGAGAAGGGAAGGAAGTGAAAGTCTCTCAGCTGTGTCCCATTCTTTGCAACCCCATGGACTGTAGCCCACCAGGCTCCTCTGTCCATGGACTTCTCCAGGCAAGAACACTGGAGTGGGTTGCCATTCCCTCCTCCAGGGGATCTTCCCGACCCGGAGATTGAACCTGGGTCTCCTGCATTGCAGGCAGACTCTTTACCATCTGAGCCGCCAGGGCAGCCCATAAGGGATAAGGGAGAAAGGCAGATATGAGATCGGACCATCCCAGCAACGAGTCTGCCTTCTGGGTGCTGGCCAGCATGCCCTGTCGTGCTCCCTGACAAGGCGCACGGATATCTTAAGGGGCCTGGGGCTAGATGTGCTGAGCTGACGTTGAATTTTCAAAATGGTAATGACCTTGAGCGAGCTTACCTGGGTTGAACAAAGAGAGAGACGGGCCTTCTTGCTGTCTTCAAAGCTGTAAATTGCTCTCAAGTTAGAGAGGCCAGGCTGCTGTCATGCTGCTTCCAGATGTAAGGGGAGGACGAAGGAATGGAGCCATAGAAAGGCAGGATTTTGATTCATCAGAGCTTTGTATCCTTGGCCTGAGCTATGAGAAGGCTGAGCTGTAGTTTTGAGTCCTGGGCTACATCTGAGGTCAGTCCTGAAAAAGCAGGTAGACACCAGTCAGGAGTTTGGTGAAGCGATCCTTCAGTGTGAGCAGACTAGACTTAGGACCTCCATTACCTTCCATCCTCAGATTCTGAAGTTTTAATTTCCCAGCCGTAAAATCTGTTGCTGTTACTTGATAGTCATATTGTGCCTTTATGTAATCAGACATGCAAGCAGATACAGTTTGCAGTAAGAACATAAAGAAAATTTGTTGACAGCCGTCATTCACAACTACAAAAAGAAACAGGAACTACATATTCAAACCTCCCTTTTATTTCTCATAAGCTTCTAGATATCCTTTCAAATAAGTTGTATAAATATGTCGATTTTAGCTGAAATAAAGTACCATTGCCTCAAGGCTGCCTCTTAGAAAAATCTCTTAATTGACGTAAATTTTCCTTTTTAGTTATTGTAAATAGTGTTTTATAGTCAATCCTTAAATATGTTACCAAACATTCAATATTTTTTTTAAACCAACTTGAATTTGTAAGTCTCTCTAGCATGTTGTAAAAGATAAGCTCGCATAGGAAAGCGTTTCCCTGAACAATTGTGCAGATTTGATTGGCAAGTAGACACAGTGTCCTGGTCACGTAGACCAAGCATATTGACATTGAATGGTGGTTCCACTGTTTTAAAATAGTCTGAATTATTTAAAAGAAAACAAATTTTGCACCACTGTATATAGACTAATATACTATGTATTATGCATTCTTTAAAGTATCAATCTCAGACTTTGGAGTCACTAAATTGTAAATGAGCCAGCTTTAAGACCTCAAGAAAATAACTGAATCACAGATTATTTAAATTTGTTTAGACAAAGTAAATAACACCCTGATTTTTCCCATCCACCAGATGGCATCCTGTTAGCTCCTCTTCTAAGTTAAAAGAAGTTCCCTTTCAGTCTGTTTTATGGAAATATCCACTTCATTCTGAGCCTGGACGTTGCCTCCTTATTCTTTTCATCTATTTTATCAATCCAGCTATCTCACCAACATCTTAATAACCTATTTCAAATGAAGTCTGAGTACCACCCCCCCAAACAAATAATACAAAATCATTATGCATGTTTTTTCTATTAATGATACCACAAGCCTGTTTTAATGATACCATCTTTCTTGTAGTTATCCATTCTTCAAAATTTGGTGTTTCTATCCTTTTTCCTGCTTTTCTTAAAACCTAACAGCCCAAAAGATTCTTTTTGATTGCATCATCTCAGGTCAAGCCTACTGTTTAACTCTTATGAAATCTTTCATTTACACTTCCTTCCTAACTAGCCTCAGCATCTGTTCCCCTTGCCTGCCACACATTCTATGAAGATGGTCAGGATAATCCTCCTGAAATGCTAACTATTTCCCTTGGTTGACCATGGTCTCTCATTGAGCATAATGTGCAAGCATGTAGCCTGCTGTGTTAGGTCTTTCTTTGTTATGAACCTGTTGGATCTTTCAGGCTTGTCTTTGAACTCATCTGTAGAGTTAGACAACCGATGAGATGGAGATTCTGTGTTGAAGGTAGAGAGACAAGGTGGTTGTGATGGAGATGTAGCAAGTAGAGAATATCTGATGTTGCATATTGCTTGAGTGGAAGGGGCAGTAGCTGGTGAAGGAAGCCAAAATCAGAATTATACTTGAGCCAGAAGGACAGCTGACATAATGAGGTACTCCAGTGAAGGAAGAAGAGATGGAGAATATTTATAAGGAGTCAGCAGTGGGGCCAGAACCAGAGGGATCATAGAGGTCAGGGAATGCAAAGAAAGTAACATAGAAAATGAACTTCCAAATAAGAGGGCTGTGTTGAGAGTGAGCATCAGACAAGGGAGATAGATGTAGGTATTAACTGGGTGAATTGCATCTCTGAGACAGCCCTAGGATTTCCAGGATAGGGAGGCTTGGGTACAAGTGAAATGGAAGACTCTCCTGATGATTTAAAGATGGTGGAAGACCATTCCATCTGAGATGCAGAAAGGAAATCACTCTGAGCACAAGTTGCCTGGGTCTTCCTGTTGGAAATAGAGACAGGACAGCTTGTTACCCAGCATCTCATCAGATGTTTTGTTTCCATAACATTGGAAAGCAGTTTTGGTTTCTCCATTCGTCATTCGGACACCCCAGAATTCATTTGAACAACATATCAAATCTATGTTCCCAATGTTATCAGTATTTCAGAAAGCTGGGATAAATATTAAAAAGAAAATGAACTATTTCTCCCTGAGACATTGAAATTGCATGACCCAAAGCACTCAGGTACTGCTGAAGATTTATCAGTTGTGGAAGAGACTGTCTCAAATATATAAAAGATAATGTATGAATGCTGTTAACATAGTATCATAATGTATCAAATATTAATGTCACAGTAGACTGAATATATAGTAGCATTTCAGTCAGTGTACTTTGCTTCCCAGATTGTGGGTTTTTTTTTTTAATATTCTTTTTGTTTCAAACCTTTTACAGAAAAATTGTAAAAACAGTGCAGAGTTCCCATCTGTCCTACACCTAGTTTTCCTTTTTATCACTTTTCATGTCGGTAGAGTACATTTGTCACAATAAATGACCAACACAATAAATGACACATTATTAGTAACCAAAGTCTGTAGTCTAATTCCCTCAGTTTTCGCCTTGTGTCCTCCTTGGGCCCAGGGTCCCATCTAGGGTACCACATTCTATTTAGGCCTCTTGTTCGCTAGGCTCTTCTTGGCTGTGAGGTTTACTCAGACTTCCTCTTTGTCCGGTGACCTTGACGGGTTGGAGAGGACGATCAGGCATTTTGTAGACTGTCCCTTGATTGTGAGTACTGTGCTGTTTCCTTCCTGATGGCACTGGGACTGTGGGTTTGAGGAGGAAGGCTGCCAAGGGAAAGCACCCTCCTGGCACATCCTGCTGTGGAGGAGGCGGGGGTGGCGGGGGGCTAGGAGGCCTCTATCAGGAGTCTGCTCTGCACAGCTCTGCTTCCAGCTTCTCCGGTCTGTCTTTGGAGGAGGTAACTGTGAGTGACTTCAGGGTGGGGAGGGGGCTCCCCATTCTGGGCAGAGAACCTGTTGATGATTTAGAAGGCTCTTCACAGCACTTTCTTCTCTCCTGGGTATTTTGCCCAATATGGAATCACGGATATCTTTTTCTGCTTTGGGTCACCCGGATTCAGTTTAGCCTGTTCTTTTTGCTGTCCTGATGCTAGTCCTTCTGGTTGTTTTGGGCAAAACAGTGACCCTTCTCTCCGAGCAAGAACATGCATGCCACTTAACTTGTAAAGTTTACTGCCTTGAGGAGCATCCATTCAGCCAGCAAAGATGCCTTCAGGCTTCACTGTATCCTAGTAGGAATAAGGTTCAGAGCAGACACTACTTACCTTCAGTAGAATAGCCAGAATTTTGAGGACATGGACCTGGTTTTCTAACCGTATATATTTCTCAATTACCTCATGCTACCTCTGGGTTTACCTCATCTTTCCCTGTGAACACCGATTTCAGGAAAGGTCCAGCAAACTCATGCTCACTGAGGGCTTCATATATCTCAGTTTAGCATTCCTTTTCTTTAAATTTTTATTGTCAATCATCTGATATAACCTTCACCCAGCTTTCTTTTGAAAGTTACCATCCTACATAACCAGAGTACATTTATGAAAGTGAAGACCTTAATGTTGACACAATATTATTAGTAACTATTGAGACATCTCTAGCATTTCTCCAGTCACTTCTCCATCTAGAATCCCATGTGGCCTTAAGCCATCACATCTCCATGGTCCCCTTCAATCTATGAAGGTCCTCAATTTTTCTTCATGACCATGATGAGGTTGAGGGTTGCTGGTCTTTTATTGTGTAGAAAGTCTCTCAGTTTGGACCTCTCTGATATTTTATCATGCTTTGATTGACTTGCACATTTTTGGCCAGAAGATTACAGAAATGATGAACCATTTTCCATGCATCAGATCACAGGGCCTATGATCTCAGTGTCTTTTCAAAACTTGTGATATTAAAATTGCTTGGTTAAGGGGGCATAGGATGAATATCTCAATGTAAAGTGACTATTAATATTTTCCCTTTGAATTTAATGACTATGTTGAAAGAGACATTTTACTACTACTCGTATATTTTATCTGTCCCCAAATTTTTCTTAGCGTTCTTTTTGACCAAAATTATTTAAAACATAATGAAGTCTGGTGTGGAGCTAAAAGAAGGGCTACAATATAACCATCAGTGACTATTCAGAGAGAAGAAATGTGTATTTCTGTGTTTCTCTGTCTGTGTGTGAGAGAGAGACAGATAGAATGATTTTCCTGGGACTTTCTCCAGATCATGCAGTGTTTATGGTTATGTTGTAGATCAACTTGTATGTAAACGAGGCAGCTAATCTCTCATGGTTATAGTACGCCTATGTTCATTAAATGTCTAATACTTAATTCAGGACTTAGTAATTTATAGCAACTAAATCGTGGTTCTGCATGGTTTTAGAATATAAATGTTTATGAACAATTATTTACAAAATGTTAATAGGGAATAAAGGGATATTTTGAAAACAGTCTCACCACTTGATACATAACACTGTTAATGTAATAGAATCAGACAGAATGTATGCATACATGATCAGTGGGAATAGGTAGACACACAACATTCTATCCATCAACCTGGGCATCTGGATTTTGTTTACTTCACAGGGCTTGTCATCAAACTTGTAGTGGGATTTCCACTTTCTTATAGTTTAGAGACAATAAGAATAAGGGGATGACAAGTGTGTTTGCATATTGTTGAGAGTACTACAGTTCTACCCTCATCACCATCATCAGTATCCTGAGTCATTCATATATACCTTTCCATTTAAATATCACACAAGTAGTTGATGATAATTTGGTTACTGGATGTAAACTAGAATGACAGTTACAGAAACATACTCATTAGAGCAAAAAGTCATGCCTCTAGATAGACAACTACATAAAACTTGGATTTTAAAAGATATGAGATGATACTTTATTTCCAATAGTATCATAGTTATTATGCCCAGCCTGACAACTATTAGCATTCAAAAAATATGTAATAAGTGAAAATTTTAAAAGCTCAGTAGAAATTTATGTAGGTAATCAATAACCTTGCGAATTAATTCATTAAGCTCCTACTTTAACAGACAATTAAACCGAGGCAATGAGAAGGTGCCTGGCCTGTCCCAGAGATGCCGCACAGGCTGCCTCTCTGCCGTGACTATGACAAAATGATCCTGTGTCCAAGTACGACTGAGTTCATTTAAAACATCCTCGAGTTGACCTGTTAGTGACTCTCTGGAAAAAATGAAAAACACTGAACCTATCACTTCACTTGGCAAACCAAAATGGGCTCAAAGTAGATTGGATAACAGTTGTTAAAAGGAAAGGAACTAGACTGTTAAGGGCAGAATCTCAGTGGCTGTGCCCTTTGCCCCTATGATGCCTCTGAGCTCTGTCATGGGCTGTGCGCCTCCTCTGAGCACCCTGCCCCGCTCCAGCCCCCCGACGCCCCTAGACTAGGTCCTCCAGCCCCTGGGCTCTGGCAGCACCACCTCCTCGCCTGAGGTCCCCCAGGGGATGGGAGCCACTTTCTGTAATTACTCGCTTCTGATTCATCCTGGTCCTCTTTTGCTCTCTCAGCCTTTCCAAAAGACATGTAACCGATTTTGTACATTAAAATTCCAATGTTTAAAACCCAGAAAATGCAAAGCAAAAAAGAAATGACTCTACATCAAAATTGAGAAGGAAGCAGAATGAAATGTTTAAAACCAATAGAATTAATGTAAAGAAGAAAGATCCACCCCACTGGGCACGGTTCTTCATGTTTTATGGGTTCTTGATGACTCCATGTCGGATGAAGGAATCATCAAGTCACTGATTAAAAATCCAGTACAGCAGTGCATTAGAAACCTGAGTAAAACAAAAGTCAAGTGACTGCAAAAATGAGTAACATACAAGTTCTCACAAATAAGAAATCACTGAGATGGGTAAGGAGCATCAACTTACAGATCACATAAAAGAAAACAGCAGCTTATCAAACTTACTGAAAATCTCAACTTGTGCAAATAAGAAAATGCAAGTGAAAATGCAATCAAATTTGCAGATATTTAAAAACCCACATCCAATGGTAAGATTGGTGTGCAGATCCAAACATTGTTATGTAAATTAGGAGTGAGGGCATAGACCATTGCAATTTTTCTGTAAAAATTTGAACTTTCTGTCATTTGCCCTAAAAATTACCAGACTATTTAACACTATTTGATAGCAACAAATAGAAGGATATTTTAAATAAAATAATAAATATGAATTATGTAATGAAGCAAGATCTGATATATTCGTATATACAGAAATGTTTTGGATTTTTAAAATCATGTTTCACAGACTTGGCAGAAAATATTTTGCAGATTAAAAAAATATAGATGCATGGAAATCCCTGGAATGGTTATAAATGACTATTAACAGTAGGCATTTTCAAGAGGTGGGATAATAGGTACCTTTTAGTTCCTTGAAAATTTTCCAACTTCCTAGATATTCTGTAATGGCCACAAGTTATTACACTTTTTTTTTTGGCCATCAGAGAAAATGGTACTCATATGTATATATATTGTCATATGTGAAAAGTGAAAAAATAGGCAGTTGGCAAAGAAGGGCCCATCAGAAATAAATTCTTTTGATATGATTATTAGGTTCACATTATATTGGAGCATCAGTTTGGCAGCGCATTTCCATTTCTTTTGATAAGCTAAGTTCTCCATAGTTGTGATACCTGAAGTTATGGAAATTTTGTTCTTTAGCTCAGAGCAGATGGAGACTAGAGGGCAGGCCTTTCCCATTGTAAACATCGGTCCCTGCTCTCAGACCCAGTGGGTAGCCAGCTTCAGCCTGACAGCCCACCTGGAAGTCTCTCTGCCTTTGGGTTCCATTCAGATTTACAGCTGAATTTTATATGTCTTTTCTTCAGGTAACTCTGAATTCTACTTTGATTTAAAAACACTAAATAGTTAACAAATGCAAGGATGTGGTATGGAAAAGGAACATCACTGCTCCTTCAAGGTTCTCCAGAGAACCAGAATCAATAAACCACAACTATAAGAATATGGAGAGAGAAAGGAAAAATTAAGAGATTGATGGATTAATTAGGAGGAGTTGGTTCATACAGTTATGGAGGAGAAGTCCCCGGTTCCTGCATCTACAAGCCAGAGGCCGAGAGAGCCAGCCTTGTGGGTTTAGCCCAGACCCCGTGCTCTGTGATCCAGGGGTGCTGTGTCTGCAGGCAGGAGGACAAGGCGTGCCTCTCCCTCTGCCCCATGCTTGCTCTGCTCTGGTCCTCAGTGGATTAGATGATGCTGCCCTCACAGGGAGGTCATTGTCTTCACTGAGTCTACTCAAAAGCTGATCTCTTCCAGATACACCGTCTCAGAGGTGCCTGGATGCAAAGTTCTCCCAGCTTCTGGGCGCCCCTTAGTCCACTCAGGTGACAGAGAGTGTTCACCACCAGAGAGTAACAGAGAGAATGCAGCAAGGGCAGGAATCAGGGAGAGGAGGGGGAGTGGGCCATCTAAGTACAGACAAGGCCCTTCCTCTTTCCATTCACACAGTTTCTGCTCTGTCCTCCCACCTTCTTGTCCTCCCCTCTCCATATCCTCCCTCTTCCCTGTCCTCCCCATCCTCCCCACTCCCTGACCTCTCACCTGCGGACCCACTGCTGCTCTGTACACCCTCAGCTGGAGGTCCTGGTTTTCCTGGAAAGCTGCCAGTTGGAAAACAAGTGCCCCTCTGACACTGGCTGGGCTGCTTTAGAATAAAAGATTTCCTAATGGTATGAGGAAACTCCCTTCAAGGAACCTCTGAGGGATGGATCGTGGAACCTCATATGAGGTCATGGTACATCCGGTTCGCCCAGGACCCTACATGCTTGAGGCCCTTGCAATTAAAAATAATTAAAGTGACTTCCCCACTTCCCTTTCATAAGTGTGTCGGTTTGAATGATGAGGCTTTCAGTGGTCCTCACGGCAGAAGAGTGAGAAGGATGCTTGCGGAGGGATGCTGCTGTCTGCGTCTAGCTCAGATCACTTGATGATAATGGTGTGTGCTGGATGTTCGAAAGACCGTCTGAAATATCTGTCCCATGAACTTGTTCTTGAAAACTGACTCTTCTTTATTATTTGACATTAATATTGGATAACGATATTTTCAGTACTGTCATAGTTGTATGGTGATTCATACCAGCCTTAGGTCCTACTTCCATGTTTTCACTAATCTAGAGTCAGTTTTGTGAATTTTCCCCCACACTTAGCAGGGAACACGCCTGAAAATAGCCCCCACTCCCTTGCTGTGAGCAGCAGACTCTGAGGCCTCCCCTCTCTCTTCTCTCTGCTTTGTCACCACTCTCCCAGGTCACCCTGCCCCCAGTTCCTCCTCCCCGCTCTCTCTCCCCGCCTCACCTCCAGATGCTGAGACTGACCACGGCCCCAGGTTCCCACCTGGCCAGCCTGGCCCCTTGAAGTCTTCCCTACTCATTCTTTTTTTTTTTTTAAATTTTCTTTACTTTATTGTGTTGGTTTTGCCATACATTGACATGAAACCACCATGGGTTTACATATGCTCCCCCTTCAGAACCCCCTCCCTCCTCCCTCCCTCCTCTCTCCACCTGGGAAATCTCGATGCACCAGCCCCGA